>JAKOGI010000269.1:487500-491472 GCA_029747015.1 Carnegiea gigantea | reverse complement strand
CTCCTCTCTCTCTCCCTCTCTCTCTCTCTCTCTCTCTCTCTCTCTCCTCTCATAATATATATATATAATAATAGGTTACATTTATACCAAATATGTAATATATATGCATGTTTACATGCGTACATATGTATGTAACGGGGTATATATATATATATATATATATAATATATATATCATATTATAGATATATACTATTATTATATATATATATATCTATCTATATATATATATATATATATATATATATATATATATATTATGGTGTGTGTGGGTGTGTGTGTGTGATGTGTGTTGTGCTTTTATCCTGTGTGTGTGGTATAATATATATAAAATATATAAAACTATATAAATAATAATATACTATATATATATATATATACTATATACTATATATATATATATATATATATATGCACATACGCACATACACGCTTGCGCACACACAGATTTATGTATATGTATATATATGTATATATATATATATAGGGGTGTGTGTGTGTGTGTGTGTATATATATATATATGTATATATATGTGTGTGTGTGTATATGTATATATGTATATATATGTGTGTGTGCGTGCGTGTGTGTCCGTCTTTATATATATATATATATATATATATATATATATATGTATGTATGTATACGTACATACATACATATATATGTATATATGTATGTATTTATATGTATGTATGTATATATATGTGTGTATGTATGTATGTATATGTGTGTGTATATATATATATACACAGACACACACGTGCATATGTATATATATAAACATATGTATGTACGTATATATGTAATACTTGTTTTTCAAAATCCCGCATTTGATAATAATGGGGCTAATTTGATTTGGCTATCATTCAAGTATTTATTAATAATTTAATGGGGTGTTCGAGAGCATAATATACTTTATTTTAGGGCCACTCTGCCGCATCAACCTATAATTTCATAAGTAGATATACACATATATAAAATACTAGATTGAAATATGCCCAATTTTATTAAATTTTAATTTAGATAATTCAAGGTAACTAGCCAAATTTTAGCTTTGGGCCATTACAACCTTTCCTCCTTAAAATAGGTTTCGTCCTTGAAACTTTCAAGTTTGAAAGAAACCTTGGCATTCCCCAAATAGGTATGGGTATTTGGTTCTCATGTCTTCTTCGGTCTCCCATGTGGGTTCAGTTGAAGTATGGGTGGCCCATGGAACCTTTACTAGGCCGATGCTTTTGTTCCGGAGTTATTTAACTCTATAGTCTAGTATTTGTATAGGACATGTTTTGCACACCAAATTCTCTGTGACTTCTACAGCTTTTGCCATAATGGCATTATTCGGATATGGAACATGCTTTTTGAGCTATGGAATGTGAAAAACGTTGTGCACATGCTCAAATTCAGCTGGCAAATCTAACTTACATGCCACAGGGTTTAACTTCTATAATCTTATAAGGCCTGATATATCTAGGGCTTAGTTTTCCCCTAATGCTACATCTTCTCACTCCTTTAATTAGGGATACCTTCAATAACATTTGATCTCCTATTGAAACTCTAATGGTCTCCTCTTTTTATCAGCATAGCTTTTCTATCCGCTCTAGGCCGCTTTAATATGAATTTTTTTTAATCTTCTCAATGGTATCTTAAATTAGCTCAGGCCCTATGGTTAAGGCTTCATCGAGCTCACCCCAACATAGTGGCATTGTGCACTTTCTTTGATATAATCCTTCAAAAGGACCCATTTTGATGGTGGATTGATAACTGTTACTATAAGAAAATTCCACCAAGGATCAGTAATCTTTCCACTTCCCTTTGAAAATCCAGCATGCATGGTCTCAGCATATCTTGTAGGAATTGATTCACTCACTCAGTCTACCCATCGGTCTCGATGTCATGTGAACTACTAAAATTTAGCTTCCTTCCAAAACCTTTCTGCAGGGCTTGCCAAAACTGAGCTTGAAACATTTGGTCTCTGTAAGATACTATGGCCCTGTTCTTTTCACGGGTCAATTCTAAAATACCAACTTCAACCCACTTCAATCCACTTTAACCTACTTCAACCCACTTCCACTTCTATTATTTTAACCAAGTTCAATTTATCACGTAAAAAAATTCAACCGACTTTAACCTACTTCAGCCCACTTCAACCTACTTCAACCCACCTCAATCTACTTCAACCTGCCTCAACCCTAATTTACCTATGAAAAGAACAGGGCATATGCCTTTGTTAGGCCGTGTAATCGAACTATTTCTTTGACATGTAACTATGACAGTCTCTCTACCCCCCAAATGTCATAAACTGGTATCAAGTGGGCAGATTTGGTGAGTCTGTCTGCAATGAACCAAATAATATTATTTTTTGAAGCCGAGAGGTGCAATCCCATAACAAAATCCATTGAAATTGAATCCCACTTCCAAGTAGGTATCTCTAAAGGCGTCAATTCGCCTATTGGACGCTGATGTTCCGCTTTCACCCTTTGACACCTTAGACATTTATCTACAAAAATTTCTTTCTTCACATTATCCCATCAGAACAATTGCTTCAAATCTCTATACATTTTTGTCCCTCATGGAAGGACTGAGTGACAAGTATTATGGGCCTCCTGTAAGATCTTTCTCTTCAATTTCTCCTTGTTCGGTACACACAGTCTGTTTTGAAACCTCAAAGTTCAATCCTGATGTATTACGAAGCTAGATGACCTACCTTGTGTGACATTCTATCTAAGCCTCTCTAACTTAATACCATTCTTTTGACTCACCTTAACCTCCTCTATTATTAGAAGGTTGCTCCTCTAATGTTGACAACAGCCCATGTGTGAACCCTGGTAGCACAAGTTTAATACCCATGTTTTCAAGATCTCTTAGAACGTCAGGTCGGGTACCTACCATTGTGTTTTAGCCATATTAGGTCTTCCTATTTAGTGCATTTTCTACCACATCTGCCTCCCACGATGATATTGAATTTGCAGATCGTAATCCTTTAGCTACTACAACCATCGTCCTTGCCTTAGGTTGATCTCTTTTCGAGTAAATATGTACTTTAGGCTCTAGTGATTAGTGTAGATCCTACATGGCACCCCGTATAGGTAGTGTCGCCAGATTTGTAAAGCAAAAACCACTGCGGCTAACTTCAGATCATGAGTTAGGTAATCTTTTTCATAAGGTTTGAGTTACCTGGAGGCATAGCCTATTACCTTGTCGTCTTGCATCAGCATGCAACCTAGCCCATTCCTAGAAGCATCAATGTAAATAGTGTACTCTTTCCCTTCTACGGGCAAGTAAGGACAGGTGCTATGGTCAAGCATCTTTAAACTCTTAAAATGCACCATTGCACTTATCTGACCACTTGACTGTAGTCATTTTGTTCAGCATGTTAGTCAGTGGGGATGTTATTTTCAAAAGTCTTCCCCATACCTCCTATCGCATCCTGCTAAGCATAGAAAACTCCTTACTTCTGTCATGTTATGGTTGGCCAAGGCCATACAGTGATCGCCTTTTTCTTCTGAGGGTCAACTTTTATTCCTTCCTTGGAAATTACATGCCCTAAAAATGTCACTTCAGTAAACCAAAACTCACACTTTTTCAGTTTAACATATAATTGATGTTCCCTCAAAGTTTTCGATATAGTCATCACCTCAAAGTTTAGCAAATATTTTCTCTATTCCCCTAATCCAATCTTCCAGTTTTACGAGATCAAGCTTCCCGTAGTAAACCTTAAGGTAGCGTTGAGCTACCCTATCGACCAACTTATCATGTTTAGGGAGTTTTCTGAAGGTGCAAGGGCAATCCTCTTTATTAACTCAGCTTACAAAATTATTCTAGTAATCTGGACCTTCAACATTAATAGGTACTTCAAGGGCTACTGTTGGACATCCATTAAAATTTTACTAGAGGTTCTCGCACTCTTGGTTGCCTAAACCCTAAGCCTCACCTTCATTATCATTCAGATTATTGTTTACATACTCTGACATA
>JAKOGI010000269.1:0-482500 GCA_029747015.1 Carnegiea gigantea | reverse complement strand
CTCCTGTGTGGAGGCTTTTCTTTATAGTTGGCTCATGGATATAGAAGGGTATATACACCTTAGACTTGGATCTATTTGTACTTGATATGTAGGTGGATGGGTCTCGCTCTAATCTTTGGTGCTCTGAAATTGCTAAAATGCTATTATACGAATCCAAACAAGTTGCTGTCATTGTTAGGTGTTTGACCAATTTTAGGTAGAAGAGGATGCCTTGACTTGAGCTTGCTTTCTGACTTACTATTGAAGCCCCAATCATCCTCAGTACCATGGCCGATCACTTGATGATATTTGTAAATGATTCTTCGGGTCCCAGTGCTTGGGCTTCCATGTGTTTTCCATCTCTAGTTTGATTGGCAGAAGGTTAATCTTACACTTAAAAATCAAGCATTCTAGTGCTTGAGTATACATGGTTCCAATAAGAGTGGATTTGGTGTAGTGATCCAGAGCATGCACCTCTTACTTGTGGAGCCATTCCCTTCCAAGTGTTGGTGGCTTTTTTGAGTGATTCTCTAGCTAGCTCTTCTTCCATAAGCATGTTAACATTCCTTAATATAATGAAATTTTCAAATGGTGTAAGCCTTAGGTGTTGCCTATGAATGGCTTATAGGTTCCTAATCAATGGTCTTACTTAACCAGGCTATGAATGTAAGTTCACCACATAGCAGCCTTTGCTTTCCTTTACCTCTTGCTTCATTAACTTTAAGTCCACAGGTATAATTAGCAAGTCAGTACTATGTGAATACTGAAGTAGAAATTCCTTACGAAGATCATCCTAGTTTGAAGCCTTTTCGAGTTAACAACATTATACCACTGCATTACATCCTTGTCAAATGCCTAAGGAAAGATGATGCAGGGGACATTTTTGTTAAAATCATGGCATTGATTAAATTTATCACATGGTGGTGAGGGTTTTCAGTCCCATGAAATTTGATATCTGGCATGGTGAATTTAGAGCATAATTTTCCTTTTGGGATTGAAGTGAATCCGGCATAATCATTAAAGCAATTGTTAAACATCAAGGATTCTTTAAGTAGCCATTCTATATGGCTTACTCATGGATTAGCTTAAGGAGTGCCTTTTTCCCCTTTTTAGTCATTCTTCTTATTACATGGCTCTCCTTTTCCTTCATCTTCTATCGTTCATTGTGAGGTTTCCCAACATTTTTCATTGGGAGTCCTTGATGAGGGCTTGGAGTGTAGTGGTCATGAGTTCCATCTTTATTTCACTCTCCTTTGTTCTAGTCTGCATCCTTTCTATGATCTCCATAAGTTGAGCAATCCGGTTATTCCTGGCATTAGAATTAGTGAGGGATTTGACTTTGACTTGGATCTTAACCTTAAATACAAGTTGGCCATTAGAGTTTCTTCATACTGCTCTTGAGGTAGAAGTCTCTCGATTGATGGACTCTGCTTGTATACTTTCTTTGTCTTCCCTATTGTGATCAATGAGTGACAGTTTAGAGGAGTTGAATGTGGTCGACGTGAATAATAGAAATGAAAGGTCAACTGCATTGACTGTATGCAGAAAGAAGTGGTTAATGACTTGCAATCTACTTGGGGAGCAGATAAGGGCCTGAAGGTTCAAGCTAGGCTGAAAAGCATTTAGGTTAAGAAGCTAGATTTAGGCTATTAGTTTTGAATGAAATCGAGCCTTACCATAGAATGGCTTTAAGCTGGGCTTAGTTAATAAACCTGTGGTCCTAAGTTGGGTCTAAGTGTGGCTCATATGACTCATAGGCTTTACTGGGCCTAAGCATGACCTTAGTTTATGTTTGCCTAGAATGGGTCTGTTTCATGTGGATGGATATAGTGGACTTACACAAGGATCGTAGATCTAGAGAATGAATGTATGATGTAAGGACCATAGGCTATTCATGGATCGAATATCTAGGTCTTAAGTGGACTTATGCGTTATAAATATGATGAATGATTTAGTGCAACTTGGAAGATTATGGCTCTAAAGCTCTAATAGGCACACTACGGACTTTGAACCTAAGTGAATTCATGGACGTTGCATGATGAGGCCAAACGATGCATGACTCTTTTGGCCTGAGTATTCTACAACTAATGTGCTAAGACCCTAAATGGACCATGTCAACCCATGAAGTGAGACCATATACTAAGAGCCTAGAGTATTTACTTTATGTTATGAATGCTAACCTACAGTGGCCTCTAAAGCAAATAGACTGTATTAGACCTATTCATAGGATACTGGTTGGGTTCTTTATTAGGCCCGTAGGACTGATATCCTGATCTATACACTTTTTCTCTAAGTTTAGACTCAGTTAATGTAAATAGACTCTCTAGGGTATCAACAAGGTTTTACGATGGCCCAAAGCTAACTCCTAACCTTTCCATAAATCCCGGCCTGGTTCTTCTAGAATAGGCTTAAATTCTACACCTTACCTGGATACAAACTAGCATGCAAACTCCTTTTGAATACTAAACCATGCTCTTTTAAGCCTGACCGAACCTATTATTATGACGTTTTGTATCCTAAACTAAGGCTAAAACCTATTTGGCTCCGAGGTTGTAAGCCCCTAGAGCTCAATTGGCCTCGAAGCCTCTTTGGTTCATAACCCTAGTCACTAAATTTGACCTTTTCTAACTTGGGCTTCCTTATGACCTAAAGCGTCAATGCATAGTCATTGGGGCAAATAAGTTGAATCATACAAAAACATATCTAAACACACACATAAGTTCCAACCTAAGTTAGAGTTCTAAGTTACAAGTGTTTTAAGTCAGGTTTAGAACAATCTTCTCATGACCCAAATGCTTTGCACGTAATCCATGAGGAGCACAATAAGTCTAAAACATTTATGTCACTTCCCCAAGTCATGTGGACCAGAAAGTGTGTTGAGACTCAGTGGATCAATGCATACTCGATCGAGTCTAATAGACACACTGAGTAAACCATTTAATTTCTTGAAGGCTATTTCTTCATAGCAGGTTTTAATCCTAGAGGCGATGTTGATTCGGTTAAGGCAACATCTTTCAACGCAAGAATATCTAGTGCAAGCATAATTAAAATAATTTCTCATATTGAATTTCAAATCTCACCCACTTAACAAAGCTTCCTCAGTGGAGTCAGCACCGTAAGCACCCTCGCACCGGAGGAAACTTTCCCGAGGTATGGTCCCCTATGAATGGTCGGACTTTGTTTGTTGGGTATTTAGTATTTTTTATTTTTAACAGTAATTGTTAGTTTAATTTTTGCTCTTTTTTTTAAATCAAAATTTTACAAATCTATAGGAACTGGTCCTGAAAACTGGACCAGAATTCTGATCCAAGAACTCGGTTGAGTTTCTAAACCAAAATGAGGTCCAGTGACATAATTTGGTCCCATGTAGTACCAACTACCTAATCCAGGAACCCGATCAAGTACCTCGGCCAATGCTAGGCCTAGATCTTGCTCTAGACAGTTATACTATCTAGAACCAAAATCCTTCTACCTAAAAAATAGAATAAAATAAAAAATAAAAATAAAAGTAAAAATATGAAAGCAATAAAATTAATCAATAGAGCTGCCAGTGATCTTTTAGAAAAAAACATGCAAATCAAAATTACTTTTGAAAGCGAGTGATAAACTGATAACGAACACTAAAGAGACACCAAAACGGATAAAGTGATTTTGCTTCAAAAAGGTTTCTGAAGGCCCCTAACTAATCTCTAGTGTGAGGACTCTCTTATACCCTTAGCCTTAAATTGAGGATCCAGATTGGAGGGCAATGGTGGGGTGATATAATGTGATGCATCACATCGCTGCCTATTATCACTGACAGTCTCTATTACTCAATATTAGAAATCAAATCTTAATTACACTATCACATAGTCATGTAGCAGATTAGGATGAATCACATTCAATGATCCAAAAAGGAAGAATTTTTAGTCCAACAAAAGTTAAAAATAAAGTAAGTAATTACAGTAGCTAGGGACTACCTAAAGACTAAATATTTCATAATTTGGAATCAAAAATCGAGAAAGAGAGATTAAGTAAAGAGCACGGGAAAGATGAAGTTTCACCTCTAAGATATCCATCTGATTTACCTGGGAATCTAGCAAAGTAACAATTTTTTTATTAATCTGATGTCACCTTCAATGCTCTCAATAAGTCACCCAAGACTTCGTCTCTCTAATTTCTAGCATCTCTTGACCAAAAAGTCTCACGAGATTTTTCAATTCTCTCCCTAACACCAATTTTTGGAGATTGATTGGCATTAAACTGATGCCTCGAACACCTAGTGTAACCCTATTTTTATATCAGTTGCGGGAACAGTAAAAATTAGTTCAGGGAAAGGCAACCTACTTCTAGTCCTATTAAGCTTAATCTAAACTGTCATGGTAATTCAACTACGAATCTCACTAATCAAATGACATAAACAAATCAGCTTCAAACTCATACCAACTAATCTTGCTTAGGCAGATTTAATCTCAAAGTGAGGATAACGAGTAATTGGGTTAGGTTCTTTGTTTGCTAAAATGGTCGGTTCCTGTCCCTAGGTTAGGCCCGCTATGTCGGCGTGCACGCGCTCTCTGCGACTTTTTGTTGCACTAATTTGGACTCAATTTTTATTAGTAATTTCACTGGGCCCCTCAATACATAACTTGGGGTGCTATTTTCATCATTGGGTGATTAAAATAGAGGTGTCATTTTTAGGTATCTATAACATTAGATAGTTAACTACCACCCCTTGAAATTTGCAATAACTAGCAAACTAACAGAAAAGGAGGATAAGGTGATGACCTTAATTTAACTATCATATGCTCAGAAGACAGAGATAAAAGGGGGGGCTATATTAGCAGTGAGTTTCAGAGAGGTGTGAGGATTGGTTTCCTAGGCATCTATTCATTCATCACCTATTTTCTGTGTTTGCATGATTTATATTTTAGTTTTTCCATTCATTTAGGCTTCTGCATCCTCTTTTTTGTCCCGCCTCATTATTTGGTTTATCATTGCACTTAATGAGCATGGATGTTTTCTTCACCACTGCTAAGAGTGGTGAGCATTCGCATGTTTGGAAAATCCTTATTTTTGGGCCACTCTTATACATGTGTGGGATCAAGTGTGGCCCAAGGAGATATTTTTTGTACATTTGCAAATCTTTTGGCATCAATAACATCCCTTAATCCATTGACTAAGACCATTTACTAGTGATATACAAGAAAGTTACCATTTTATGACATCCAAAAGTTTGGGGATACTTGTTTTATCCATACAACCACCAAGTGATAGGCACTCACACATTGATTTTGTTTTTTTCCTTCCCTTTTTCAACCCTATGTGTGATAATTAATAAATAAGCTAGCAAATAGATATAAATCTACAAGTTACATTAACAGTATCAATATATTAAAAATATATACCATTAAATATCAACACACTAAATTTCAAATTTAAAAGTAGATCATTTAGATATGCTACTCATAAATTAGTATGAGATAATTGTCATGAAAAATTGACTAAAATAATGTTAGATTTAGGCCAACCTCTTTTATTTTTTGCATTAAAAAGAAACTATATTGTCACGTAAATAATTGATGCACCAACATTTCCTTGATTAGTGGAGTGTGGCATGTGTGTCTTTTTTCAAAGCCTATGTCGATTGTTTTTCTGCTCGGAAAATCTTATATGAAAACTGTGGTTATGGTGCCTTTCTCAAGTCAGACTGATAAGAAGCATTTCTCATGTCTCAGTGCTTGTCAAACATTTCATTTAGTTAATTACCATTGTTAAAATAATGTTTTAGTTATTTTTATCTCCACCCCTATGGAACAGGCTATATCTAAGGTTAGTGACTTTACGTTGTTTGAGTAATGTTATATACATGTATGTACGTTTATATTCTAAATTAACCTTATATAATGTAGCATCATAATCCTAATTAGTAATATAAAGGATAGTTATCATACACCCCCCTTTGCATTTAGTTAAATGTTATATATGATCTGTTATTTTGGTAATTATTATTTAACCCTTGACCTTAAAAATTATTATCACGTGGTCTCTAAAGGTAACTATATCATGGTTGAGGGGGTTAGATAATAATAAATTTCTTGTATACAATAACAATTTCTAAGATGATGGTGCTAAATAATGATTTCAAAAACAGTTGGTTACAAATAACATTTACTGAAATTTAGATGCATAAACGTACATTTAGGCACCTCTTAAGGGTTAGGTTACTTGATTTTGCCATGTGGTAACAAAGCCTAGTCCATACACATAGCTTAAACTCTTCTCTTTACCTCTTTTAAAGACCTAACCCAGCTTGGCTCATGGTAGAGTTTCCTCTTCCCTCTTGCTTTGGCATAGTCTTTTCTACTTCCGGACCCACCACCCCTTTGACTTAGAAGTTGTGGCCTAACCTCATAGAACAACCCTCTTACTACCTTTTTGTGTGAGAACCCTTCTTTTGTTTGTGGCCCCTTCTATGGTCCACATCAATCCATTGCCTATTTTTCATGATCTATGGGCCATGTTTCTATCCATTGAAATCGTAGGCATGGCGTCTTTCCTTCTACCTTAGCAGTAGTGCAAAACCCTACCCTACTAACCACCTTTTCCATGTTGACATTTTTCCTATCTTTTTTAATGCGTACCCATCTCTTTCTCTCAATTAACCAGCAAGGACCTTGTTTTCTTCTCATCATATTGGTAACCTCTTCCCTTTTTCTCAGTTCGGGTATGGTTCTTCCAACAACTCCTATCCCTTTCCTCTTACCGCCCTTAAATTTGGGATGCTATCCTTGTTATGAATGCCTATTCTACCAAACCTAAACTATATGGGTGTCACTCTTGCAACCACAAATATAGATTGCTAATTTGGTACAGTCTACTTATCTTCTTTAGAAAATTAACTTATTTGATATAGTCAATTCTCAGTTGTTCTAATTTCCCATGGGTTGCTTAGTATTGTTGATGGTTTATACTCTTCTCCATTTGCCAAGGTTGTTTATTTCACAAGTGAGTTAATGGTAAATATAGGGGTCAAAGATTGCGTACAACCTATCAAAGTGTCAAACCATGGATCTTTACAATGCTATCACTTGAGGTGCTAGCTGTTAATTGTGATTATCCTACTTCCTTTTCTGTATAGGATAGAGCTACTCATCGTTTTATGCATTCAAGTTTGTGTGGCATATGTCATGGAATTAAAACATCTATTAACACCATGACTTGGCCATCATATATAAAAGCTCTTTTTCTCAAAGTAGTGGCTCTAGCAATTGGTAATCATCAAAATAAACAGAAAGAAAAAGGAAAGGTATAGCCAATTAGAGAAATGATAATAACAGCAGCAACAATAATGGTGGGAGTAGAAAACATCATGGTAACACCTCCTCTAATCAGCAAGATTCAGTTGATTCTAATAGAAGTGTGCCTATAGGTTCATGCATATAAGTTCTGACCTCTCTTTTGCTGGAAACCCGCCTGAATTAGCCACATTGGATTTGGAACCCACTAACCTTACTTGTCAAATCTATTTTAGTTTGACTTTGCCTTTCAATGCCCTCATTTATTGTTATTCACTGCTCCTACACTTGCTTCTTTGGCATCCGCTTTTACTGTAATGTCCATTTATAATAGACAAGAGTAGCTTTAGGATCCTTATCCCATGTGATCCCTATGATAGTAATCTTGTCTATGAATCCACTTACAATGGCACCACTAATCGCTATCAGACATTTTAGGGAGTGTATCTTCCTAATAGTCACAACCTTTGTGTTTAAATAATTGTTTTAATGTGCCAAATTTAAAACAGTATTTGATTTCTGTTAAATGCTTATGTCATGATAATAATTGCTAATTACTTTTTGGACAAGTCTGTTTGTCAATTCATAATAAGGACCTGAGGATGCCTTTACTTTGGCTTACAAGTGATGAAGATCTCTATGTCATTCACGTTATCGCCTTCACCCTTTTCACCAACTCCAACTAGTTTTTGCTTCACTTTGTACTGAATCTAACTTGCTTCTATAATTATTTCCTCTATTATGAACAATGGTATTATATCACCTTCACTAGCCACTATTGCGATGGTCAGTGTCATATTATATATTAGTATAGTTCAATGTAGTTCTTCTTGTATTGGTTGATGTCTATCTTTCTTGATGCAAATAATTTTGAACTTTTCTCAGTACATATGAACTTAGCATATTCATCAACCGTACTACATCTTAGTCTTCAACACTCATCATAGTTACACCAAACTTTTAATAACCAAATTAAGGGTATGCTATCACCTTTAGTTTAGTAAGTTGTCTGAGTATGGGTTTTGCCACAATCTTAAGATATATTTTAAGTGGGATACATGGCACAAGTGACTCTTATCACATTTTGGAATGCTTAGGGATTAGATTTCATATTACAAATCGTACTCAAGCTATGAATTTTTATGTTACCTCACCTCAGGGAGGTCAATGTCAATCTATGAAGGATCACATATGGGCTATTAAGTTCATTGCTAAATCTTTGACTATTTAGGCTCTAATGTGTCATCCTTATATATTACCACCATTGTTTTAGCTCCCAAATAAGAAACCCTCCTTGTTATATGGTCAATGTTGCTAAGATTGCATTCATTTGAAGATTTCAAGTCCAAGCTTATATTTTATTACAATGGTGTAAGTTCCAAGAAGTTCCTAATATGTCAGTTTGTCTAGCATTTGTGGGTACTATCAACACAAGTTCTAATCACATATGTAGAACTCAGATTGTTGGCCATAACAATGCAATTAGGAAAAGGGCAACGTGATCGTAATAGTTATGGCAATGGTCAAGGGAACATAGGCTTGGCTTAATAACATTATACTACCTTACGTACCATGGTTATAGGTTTTGTACTATTATGGTAAGGTTGTTTCATTGCTTAATAGTCTAAAAGTTTGTACTCCTACAATTAACGCTTTATCTTCACACACTAATGACATTAGAAAACTTTTAGATTTCCACCCTAGCACCGCACCTCATGTTTATTCTACACTTAGACATTTTGTTAATGCATGTCCTAATTAAAGGTGGTAATAAAAACATGTTAGGATATACGGTAATTGCTCATTTTTTACACAAGGCAAAAGGATTTGTAAGAGTTTAGCTGAAGTCATTGAAAATGTAGCTAGACTGGTACATTTAGTAGAGCTCATTCCTAATCGTTCACTTAGAATGAACAACTCTAAGCAACCTCATCAAACAAAATCTTCATAAACTAATGAGCATATCTTTTATTTACGAGAATATATGCTTCATCACTGAAGACATGTTACCCAAAGGTCATTGCAAATAATCACCATTAAATCTTCCTTTGATGAAAGAAAACCTTTGATATGCCACATGCAATGTTAGTCTCAACTTCAAAGAAATTCATCAACGAAAAAGATTAATTTTAATTAATCTTTTTCCTGGCATAATTTTTGTTGATTACTCACATAACCTTTCTTGATAATTTTAGGGAGTGTTTTACATCAAGAAATTAAAGAAAAGCAATCACTAGCATCCAAGCAAGTTGATTTTCAAAACACCCAGAGAAATGGTTAGCTATCTACATCAAGCATTTAATACTGTCAGCATAATTTCCATTAGGCTCCCCAACTAACCCCGTCATAGTAGATTAGCCAAGAGATTAAGGTACAATGGCTACATTAGTGGCTTTTTATGAGAAGATCAACAATAAATTAGGCCCCTTCAAAGAAAAGGTTAATTAAGCATTAGCCTAAAAGATTGCTCAAAAAGGAATTTTTGACTCTGTAAGAAAACTTTCATGTTCATCTTTGCACACCTCAAATAACGGGGTAGGTTTTTGATCAACACTGCCGCAAGTACACGGGTGTTCGTAGTATAGATAAAGATATCGTTCCTCAGCAACTAAAGTAATATATCGAGCTTAGTCTTGTTAGAATATGCTAAGCAAAACTCAATTTCAAATGGATTCGATTAACTAGTGCAAATAATCTTGTTTAAATCAATAAGAGAAAAACATCTAAGAATTTTCATAGTTATGGAACATAATTGAATGATAATGAGTAAACATGTGGCATTCTCTAATTGGTTAATTCCGACGATAAGGGTGATTCTTCCAATCTAGATTATACGTATTAAGATAAGGGTCATTGGTCGGTCTCGGGTTGGAATTTTGAACATAATTAACTTCATCGGGGCCCTGGGAAAAGGGACTCCCAATTGGACAGCGTAAAGATATATGCTCAACTGAACCATAAATCTCACGAGGGGATGGGGCACTAGAGTTTACAGCATTAACATTCAGTTGATCCAATCTTTTAGTCATAGCATCTACTTTAGCATAAAGTAAATTAAAAGTATCAACTTCAAGCTTACGTCCAACCCGCCGGGGTTAGGCTCGTTCAGATGACCATTAAAAGTTATCAAGCGTCTTCTCCTCATTAAGTGGTGTGTCTGCGAAGGAAAACAAAAATACTCAAACCTGAATTCAAAGTTAATTGCAAAGCAAACTGAATTCAAGCTAAGTTTAAGTGAATCCATGCATGAATGAGTGAAAGAAGGATAGACTAAACTCTTGTTTAGATACAAAATCACCACTAAACTTGAGCTTACGGTCCCTAAACTATGATTAAGATACAGAAATACCACTTAATTAAGGTTTAGGACTTACTTGATTACCACCTTAATCGACCAAATTAAGGCTAAGCAAGTGAAGTATTTAGGGAATGAAAGTTGTTTGCTCTCAATTCTAGTTTTTCATTCAATGTCCAAGTGTGTATTACAAAATGTGCCATGGATAAACCTTAATACATGACCAAGTAAGCAACCAAGCAACAAAGCTAGCTGATTAAGGTTCCCTCCCTAGGAAGGAAACGGCTTAACTAGCTAATTCATGCGCTTAAGACTAAACTAGATTACATGCTTGCTTTAACTCAATTAATTACAACCAGAATATTAAGGAAAGTAAAGAAAATGATGTATTTAACTTTAATACAACTTAATTAACTTTAATACGTTAGTTCACTAGCAAAATGTAGAGAAAAGTAGCTGTAAAGTGAGTTCCCTTTTCGGCTATCCAATCAGAATGCATGGTGTGTTTGCTTCCTTTTTGCTCCCATTGGGTGGACACGTTCCAAGGTTCCTTTGCAGCAAATGATGATGTTTCTACTACTAAGACCTGTGATTGAAGCAAGCAAGCAAGGTAGGGCCTGAGTAAACCCTCTTGAGAAGGAAAAACACCTAGGTGCTTAACCGGGTTCAAGAAGATCAAAATTAACCCGGTGCTCTGCCCTTCTTTCAACCAATCAAAAGTGAGCATGATTTTGATTTCAGGCCATGGGAGGAATCCTTAGGGTGAGTACAAACCCCCCTACAAAGAAATCAAGGTCAAATCATGTTTAAGTAGAAGATTTCTACTATAACATTTTACCGTGCAGTTTTGGACCAAAACTGGCAGGTTGAACAAAATGCCTTGATCCCTTGACTTTGATTGTGCATGATTGATTTTAAATGCTTAGACCTAAACTCTAACATCATAAGGAACCCAAAAATGCAAAAATATCAAACTTAGGCCACAATGTAGCTTAAGAAATCAGATGAACAAAACCGGGTAAATTCTGGTTATTCAACCCGGTTGCTTCTGTTTGGTTCTTCTCTAAAATTTGAATCATTGCTTGGACTTTGGAACTTGCATTGGACCTTGTAGGACTCTTAGGATCCTCTTATGTGTCTTAGCTATAGGGGACTCTATCATCCTTCACTTGTTGAAGAGATTTGATCCTCAAATCTTTAAGGTAATCATTGGCTTGGTAAGCACTTAAGTCAACCACATTGAATGTAGCTGAAACTCCATAATCCCCTAGAAAATAAACCTTATAAGCATTATCATTAATCTTTTTGAGTACCTTAAATGGACCATCAGCCCTTGGCATGAGCTTGTTCTTCTTCTTTAAAGGAAATCTCTCTTTCCTTAGGTGTATCCATACGAGGCCTCCAGGTTGAAATACCACCTTCTTCTTGTGTTTGTTAGCTTGAGCTTGATAAGATGCATTGGTCTTCTCTATTTTGCTCCTCACTAACTCATGCATCTTTTGGATTTCTTCCACCCTAGCTATTGCATCTGCACTTGGCTTTTGATCTAAAGGCCATGGAGTAAGATCGAGTGGACTAATAGGATCAAACCCATAGACCACCTTGAATGGTGATAGGCCAGTAGCATTGCTTGGAGCCCTATTATAAGCAAATTCTACATGGGGTAAAATCAAATCCCAAGCTTTGGAATGATGTTTAATCAAAGCCCTGAGAAATATTCCTAGGGTTTGATTTATAACCTCAGTTTGCCCATCAGTTTATGGATGACAAGCGGTACTATATTTCAGTTTAGTACCTAATTTCTTCCACAAAGTAATCCAAAATTGGCTCAGAAATAATTGATCTAGGTATACCATGTAATCTAGCCACCTCCTTAAAATACAACTCAGTAATATGTGTGGCATCATTAGTCTTGTTGCATGGAATGAAATAGGACATTTTAGAGAACCTATCTACTACAACAAATATTGAATCTTTGTTCCTTTAGGTTTTAGGAAGTCTAAGAATGAAATCCATACTTACATCAACCTAAGGAGTCATAGGAACAGGTAAAGGTGTGTATAGGCCATAGGGTACGAAGTGACTTTTAGCCACTTGACAAGTCCCACACCTCTTCAAAATGCCTTGCACGTCTTTTTCCATACTTGGCAAGTAGTAGTGCTCCCTTAGCATGATGAGTGTCTTGCTTTCACCATAGTGACTAGCTAGAGAACCTCTATGAACTTTCCTGATTAGAAGCTCTCTTGTGCTACACCTTGGTACACACAGGCGTGTACCCTTAAAAAAGAATCCTTCTTGAATAAGGAAATCTCCTTTGGGGTGCTTTGAACATTCTGCGAACAACTCCCCAAAGTCTTTATCTTCAGCATACAAAGCTTTTAGATGCTCAAAACCAAGTACATAAGCATCTAATTAAAACAAAAGTAGATACCTCCATGATAGAGCATCAGCACCTTGATTGAGTTTTCGAGATTTGTGCTTGATTGTGAAATGAAATGATTGCAGAAACTCAACCCACTTTTCATGATGTGAGTTTAGCTTGTGTTGGTCTTGAATATATTTTAAAGCTTCATGGTCAAAATGGAGGATAAACTCACTTGCAATCAAATAATGACTCCAATGCTCTAAACACCTTACAATTGCATAGAACTCTTTATCACAGTGGAGTATTTTCTTCTTGAATCACATAGTTCCTCACTAAAGAAGGCTAATGGCTTACCTTCTTGAGTAAAACACCACCTATACCAACTCCAGAGGCATCACATTCAACTTCAAAAATCTTACTAAAACACAACAAAGAGAGGGCAGGTGCTTGAGTAAGTCTTCTTTTAATCTCTTCAGAGGCAGTTTGAGCTTTTGGTGTCCAATGAAATGATATTCCCTTGACAACTTTAGTCATAGGAGCTATAATGGTGCTAAAACTTCGAATAAACCTAAAGGAAAAAGAAGCTAATCCATGAAAAGCTCGAACATCATGAATTGACTTAGGAGTAGGCCATGACCGAATAACTTTAAGCTTGCTTTCATCTGCCTTAATACCATCACCAGTGACTATGTAACCTAAGAATGTTACTTTAGGAGTGAAGAAGGCACATTTCTTAAGGTTACCAAAAAGTTTCTCATGTTCCAGAACAAGCATAACTTGAGTTAGATGGTCTTGATGTTTATGCTCATCCTTGGAATAAATCAAGATATCATCAAAGTAAACCACCATGAACTTGCCTATGTACGGTCTGAAAACTTGATTCATGAATCTCATGAAAGTGCTAGGTGCATTTGAAAGACCAAAGGGCATAACCAACTATGATAAAGCCCTCCCTTAGTTTTAAAGGCTGTCTTCCATTCATCACCTTCTCTAATCCGAATTTGGTAGTATCCACTTTGAAGGTCTATCTTTGAAAACAATTTAGAGGCATGTAATTCATCCAGCAAGTCTTCAAGTCTAGGTATGGGATACCTATACTCGATTGTAATCTTGTTTATGGCTCTACTATCCACACACATATGCATTCCACCATCCTTCTTAGGCACGAAAAGAGCAGGCACGACACAAGGACTTAAGGACTCACGGATTAAGCCTTAGACTTCAATTCTTCAACTTGCCATTGTATTTTCATGGTGTCCTTTGGATTCATCCTATAAGCTGGTTTCGTAGGTAGAATGGAACCAGGAATAAGATCAATGTGGTGTTGGATATCTCTTTTAAGAGGTAAACCCGTGGGTATCTCCTTAGGAAACAAATGACAGAAGTTTTGCATGAGTGTTTTAGCTACGAGATGAATGGGTAAAGGAGTTGCTGGTTCTTCTTGCATGCTTAAAATCCACTCTTTAAAGGCTTTGAGTTCATGTTGAGAAGCCTATAACAATGGCTTACCTACAGCCAGTAGCAAATCAGAATGATTTTCCTTATTTTGAGGCTTGATTTCGTGGAGTTTTGATGGGGATAACGGGCTAATATAATGTAATCTTCTTATCATCCTTAGTAAAGGAGTAAATATTCAAGTAACCATTATACATAACCTTTCGGTCATACAACCATGGTCATCTCAAAAGCATATGACAAGCATCCATAGGGATAACATCACACCAAAGTTCATCTTGATAGTTCTTTCTAATGGAGAAAGAAACTAAACACCGTGAGTTCACTTGGATTCCTTTCCTTTGATTCAGCTATTGAATGTTGTATAGATATGGATGAGTCATAGTTTACAATCCTAGTTTCTCAATCTTATTAGAGAAACCACATTTGCACAGCTTCCTCTATCAATAATCAAAGAACGTACTTTCCCTTAGACTGTACTATGAGAATGGAATATGTTCTCCCTTTGTTCATCTTTTACTCCTTTCTGATTGCTTAGAACTCTTCTCAAAACTAGCAATTCACCTTCACCTTCATCAGCCTCTTCCACTACTTCTTCTTGAGTTTCCTCAAGTTCATTCTCATAATGATCTTCCTTTTCTTTCTCCTCAAACTCCTCCTTCACGGCTGACCATTCGGCTAAGGTGATTACCTTATAGCTTGGATAGTCCGTAGCTATATGGCCAAGTCCTTGACATTTGAAGCATCTTTTATTGCTCATGGGATTGCTATTAGGTCTATTTTGTGGTGTTTGGATCTTTTGTGGACTTGGGGTTCTTTGTGGAAAGGAAGGCAATGGATTTTGTGGCTTGGAAGTAGGATTAGAGCTCCCCTTGTTAAAGGGTTGGTTCCGGGTATAAGGCTTCTGATTTTGAGGCTTAAAAGGCTGCCTTGCTTTCTTTTACTGCTGAACCTTATGAACCAGCACACACACTTCATCAAAGGCAGTATAAGCTTGCAAATCAACCATATTAGCATACCTAGGATCAAGACCTCGTAAGTACCTAACAGTGATTTGCTCTTCGGGTTCTTGTAAATCACACTTGATTACAAGTTTCCCAAACTCATGTGTGTACTCTTCAACACTCAGGTTGCCTTGAGTAAGATTATGGAGTGGAGAATAGCAATGTTGAACATAAGTTGGGGGAGGAAAACGAGCCTTAAGCTTTCATTTCATCTTTTCCCATGTTATGATTTTAGAGCTTCTTTCCCTAACCCGTTTAGTACATAGGTTTGTCCACCATAATGAAGTATATTTTCTAAGTCTTAAGGCCACTAACATAACCTTCTTATCCTCTTGAACATCTTTATACTCAAAGACACGCTCAACAGTATGCAACCAATCTAGAAACTCTTCTGGATCAAGCTAACCTTCAAATTCTGTAATTTCAACTTTGAAATTATTAGTATTGGCTTGAAACCGTGGTTCTAGTCTAGCCATTCTCAATGGTTCATCTTCACTATATGAATTAATATTATGGTTAAGGACTTGTTCTTGCCTCCTTGGTTTGGATTGATAAGTTTCTTCATTCAACTTTTGCTTTTGCTTCAAAAAAGAACCAAGCTGCTTTCATAGATACTCATTCTGAGCTTGAGTTTCTTGATTACGTTAAGTATCCTCATGAATCTTCTTCACCAGCATTTCATTCTGCCTCATTAATGCTTCAAACTTCACTTCCAAACTCATGCTAGAACTCATCTTGCTCACGGTTTGTGTTTAGGATTCAAACTAGGAATGTGTTTGGAATTTTGAGTGGGAATGAATTCTGGAAGTGGAGGGACGTACCAAGCCAAGGAGAAACCAAAGCTCTGATACCAAATATGATGTATCTTGGAAGGAAAACACAAATACTCAAACCTGAATTCAAAGCTAATTGCAAAGCAAACTGAATTCAAGCTAAGTTTAAGTGAATCGTTGTATGAATGAGTGAAAAAAGGATAAACTAAACTCTTGTTTAGATACAGAATCACCACTAAACTTGAGCTTAGGGTCCCTAAACTGTGATTAAGATACAGAAACACCACTTAATCAAGGTTTAGGACTTACTTGATCACCACCTTAATCGACCAAATTAAGCATAAGCAAGTGAAGTATTTAGGGAACGAAAGTGGTTTGCTCTCAATTCTAGTTTTTAATTCAATATCCAAGTGTGTATTAGAAAATGTGCCATGGTAAACATTAATACATGACCAAGTAAGTAACCAAGCAACACAGCTAGCTGATTGAGGTTTGCTCCCTAGGAAGGAAACGACTTAACTAGCGAATTCATGTGCTTAAGACTAAACTAGATTACATGCTTGCTTTAACTAAAGTAATTATAACCAGAGTATTAAGAAAAGCAATTTAACTTTAATACAACTTAATTAAGTTTAATACATCAGTTTACTGGCAAAATGTTGAGAAAAGCAGCCATAAAGTGAGTTCCCTTTTCGGCTATCCAATCAGAATGCATGGTGTGTTTGCTTCCTTTTTGCTCCCATTAGATGGACGTGTCCCAAGGCTCCTTTGTAGCAAATGATGATGTTTCTACTGCTAAGACTCATGATTGAAGCAAGCAAGCAAGGTAGAAGCTAAGCAAACCCTCTTAAGAAGGAAAAACACCTAGGTGCTTAACCGGGTTCTAGAAGATCAAAGTTAACCCGGTTTTCTACCCTTCTTTCAACTAATCAAAGTTAGCATGATTTTGATTTTTGGCCATGGGGGGACTCTTTAGGATGTGTGCAAATGCCCTGCAAAGAAATCAAGGTCAAATCATGTTTAAATATAAGATTTCGACTAAAACATTTTACCGTTCAGTTTTGGACCAGAACTGGCAGGTTGAACAAAATGCCTTGATCCGTTGAGCTTAATTTTGCATGATTGATTTTAAATGCTTGGACCTGACAGCTAACATCACAAGGAACCCAAAAATGCAAAAATATCAAACTTAAGCCACAATATAGCTTAAGAAATCAGATGAACAAAACCAGGTAAATTCTGGTTGTTCAACCCGGTTGCTTCTGTTTGGTTCTTCTCCGAAATTTGAACCACTGCTTGGACTTTGGAACTTGCATTGGGCCTTGTAGGATTCTTAGGAGCCTCTTCTTTGTCTTGGCTATAGGGGACTCTATCATTAAGGTTATAGACTTTATCCTCGGTCTTGCTCATTAGAGTTCCTCCTAGTGCCACATCAATAGTGGATCTCACAGCTTGGGTCAGACCGTTATAAAAGGCCTCGATAATCATCCAGTACTGAAGGCCATGATGGGGGCACAACTGTAATAAATCCTTAAAATGCTCCCTGACTTCGCAGAGCGTCTCATCCTTTTTTTACAAAAAGTTGGTGAGTTGATTTCTCAGGCTCGCTATCTTGCTTTGAGGGAAGAATTTGGTGAGGAAAGCTTTTGTCAACTCATCCCAAGTTATTATGCAACCAGACGGCAAAGAGTGCAACCAAGCCCTTGCCTTATCCCTCAATGAGAAAGGGAATAAGCGCAGGCGAATCACATCACTGGAGACTCCATTTAACTTTAACGTTTCGCGCACCTCTAAGAAAACCGAGAGGTGTAGGTTCGGGTCTTCTAAAGGCATTTCGCCAAATTAAGATTATTGTACCATGGAAATAAGTGCTAGCTTGAGTTCGAAGTTGTTGGCATCCACAGCAGGCCGAGCAATGCTTGAGGCTATCCCTTGGACTTTGGGAGTAACGAAATCATGAAGGGTCCTTCTTTCTTCACCTACAATGTTTGACTTCCTTCTTTCTTCGCGTCTTTGTTCTTCGATCCTTTGCTTTTTGCTCCTTAATCGAAAAGTCCTCTCAATTTTTGGATCAGGCTCATACAAAAGTAGACTTCACATAAACTAGGAAAAATTCCTGCAAGCACTTTCACCAACACTACCAGCGCTTAAACAAAAAAAAAGAAAAAAAAAAGAAAAAAAAACAAAGCAAAACAATAAAAATGCTTAGTTACGCTCTTAAGACTATACTCAATAGTTAGCCATTTAGTCCCGGCAACGGCGCCAAAAACTTGATCAACACTACCACAAGCGCACGGGTGTTCATATTATAGATAAAGATATCATTCCTCAGAAACTAAAGTAATCTATCGAGCCTAGTCTCATCAGAATATACTAAGCAAAATTCAATTTCAGATGGATTCGATTAACTACTGCAAATAAGCTTGTTTAAATCAACAAGAGAAAAGCATCTAGGAATTTTCGTAGTTATGGAAGAGAATTGGATCCGAATGAATAAAAATGTGCTATTCTCTAATTGGTTAATTTCGAGGAATTGTAATCTTGTCAAGAAACTTGATATATTCATTTGAAATCAGCTAAATTTGCCTAAACTAAGCAAACTTCGTTCTTTCAAACTAATTTGACTTAATCCAAGTTTAATATTTTCGATTACGTACTAGCCCTCCTAACATATAAATCTCTCTTTCGAGACGAAGTTATGCTCTGTCTAATCAAGCACTCCAAGAACCAAATGTCGTCTTTCGAATGTTCACTCGATTATTTCAAATGTGCAAGTAAATTTTGGC
The DNA here is from genome assembly GCA_029747015.1 of Carnegiea gigantea. Classification (NCBI taxonomy): domain Eukaryota; kingdom Viridiplantae; phylum Streptophyta; class Magnoliopsida; order Caryophyllales; family Cactaceae; genus Carnegiea; species Carnegiea gigantea. The sequence continues at coordinate 463,569 of JAKOGI010000269.1, read as the reverse complement.
CAAAAATCAACTCACAGGTTATCAAACACTTGATAGAACGAAATTAAACCAATCATGAAAATAAGCACAATTGAATAAATTAAAACATGATCCAATAACAATTCTAAAAACTATTAAATTCCTAGACTACGAAAACTACTCGGATATGATTAAAGATAAACTAACCAAAAGATCGGTGAAATCTTAAGTAGAAGGGACTCGACTGAGATGGCCTTCACCAAGGGCTTTAGAACCGCCTCAGAATCAAACTCTCTCACACTCAAACATAATGCCTCTATTTATAGAGAACTTTGATTGATCTCAACCATACAGCCGAGGGAAAACGAAGAGACAATAGTTACAGGCACACCACGGTCCGTTAGGTTCACCACGGGCTGACCGTGGTCTGTGCTGGATTTGGAATTTTGCTCTTTCTTCACTCTACGATCTTAGCAACTCATGGATGACCGTGTGGGAGGTTAAAACATAGCCATTGAAGGGCAAATGCTGGGTAAAAAGACTAAAAATCCTACAAAACACATAAAACAACTACACCCAAGCATAAATCCAGAATAGGAGAGTAATAACATCATTAAGCACAAAAGTCTCCTAAAAATGAGGCAAACTAGCCCTAAAAAGGTGTACATATAAAGCACTTATCAGTTTCAAAGTTTCTATAATGGCAATATCATCCACATCTAATGATTCAAACACAACAAAGGGGATCTATAAATAACAGATTCATTTGAAGATAAAAGGTTACAATACTATAGCTCAAGCCCATGCTCCTCATTCATAAATTACAAACAATATAATTATTAGGTAGAAGTAGTAAAGGATAAGCATCAAATTTACCTATGCTTAAGGGGTTAGATTCGATGAATAGGAAGCCTTTGTCGAATTCTTGGGAAGAGTTAACATGTTGGAAGCTTCAGCCACTGTCTTTCGAAGTGTTAATGAAATTTCACTCCTTATGCGCAAAAATGCTTCTTGAATTCTCAAATGCATGAATGAGAGTTGAGAGTAAGGTAAAAATAAGCTTTCTCTCTCTACCGCCTTTAACCTTAATAATGGATATTAGAATTTTATAGAGTGAATCGAAGGGAGAAATTGAAAGCTTTTTAAGAGATTATTTTGAGAATGGTCTGGGAAGAGTGGAATTGAAGGATTTTATAAACACTTAAGAGTTTTTGGTGAGCATTTGAGAGGGGAACGAGTGGAGGAAAGATGGAATGTTCGGGAGGAAGAAGAAGGGAAGAGGAAAAATGGAGAATGGAAGAAGAAGGGCCCAGGTTTGAATGTTGACTTGATGTGGCATGGGTATGCCATGTGGTGCTGACACCCCGTTGCCACATCTCTGCCCTACATTTTTAATTCCCTTAATTTATGTGTGTCGTAGTGCTAAATTTGTTTCCAAGTATACAACCTGCAAAATCTTCCTTTTGTTATTCCTCTCTTTTCCTACCACTCTATTTTTAACCTTTTATTCCACTTTTATTCACTCCTCTCTTTTTTTCCCCTCCCTTTTCACAATCTTTTTCTCTTTTTCGTTTTTAATTTTCTTTTTTGTTTTGCTTTTTTCTTACTTTTTCACTCATACAATGCACACATATTCAGAAGTATACACATATGTACATGACAATAAGATTTTCACTTATTAAATTTGGAAAGGCTCATGGAGGAGGAGACACTTTGGGTCCTCCTCACTAGGCATCTCTAAGAAGTGTTTCAACCTATACTCATTCTTTAAATGTGTGGCCATTAGTCAGGCCCTTGATCTCAATCGCTCCATGGGGAAAGCCTTCAATAATAGAATAGTCAGTCCACTTGCACCTAAGTTTCGTAGGAAATATATGAAGCCTAGAGTCAGAAAGAAGAACTTTTTGCCAGGGAGAAAACTCCTTTCTATTAATGCATTCATCATAGACATTTGTGGCTCTCTTTTCACTTAGCTTAGTGTTCTCATAAGTCCCACCACTAATCTCCCCTAGTTTGTTCAAATTTAACTCCCTCTTCTCTCTAGTGACATTTAAATCATAATTGGGGTCTTAATCATCCCCCAAGCTCAATGTTCGAGCTCGACGGCAATTGACAAAGATGATCATAGACTACCCTATAAGGCGACATGCCTAATGGAGTCTTAAAGCAATCCAATAGGCCCACAATACATCAATCATATTATTGACCCAATCCTTTCTATTTTTTGCTATGGTCTTCTTTAAGATTTGTTTGATTTGTTTATTAGACACTTCCACTTAGAATGGTATAAGGCATCCTATAATGAGCAAATACGTTCTTCTGTAGAAGTCTAATGACCACTTTAGTTTCATTCGTCCTCATGGGGATTGAGTCAACCCTTTTGGATGCATAATCAACATATGTAAGGATATACGTATTCCCAAACGTATTGGGAAAATAGCCACATAAAATCAATCCTCAACACATTAAATATATCAACCATAATAGCAAGGGTGTGGGGCATCATGTCTTTTCTACTAAATTTGCTCACTTTTTAACAACACATACATCTTTTACAATACTCATAGGCTTCTATGAATAGGGTCAGCTAATAGAAACAGCATTAGAGAATTTTTGAGGTGGTTTTTCTTCCACTACAGTACTACCACATGCATAATCATGACAAAAGGATAGGACACTGGGAATTTGGTCATCGGACACTCATATCCTAATGATTTGGTTTTAGCAGTAGTTGAACAAATATGGATCACCAATATGAAAAACATAACCAATGTAAGGAATCATGCTAAATCATCCTTGGTCATTCCCTAAGGATGTTTCCCGTGGGTAATACTTGATAATGTCAGCATACCACGAATCCAATTGAGCCCCAAAGAGTTTTTTTTATCAGGAAACCATTCAAAAATGTTGGTCTCATGTACAGAATCAATCACAATCTCAGATAGATGGTCTACTATAGGGTTTTTGGAACCCTTCCTATCTTTAATTTTAAATCATATTGTTAGAGTAGTGTGATCCATAGAATTAGTCTAGGCATGGTGTCTTTTTTCTCAAAAAGTTGTTTCAAAGTAGCATGATTAATAAAAACAATCATATGTGGTACGACCTTAGTTTATCGAATCCAAAGACAATTACTAGAAATTTCTTCTCCGTCACTGTATAATTTAAATGCACTTAATTTGTTTATCAATTCTTTAACCCAAAACTGTAATAGCCCAACCCTAAATCATGATTATTTATTTAATTAAGTCACGTTTCAATTTTCCTACATTTGTTTATTGCATTTAATCATTCCAATTGGGAAAAATTCATTTGGGTCCTCACTTTGCAATTCGGGTTTTCATTAATGTAAAATTTGAGAAAATTGATAGTAGTATTGATAATTATGATTTAAGTGATTAAATTATTTTTCTATAAAATCACAAAAATTTAAATTTGAGCTGCGTAAAAGCTTTATCACAATGGAGTGTTTCATTACCAAGCCTAATTCATTTTGGGCCCAACTTGAAGCCCAAAAGCTTATGCACTTGATCTAGCAAATTATCATTATGTATATCTAATTGTAATTACCATATGGCCCCTTTTTATGCATAAATATTAGCCAAGCATTAAGATAGCACCAAAATCATTTTCCACTAAGATAAGTATCAAGCTCTCTCTCTCTCTCCTCCTCCTCCTCCTGCACCACCACAGCAGCTTGCGCCTTGTTGCTGTCACCACTATCCATGGTTGAAAACACCCACCAGTTGCTACCAGAGAACCACCAGAGGACCACCAGCCACCACCCCAAATAGCCAGCCACCTCCTCACACCCTTAAAAACATCAATTACACCCTATTTTTAAACCTTAAAGTGAGTAAACCCTACGACTCTTCTTGTTAATTTTTTAGTTTTGATTCTTGTTTTTGTTGTCCGTAATTGTTGATCATGTTGTTTGGATAGAAACATGAGTTAGTTTGATATTTTAATTGATTGGTTAATCTTGAAAGCAAGTAAAGATTAAGGTTGTTCATGATCATGCAAGCTTAAGTTAAAATGATGTTTATGGATTATTTTGCATTTGACTTGGTAATTGTTAGCAGTATAAATGATTATGGCAGTGTTGGTGTGATTTGGGATGACTTAAAGGTGGATCTAAGTTGGTCATAAGGTAGGGTTTTAATGATTATGCGTGGTATATCTTGCTGTTGGTATCAACCACGTTATTTGTGTGTACTTGGATGAGAAATGAATCTTTGATGTGTCATTTAACATGGAAAATGACTTAGTGTAATTCTTGTAAAAGGGTTGAATTATGGGAATTTCCCCAATTGATTATAGAAGGTCATTTTGCCCATTTATGCAAATAAATAAGCTTATGGATGTGTTTTGAGTTATTTTTAAAAGAAAAGAACTGAAAATTAGATGAAGATGATTATAGAGTCAATTTGAGTAACATTGCTATGTAAGGTGATGTTATGGAACAAATCATGGCTTGGTAATTTTTAAGAGTGGTTTTATAGGGGAATTATGCAAAGAAAAGATTGGAAAACATGGACAATGGGGCTGTGAACAGACCAGAAACAGTGGTCGCTTCGCGATAAAACTGATATTGTTTGGATTACCAAAAAATTATGATTTTTGGTGGATCGATAGCTCAATGACCTATATTTCAGTGATCTCTAGAATTAATTTAATCTGAGTCCTATGAAAAAAGTTACAACCGTTTTTCTAAGACTGCACAGGATAATTCAAAGCTATGCACAGTTGTATTCTAGCCCAATTTTAGAAATCCTATCGTGGGAATTATGTTTTGCACTATGAATGAAAGTGTTGCAGGAATTCTTAAAGCTTTTCATATTGGGGTTTTAAAGCTTAATTGGAGGTCGGGAATGAAAGATATGGATTTGCCAAGAAATTACAAAGTTTAGTGAATTTAACAACTTTGATTATGTGTAGAAGCCTATTTAGGTTGGAAAATCAAGTTAAATGGACATGAAAATGAAATTGGAGAAATGGGGAGGGTAATGACATAAGATTAGGGTCTATCAGGCCAAGCTAAGTTTATGTGTGCTTTCTTGAACCTCACAACACCCCTCTTGGCATTAAACCTTTTATTATCCATTTCATAAATATCAAAAACCCATATTCCATTTATATCTATTAAAATCTTTTCATTATCACCTTAATTAGTTCATTTGTTCTATTTTGCTCCAATTCATTTCACTTTGAATTCAACGACCCTAACTTGTTTGGTTTTCAAATCATCTTAATGTAACTTATCTTATATTGAATTGTTTGAATCATGGATGTCCTTTTAATTAATCAATTTTCATTGAAGTTACAAATTATGGGGGTGAATGTTGTTTACTAACCACATTTAACTATAATTACATTTCTTAAGTAGAAACAAGGCGTAGTATTTCATTTCCCATTGTGCATAAGTATTATTAAGTGAGATTACATTTTAAAGGCATCAGGTTCGTTCATTGCCTGTATCTTTAGAAATCAGCAAGCATCTATCAAAATTATAATGTTTTGGTAAGTACATCAATGAATCAGTTTAATCAGTGATTTGTCACAAAATTGGTGACCCCATTAGTTATCAGTTACGGGGCATTGAACTTCAGTTACCCACGCGGCTTCAGGCCAGGTCCCCCGATTGGCTTGGCAGGTGTAAATCTATCCATACACCATAATAGTATCAAGGGATTCACTATCAGATAATAACAAGCAATGTAGTTTTACATTAATCCCATTCATTATTTTAGCTTAAAATGAATTGCAAAGCGAGCACCCAACCAATTTATGTAGAGATCATTGGACAATACAAGAATACATGTACTAAACTTTGGCTCACAGTTCGAAATATTTTTCATGTTTTATTTTAGACAAATGCTCAGTGAATTGCCCTCATGCTACCAAATTAACTAGAGAAAACAAATTGAGAAATGAATTCTGGATGGATCAATACTAATATAGTACATGCATATTTTCTGAGCTGTATTTTGAAATTTTCAGTGGATGGAGATGTAAATTTTATGGTGAATTACTTAATGTGGGGTATAAACCTTATGTTGGTTAATAGTTGATTGTATATGGTTTGATCATATGTGAGTGTGTCTAGTTAAAGCTATGCCTAACTATGTTATTTCTAGTACTCATATTTCGAGCCTTGTCCTCTTAGACGCCGATAATGCCCCTATCATCGAGTTCATTTGTCCTAATTAATGGATTTATCAAGGAGAATGTGAACAGTAAACCATGTGCATTTTAGGGCATTACAGTTTTTGGCATCAGAGCCAGGTTTGATCTTCCTTGATGGGATACGGAGTATACAGTGTAGAGCTAGGAGAGTGAGAAAGTTGGTTAGGGAGGGCTATTATGATATCATTGGAGATTTGTGATAACAGTAATGTCTGCTTATCTCTCTCATGTTCTCCCCTTATATTATGCTTTGTTAGATGGATCCATATTTAGTGAGCATCTTGCCGATTACTTTTGTGGCTACTCAAATCTCTTTACCACATGCTAGTATGGTAGCCCACATGTAGAACCCCTATCCTGAGTTTTATAACATTATAGTTGGTACACATAGGATATTATGTATGCTTATCTTATACGATGATTGTGGTGAAGTGATTGAATTACTCTATTATTGAATAACTAGAATGTTTGGACAAGTGCAAGACAATGCAGAGACCCACATAAGAGATAACTCGGACCACGATCAGGGGTCAGGTGACCAACCTTCGTATAATATGCCTTGAAACCTTACTGGAATGCCCTCGATTCCCCTTGAGTTAGCTAATAACATTGGGAATCCTAATTACAGGCATGCTTTGGTGTCAGAGCTTATGAAATGAATTCCCCCAGCACCTACTAGAATCCCTCCTAAGGATGATAAACTAGATGATAGGGTAGCCCTCTATGATGGAAAGTATGATCCAGTGAAACTTGAGGAATGGATTCGAGGTGTAGAGAAACTTTTCACTATAGTAGAGGTTCTACAGGATAAAAAGGTGAATGTTGGGACGTTTTACCTAAGTAACGAAGCCAATATTTGGTGGAGCACTATTAAAGATAGGCTCTTAGTGCTTGATTTCACTTGGAGTAGATTTCTGGAAGAATTGAGAGCTAAATTTTACACAATTATGGTCCAACGACAGAAGTAGAAAGAATTTATAGAACTGAAGATGAGTGGTAGTATGACTGTGATGCAGTATGCTAGCAAGTTTATAGAACTATCTAGGTTTTTTCCAGAGTTTGTGCCACCTAAAAAACTGAAGATGAGAAGATTTGAAGAGGAATTAGCTTTCTATATTCGTAACTAGCTTGCTGGTTAACCTATCCTTACCTATTAGATGTTATATGAGCGGGCAGCTGAAGCGGAACGAGTGAAGACTGGGTTGAGGGCCTTGAACGTGATTAATCATAAGAGGAAGTGGACCGAGCAGGGAGCTCCGATCCCAAGAGTCGTTCTGCAGACTTAGCAGAGCCCTGTAGGAAATGTGGAAAAACTAACCACACCACTCCTGAGTGCCGAATGGGAACTGACAAATGCATGTGGTGTGGTAGATCAAAGCACCTCATTGCTGCCTACCCCCGAAAACTGAAGGTTGCAGACAAGGGTTCCCACCTCCAAGGTCAGCAGCTATAGGAATGGCATATGTGTTGAGCAAGAAGGAAGCTGCCACTTCTGGTACAGTAGTTACTAGAACTCTCCTTTAATTTCAAAGCACTTTTGTGCATTGATGGATTCAGTTGTCATGTATTCATTTATATCCACCCGATATGCCATGCAACTGAACCTTGAAAATAGGGAGACAGAAATCAATTATAGAATCAAGTTGCCCAATGACCCCAGAGTTGAGTGTACTATCTCTTATAGACCTGTCCCAACTACTATTGGTAGGATAGTATTCCCTAGAGTTTTGATTCAATTTGACTCATCAGACTTTGATGTCGTTCTTAAAATGAGCTCGTTTTGTACTTACGGGGTCAAGATAGATTGTGAGGACCTTAAGGTTATTCCAAATGATGAACGAGGGAGAGCAATATATTTTATGGGTAAAGAGAGGAAAAACCCTACCCTTTAAATTCTGTTAGAAAAACAAGTGAGCTATTGTGTCAAGGACATATTACGTATTGATGTTATGCTATTGACACTCAACTAAAGGAAGAAAAAGTAGAAGATATTCCTATAGTTTGTGTTAGAGATATTTTCCTAAAGAGTTACTGGGACTGTCCGCAAAAAGAAATTGATTTTGAGATCGAATTAATCCGTAATGTCTAACCTATCTCTAAAGCCCCATATCGTATGGGCCCTAATGTAGCTTAGAAAATTGAAGAGTCGATTAGATGAGCTATTGCAGAAGGGATTTATTAGGCTAAGTGTGTCATCATAGGGTTCCCCAGTTCAACTTGTGAAGAAGAAGGACGGGGGCTTGAGGATGTATATCGATTACAGGGAGCTGAACAAGATCACCATCAAAAACACATACCTATTGCCCCAAATAGATGGTTTATTAGATTGATTATAAAGAGAAGGAATATCTTCCAAGATTTATTTGAGATGAAGATACCATCAACTTAGGATTTACTTGAAGACATTCCCAAATCGCACTTAGGACCCGGTTTGGTCACCATGAATTCACCGTGATGCCTTTCGGCCTGACTAATGCACCCGTGGCGTTTATGGATCTTCTGAATAGAGTTTTTAAACCCTATTCGGACAAGTTTGTGGTGGTATTTATAGACCATATCTTGATTGACTGCAAAGACAGGGACAAACACACTACCTAATTGAGAATGGTGTTGCAAACCTTAAGGGAACATCAACTACATAGCAAATACTGGCAGCGTGAGTTCTGCTTAGAAGAAGTGGTATTTTTGGGACATGTGCTTTCAAAGGAAGGGATTAAGGTTGATTTGCAGAAGGTGAAAGCAGTTACAAAGTGCCGAAGGCCTAACAATGTTACTAAGACTAGAAACTTTTTGGGTTTAGCAGGGTATTATCGAGTTTTGGGAAGGATTTGTCAAAGAACATCTTCCCTGACCAATTTGTTGAAGGAAGGTACAAAGTTAGCAAGAAGATAAAGTGGTAGCTTATACCTCCCAACAGTTCAAGCATTATGAGAGAAATCACCCTACCTATGATCCAGGACGAGCGGTTGTGGTTTTTGCACTAAAAATTTGAAAACACTACTTGTATGGAGTACCCTGTGAGATCTATATTGATCTTCGAAGCTTGAAGTACATTTCCACTAAGAAGAAGCTCAATATAAGACAAAGACGTTGGCTATAATTTCTTAAAGATTACGACTTACAGATCCTATATCATCTAGAAAATGCAAAAGTTGTGACAGATGCCCTGACTAGGAAGGCACAACATACCCTGAACACTATAGTGATTGCTCAGTTGAACCTCTTGAGAGGGCTTGAGAACTTGAGTGTTCAATTAGTGTCACATGGGCAAGCATCTAAAATATCAATGGATCCAACTCTTTTAAGTTGGAGCCTGTAGTACTTCTCGACCTAGGACCAACATTTTCATTTGAACAAAGCATATAACTCCTAGCAGTCGATGTTGTAGAAATACTAGCAAAAAGATTTACATGAACTATCAGGGTAAAATGACGGCAGGCATTGACAACAAGATCATTATTTGGGTAATGAAGATCTTCTTCAATGCTCAATGAGGAGACATACATCAGAAGACACCTGAAAACAGATTATGTGCTATGCTGATAAAAGAAGGAGATCCCTGGAGTTTTAGGTAGATGATAAGGTTTTTCAAAATGTTTCGCCAACTAAGGGTACAAGGTGGCTGAACAGCGACCTAAATTGAGGCTAAGATCTGTTGGACCATAAAAGTTCATTAAAAGATTGAATCTCATAGAATGTCGAGTAGATCTGCCTATATAACTCGAACACATGCACAACGTGTTCTTTATCTTACAACACAGGCAGTACCTTTCAGATCTTGACCATGCTCTCTTAACCAAACCCCCTGCAGCCAACGAGGGTCTCGTGTTTGAAGAACACCCAGTTCAGATACTAGATCGTAGGATTAAGCAGTATCAAAGTACATTCGACAAATCATATCTTCTCAGAAGCCACTTGTGGAAACCGAGGATGACATGCCAGCCATGTACCCAAATTTAATTGAGATGAACTTGCATGTTTTGCCAAAACTCATAAGTTTCAAGGACAAAATTATCTAAGGAGGAAGGCTGTAATAGCCCGAACCTAAATCATGATTATTTATTTACGTCACGTTATTAATTTCCTCGTATTTGTTTATTGCAATAATCATCTTGATTGGGAAATATTCATTTTGGCCATCTCTTTGCAATTCGAGTTTTTATTAACGTACAATTTTGAAAAAATTGATAGTAGGTCTTGATAATTATGATTTGAGTGAATAAATTATTTTTCAGTAACATCACAAAAATTCAAATTTGCACAAAAATTCAAATTCGAGTTATGTAAAAACTTTATCACAACGGAGCATTTTATTACCGAGCCTAATTCATTTTGGGCCCAACTTGAAGCCCAAAGCTCATGCACTTGATTTAGCAAATTGTTGATAATTCATATTTTATATGAACTTTTACCCCTCATTTTACCTACTTTTAAGTCTTTGAAATATATTTCTATGAGTAAATAATGCATAGTTTATGTAATTTTTGGGTAAAAATAAAATAAAAGAACTTGAACGGAGTTGTTCAATTCTACTCGAATTTTCCACATGTGTAATGCCTAGAGTCCAATCATAAGAGACAAGAAAAACATGAAAGGGAGTAAAGGACCACGTGGGCCAACTCGGGCAACCTAGTTCGTGGCACAATCTCGTATACCTAGCCCACCAGCCTCTTCTCTCTTCCTCACTCTCTCTTTATCTCCACCTGGGCCTGTCTTCCCAGCACCCACGGCCTGTCCAACGGCCCAGAGCCTGCCTCCATCCCTTCCCTCACTCTTTTCACAGTTCCCCAGCCTCTCTCTCCTGCTTGGGCTCAACCTTGTGGTAATCTTTTAGCCCCACATTTCTCACCCTCCTTTCCCTCCGCTCCCCCAGATAACCCGAGTAGGCCTGAGCTCCGCGGCCTATCACTCCAAGTAGCTTAATTTCTTTTCCAAGAGCCTTATTTCCCATATAGCTAATTATTAACCTAGTCAAATGTAATTAATCAAAAATTAACTATTAGCTTAAGACTAACCTTTTCTTATGCATCACAGTAGTCAAAATACTAACTAAAATTAATTTTCATTAATTTTTGGGCATATCTAGAGAGGTTGATCTTTCACTATAAAAAGGGGCCATGGGTTGAAGCATCAACACATTCATTCATCCATCCACTCACTCATCCAAACATTTTCTCATTCTTATCTTCCATCTACCATTTTTTTAGAGAGTTTTCGTAAGACAAAATCATTTGAGTTGAGAGGTTTAGAAGAAAACAAGCTTAAAATAAGCTATTTTTCTCTTCTCTTCTCTTCTCATCCCATTTGTGAGTCACATTTAAGAATCTATACTTAATTTTATCATTTTGTGTAATTGGGTACAAAAGTTTGGGCATAGGAAGTGAAATAGACTAACTTCAATGATGTTTTTGTCAACTATGGCCGGCTAGAATACTCTTCTAGCATTAGGATGGATCCTTGACAATAACACTAGTTTCGTTAATTTCTTATGGGTTTATTCTTGGCTCTTTCATTGCATAATTTTGAGTTTATACTTGATCTTAACCTATTTATGCATCTTAATTCTAATGTTAATTATGTTGATTATTGATGTATATTTTCAAGGGGATCATTTTCATTCTTTAAACTCAACTTCAAGGGAGGTAAGTTTCAAACAAGTTCATGCATGGCAAGGCTCCTCTTTGGTTCCAATATTTGAATTTCATGACAAAAGACACTTTATGGAGTTTTATTTGAACTTCAAAGTGCCTTTTCCAAACGGATTTTCCAAATGGGGATTAAGAGTACCTTGCATTTCAATAATGGAGACCATCATGCCCAAAACCCTAATGCCTCTAGAGAAGTCAAGGAAGGTCAAAAGAAGGCCAAGGAGGCCAAGAGATCACAACCATGGTCCGAAATGCCTTAAATCACAGCCCCCTTTTCATGCCTAGTTCGACCGAACGCCTGTCTGGTTTTGTTCATCTATTATAGCAAGAACAGATGGGTAATTTTCATGTGGAACTTCACTTTCCTCAAGCTTAAGGAGTCAGATTTCCAATAAGACCAGCCTTGCTTCATTTGGAGTTCATTTGGTTGGTCAAGTTCAGCCCACAAGCACACGGTATCCTGGCGCAGGACAGTTTGGATGGCCTTCACTATTTGGGCCATAACTTCTGATCAGCTGGTCCAATTGCAGTAAAATTGGATTCCCTAGAAACTAGACATCCTAAGCTTTCCAACAAGCCAAAGATAATCAAATTTGGTTTAGTATTTAGAGAGATATGCTTCCTAGAAGTTGGGCTTGCTGCTGATGTGAAAGCATTTATTACAAAACGCGTGAAGCATGTGTTTTCCTTCCCATTTCGGCTTTGTTGCTTGGTGCCTCTTCCAAAACCATGTATCCCCTCCTCTACCAAGGCCAAGAAGTGTAAGAATTATGGGTGCATGAATCCCCTTGGCTGCTACACTCTTTTCACATCAAAGGCTTTAAGAGGCACACCTCTTCACGCTTAAATGCAGTTGTTGAATTTTGCCTTGTTTTCCTTCACTTCTTTTCGTGTATTTTTCATGCCTTTTCATGATGTAAGGACTCTACTATATAAAGGCCATAGCATAGGGTTGTTCCCCATCAACTTACATTCGAATTCAAGTAATAGAACTCAGCTTTGGAGTGTTCTCTCAAAGTGTGTGTGCAAATCTAGTTTTATATCTTGAGTGTTGGCAAAGTCAAGTGGTGTTCTAGTTTCCTTAACTCTTCTAGTGGTGAATCATTTTTGTATCCTAGAAAGAGTAAAGGAATTTGCCCAAGGATTGATTTTGAGTGGCTTCTTCTTGGATTATCTCAAACTCAACCTTGAACCTATCATTCCTTTGTTTCCTTTCTTCCTTAACTAAAAGCCACAAAAGTTAACCTAACTTGGTCATTTGGGTGCTCGTCTACATCATTTGGTATCAGAGCTATGGTTCTGACCATGCTTCTTCCCTTAGCCTAAATACATCCATAACCTCAAAACACTCATTCCACAAAAGAACTCTTAAGCATTCATCCACCATGATTTCTTTTGAAAACTTAAGGAAAGATATTGTTTTGATTGCAAAGGAGTTGGCCAGCCTTGCAACTCCAAAGTTTTGTGGCTGAAAGGAAGAATTTCCTTAATAGATTTCCAAAGTGGAACAAGTCTTCACTCGCTACAACCTTGAAGAGCACGAGAAGTTTAAGGTGGTTATCAAGAAGCTCCGAGGCTATGCACTTGAATGGTGGGAAAAGTACAAGTATCGGAGGAAGAAGAGAGGAAAAAGTAAGATCAGAACATGGGATAAGTTGAGAGGCAAACTAAAGTATGCTTTTGCTCCAACCTCTTACTTACACAAGCATCTTTTTCTTACCTTTGAGGGATTTAAGGTGGTTATCAAGAAGCTCCGAGGCTATGCACTTGAATGGTGGGAAAAGTACAAGTATCGGAGGAAGAAGAGAAGAAAAAGTAAGATCAGAACATGGGATAAGTTGAGAGGCAAACTAAAGTATGCTTTTGCTCCAACCTCTTACTTACACAAGCATCTTTTTCTTACCTTTGAGGGAAATGGCTTTAATTCCTCTTCTAAAGACATCCCTTTCAACAAGGGGAGTCCTATGAGTGCTTGTATCTCTAACTCTACTTCCTTCCTTTGTTTGGAGAAACCTAACCCCAACAAAGATGAAAAGATCCTTGGGGAGGAAGCTTCAAGCCTAGTTGACCTAGCTTATATTTTTGATGACTATGGTGATGATGAGACCTTTGAACTTGAGGGACAAGAAGACTATTCATGCCCTTCGCCACTTGTGCTAGATCACTATTTACATAAGGGAATAGCATGTGTTGCTCACTTTGATCCTTGTTGTGACAATTTCATTGTTCCATTATCCCCACAATTAGAACCTAAACTAGCCGAACTTATAACCATGGGGGGACAAATGGGAAACACAAGTGAGGGACAACCAAGAGGGATAGATAAGGAAGGCGAACATGGAGAACCCTTGATCTTTAAAGAAGGATGTCATGAAAACCATGAGGTGAATTATGACCTACCTCCAAGATTTGATGAGCTTGAAATTGAAGAACTCCAAGTGTTTGATTTGGAGCTATGTGGGGTTGTCGAAGGAATTGAGGAACTCTTGAGTCAAGAAGAATGCCCTCATTCACAACAAGAATTGAGGACAATTCTTTTCGAAGAGAGAGGGATTGATGTATATTTTCAAGGGGATCATTTTCATTCTTTAAACTCAACTTCAAGGGAGGTAAGTTTCAAATAAATTCATGCATGGCAAGGCTCCTCTTTGGTTCCAATATTTGAATTTCATGACAAAAGACACTTTATGGAGTTTTATTTGAACTTCAAAGTGCCTTTTCCAAATGGGTTTTCCAAATGGAGATCAAGAGTACCTTGCATTTCAATAATGGAGACCATCATGGCCAAAACCCTAATGCCTCTAGAGAAGTCACAAAAGGTCAAAAGAAGGCTAAGGAGGCCAAGGAGATTGCAACCATGGTCCGAAATGCCTTAAATCACAGCCCCCTTTTCATGCCTAGTTCGACCGAACACATGTCTGGTTTTGTGCATCTGTTGCAGCAAGAAGAGATGGGTAATTTTCATGTCGACCTTCACTTTCCTCAAGCTTAAGGAGTCAGCTTTCCAATAAGACTAGCCTTGCTTCATTTGGAGTTCATTTGGTTGGTCAAGTTCAGCCCACAAGCACACGGTATCCTGGCGCAGGATAGTTTGGACAGCCTTTACTATTTGGGCCATAACTTTTGATCAGCGGGTCCAATTGCAGTAAAATTGGATTCCCTAGAAACGAGACATCCTAAGCTTTCCAACAAGCCCAAGATCATCAAATTTGGTTCAGTATTCAGAGAGATATGCCTCCTAGATGTTGGGCTTGCTGCTGATGTGAACGCATTTATTACAAAACGCATGAAGCATGTGTTTTCCTTCCCATTTCGGCTTTGCTGCTTGGTGCCTCTTCCAAAACCGTGTATCCCTTCCTCTAGCAAGCCCAAGAAGTGTGAGAATTATGGGTGCATGAATCTCCTTGGCTGCTACACTCTTTTCACATCAAAGGCTTCAAGAGACACACCTCTTCACGCTTAAATGCAGTTGCTGAATTTTGCCTTGTTTTCCTTCACTTCTTTTCATGTATTTTTCATGCCTTTTCATGATGTAAGGCCTCTACTATATAAAGGCCATAGCATAGGGTTGTTCCCCATCAACTTACATTTGAATTCAAGTAATACAACTCAGCTTTGAAGTGTTCTCTCAAAGTGTGTGTGCAAATCTAGTTCTTTATCTTGAGTGTTGGCAAACTCAAGTGGTGTTCTAGTTTCCTTAACTCTTCGAGGTGGTGAATCATTTCTGTATCCTAGAAAGAATAAAGGAATTTACCCAAGGATTGATTTTGAGTGACTCTTTCTTGGATTATCTCAAACTCAACCTTGAACCTATCCTTCCTTTGTTTCCTTTCTTCCTTAACTAAAAGCTACAAAAGATAACCTAACTTGGTCATTTGGGTGCTCACATGCATCAATTATGATAGTTTAATTTGCTATCTCAAATGAATATTAGACCTTATAGGCTAATATGATGATTATGTAATTGGGCTTCAAATTGTAATTGTTAAAATTGAATAATTTGTACTAGAAATTAGATCAGTTATGTACAAAAAGAATGATTCTTGCTAAGCCACTAGATAAATAATATCATTTTATGATTACAATCATATTTTTAATTTATGATTTAATGCTCATAGTTTAGGTTGAACAAGAGACAGATTGAATCCCCATTTGAATTAGTAAATCAATATTTACATCAATATAGGAATCCAAAATCCTAAAATCAATATTTACATCAATATAGGAATCCAAAATCCTATACCTTTCTTCTATTCAATTTCTCTCCACTTTCTTAGTGCACTTACTCTTCTTTTGTCCGTTAATTCATATTGATAATCGAACTCCTTAATTGAACTATTCCTTATAACCTGAAAGGCTAAATTTAAAAATCACGATTGTTCCTCGTGGAATCGGCACCCCTATACACGCTAGTATACAATTAACTTTGAGTAAAAAAGGGTTTTAAAATTAAACATAATACACATCAAGATTTTGGCACCGTTGCCGGGAAAAAAATAGAGATTTTTGAATTTTCTCTCCCTTTTATTTTTTTTATTTTTGCCTCTCTTCCCTGCTAATTTAACAATTTTATTTATTTATTATCTATCCCTTTCCCTTTTTATTTTTATTGTTTACCATTTTATTCTCGTTCTTCCCTCTCCCTTCTAATCTAACTATTTTTCTTCTCTCTTCTAACCTAATCTAATCTAATCTAATCTAACTCCTTTATTTATGTTCTTCTATTTATTATATCTAATCTAACAATCCCCTTCGCATTTATTAATTTTTTCTCTTTTTATTCCCTTTTTTTATTTTACTTCATATTTCTTAGTTTTTCCCTTTCCATTGGATCTTTGTTTTATTTGTTTTCTTCCTTCTTATCTCTCTCTTCTCTTTTCTTCTTATTTTATTTGGTGGTTATTATTATGGTGATTTCATTCTTTTCTCTTGGTTGTTTATAGGTGTATGCGTGGTAGATGTTTTTTGTGCTTAAATCTTGAACTATACAATCCTGAAATTAAACGCTTTCCTCGTAAGATAAGAGTTAAGAGAAAGAAAAATATGAAAAAGACGGCTGAAGAACAAAACCTCCATCTAAGCAACTTAAGGAGTATTTCACTCCCGTCACAATAGATTCAACTACAGGAACACGTATGCCCATTGTTGCAGAGCCGTTTGAGAGTAAACATTCTCTTATCCAAATACTCTCCATCATTTTATAGACTAGAGTCTGAAAATCCTTTCAGGCATGTTGATGCATTTTTACAAATTTGTTCCACTGTGTTCTTGAATGATATCTCTAATGACGGCCTTCACTTGCAGCTTTTTCCTTTTTCTTTAAAAGATAAAGCTAAAGCTTGGTTAAACACTAAGATAAATATTACCACCTGAGGTTAATTACAAAAGGAATTCTTGAAAAAGTTTTTCTTGCTTGGTAAACTGACTGTCTTAAGGTGTGCTATAACCACGTTCTCATAAAATAAAAATGGGCAATTACATGAAAGTTAGGAACGGTTCAAAGAGTTGTTACGAAGTTATCCTCACCATGAGGTACCTATGTGGTAACTTGTCTAGAGTTTTTACTCTGGCTTAAATGAGCATAATAGGCAAATGGTTGATGCATCTTATGGTGATGGTTTCTTATATAGAACTCTTAAAGAAGCTTGGGAATTGTTTGAATATTTGAGTGAAAATTCACACTTGCATGCTACTTCCTCACACTCTAATTTGCCTAGGCAATTAGGAAGTAAAGGGGGAATTTATGAGACTCCATTCAATTGACCTTTCTAGTAAAATTGATGCTTTAGCTAAGAAATTCGATTAATTGTTGTGCACGAACAAAGTGTCTAATGCCCCTTCTATACAAGATGTGTGTTCGATTTGTGCTAGTTATGCTTTTGTTGATCATCGTTGTGCTGGTAAGTCTGACTGTGTAACTGAATAAGTAAATACTGCCCAAGGATTTCCTCTATCCAACAATCCTTATTCTAATACTTATAATCATGGTTGGAGGAATCATCCTAATTTTTCATGGAGGTCTTAAAATGTTAAGAATCCTCGCGCAGTCTAGCAGACCTACCCCTCTTAGTTTTCAAAACTAGAGATATGCTTATCCCTCTTCCCGTCAAGCTCCATATGGGAGCTCTAATATTGACAAGGTAGTTTCTGCCCTTGGTACCTTGACCCCGCAGAATGTTGATTTTAAGACCCAAGGAATTGGGTCTGAAATGCATATTGTTGATTCTCACTGATAACCTATAGCTAAGTTAGAAACCCAACTTGGGCAACTAGCCATAGCTGCAGGCAAAAGAAAAGAAGGAAAGCTTCCAAGTCATCCAAGACAAAACCTTAAAGGCCAACAATTTGAACAATTGAAAGTTGTAATGGTTCTTAGGAATGGTAATGAAGTAGATAACAAGGTGAGTAAGAAGGAACATGATAAAAAGGACAGACTTAAGGCCATAGAGAGTGACCTTGAGATTAAAAAAGAGAATGACCCTTCCCCTTCCCCTGTTGTGTCCAACCCCACTATCACAAATAAGTCAAGGGTTCCTTATCCTCAAGCTTTGGATACACCATTCCTTTCCATGAAAGACAAACAAAGAGATGACATCCTAGAGACCTTTAAGTAAGTTATGGTCAATCTTCCCCTCTTAGAAGTGATTAGACAGATCCCGGCTTATGCTAAATTCATTAAAGACATGTGTACTTTTAAAAGAAAATAAAAAGAAGACAAGTCTAAAAAGGTTCTTCTATGTGAACAAGTGAGCTCGATTCTGAAATATGACACTCCACCTAAGTTCAAAGATCCCGGTATCCCAATCATTTTATGTTATATTGGCAATCATAAAATTAAATGGACACTTTTGGATTTGGGTTCTAGTGTTAATTTGATATCATATTCTGTTTACTTAGAGTTGGGATTAGGTGAACTAAAACCTTTCAACTGTACCCTTCAGCTTGCTAATACATTAGTTAAGACTCCTAGGGGGCGGATAGATGATGTCTTGGTCTAAACTGGTAAAGGATTCATTCCTGTTCATTTCATTGTGTTAGACATGGGTCCCAGTCATACTTTTAAGCAGATCCCTCTTATTTTAGGACGTCCCTTCCTAGCCATAGTTAATACTTAACTGTAGGTCAGGAATAATGGATATCTCAGTCATGAACATGGGGGTTAAGCTTAACATTTTAAAAGCTTCTGCTCAACCTGTGTTTGAAGATGAATCTGAATGCTTCTTTGTTGATGTAATTGATGAAATGATCGAAGAGGCTTTACCTACTATTATGAGCAATGATTCCTTGGGAACGTGTCTTTCCCATGGGGATTTGAGATTATTTAACTTACGAAGTGCAACAAATGGGATGGATTCTAATATAGATTCCACTCCTCATCTTGAGTCTCTGTCTTGGGTGTCCACTTATGAACCTCTTCCTCCTTTGGCTAGTTCTCCTATTTTATCTTCTGTTGTGTCCCCACCTAAACTTAAGTTGAAACCTCTCTCATATTCACTTAAGTGTGTGTTTCTAGGCCCTAAAGAAACCGTGCATATATCTTCTCTTTTATCTTGTGATCAAGGGGAAGAGTTGATTCGTTTCTTATTTGATCATAAGGGTTCCAAAGGGTGGTCAGTTGCTGATTTAAAAGGGATTAGTCCCATAATTTGCATGCACAGAATTCATTTAGAGGATGATGCTAAACCTGTTAGGTAAATGCAATGTAGATTGAGTACTCACGTGAAAGACGTTGTTCAAAAGGAGGTAGCTAAGCTTTTAGATGCATGCATTATCTACCCTATTTCTGACAGTCAATGGATCAGTCTAGTTTAGGTGGTCCCTAAGAAATTTAGCATAACTATGGTTGAGAATAATGAAGTTGAACTAATTCCCATTAGACAGACCATAGGGTGGAAGGTATACATTGATTACAGAAAGCTGAATTCTGTCATCAGAAAAGGCCATTTTTCCCTCTCATTCATTGATTAAATTTTGGAAAAATTAGTTGGACAAAGTTTTTATTGCTTTTTAGATGGGTGTTCCGGTTATAACAAAATACTTATCTATCCTAAGGACCAAGAGAAAACAGCCTTTACATACCCATCGGGTACTTTTGTCTATCGAAGGATGCCTCTTGGGTTGTTTAATGCATCTTCCACATTATAGAGATGCATGATGACCATTTTTTCAGATTATATTGATAACTTCATGGAGATGTTTATGGATGATTTCCCTATTTTTAGTTCTTCTTTTGATGTGTGTCTTGCTAATTTATCCATGTGCTAAAAAGATATGAAGAAGTGAATCTAGTTTTGAGTTGGGAAAAGAGTCATTTCATGGGCAAAGAAGGGTTGTGTTGGGTCATAAAGTGTCCAAAAAAGGGATTGAGGTTGATAAAGTTAAGGTTGATTTGATTTCTAATCTACCTGTGCCTTCTTCTGTGAATCAAGTCAGATCATTCCTTAGTCATGCTAATTTTTATAGGAGACTTATTAAGGATTTTAGTAAAGTAGCTCGCCCACTTACAAATCCCCTTTCCAAAGATGCTCCTTTGGTGATTGATGAGACTTGTGTGAAAGTTTTTGAAAAGCTTCAACCTTTATTGGTGTCGGCCCTTATTGTGCAGCCCCTAATTTTTTCTTACCATTTGAGATTATATGTGATGCATCTGATTTTGCTATTGGGGTTGTTTTGGCTCAAAGGTTGAGTAGAATGCCTCATGTCATATACTATGGTAGTAGAGTTCTAACTGATGCTCAAAAGAATTATTCTACTACTGAAAAAGAGTAGTTAGCTATAGTATTTGCACTTGAGAAATTTCGTCCGTACCTTTTGTGTTCGAAAGTGATTGTGTTCACTGATCATGCTGAATTAAAACACTTGTTGGCTAAGAATGACACTAAACTGACACTCATTAGATGGATTTTATTGCTCTAAGAGTTTGATGTTGAAATAAAAGATAGGAAATGTTCTGAAAATTCAGTTACAGACCACTTATCTAAAATCATTATTGAGTGTACTGATCACTCAGTTAGATTTTCTGATCACTTTCCTAATGGGCAACTATTTGCTGTGTCACATTCCCCTCTCTCTTGGTTTGCTCACATTGTGAACTACCTTGCCACTGAGAAGATTCCTCTTCACTAGTCCAAAGAAGAGAAAGATAAGTTCTTTTCACATGTAATACATTACTATTAGGAAGATCCTTATATTTTCAAACATTGCCCTAACCAAGTGGCACGTAGAAGTGTCCTCGAGAGTGAAATTCATAGTATTCTAACTTTTGTCACTCTTAGGCTTATGGTGGTCACTTTGGAGGACATAGGAAAGCTGCTAAAGTCCTACAAAGTGGGTTCTTTTGGCCTACTCTATTTCGGGATACTCACTGATTTTGCCTTGCATGTGAGCATTGTCAATGTATGGGTGCCCTGTCCAGCCATGATATGATGCCTCTTTCCCCAATTTTGATTGTTAAGATATTTGATATGTAGGCCATTGATTTCATGGGTCCCCTTTGCCCATCTTTTGGCTTTGTATAAATATTGGTTGATGTTGATTATGTGTCAAAGCGGGTGGAAGCTTAAGCTACTAGGACCAATGATCACAAGGTTGTGGTCAAGCTTGTTAAAGAGTGTACTTTCTACCGGTATTGTGCCCCTAGAGCTCTTATTAGCGATAGAGGAAGTCACTTTTGTCATCGATCTTTTGTGGCTTTGCTATAAAGTATTCTGTAACTCACAAAATAGCTACCGCCTATCACCATTAGACTAGTGGTCAAGTTGAGGTGTCTAATTATGAGATTAAGTCTATGCTTGAGAAAATGGTTCGTACCGACAGGAAAGACTACTCTTTAAGATTACATGATGCTCTTTGGGCCTATCGTACTACTTATAAGACTCCCATTGGGATGTCTCCTTACCGACTTCTTTTTGGTAAGGTCTATCACTTGCCAGTTGAATTAGAACACTGTGCTTTTTGGGCTATTATAGGTCCTAACCGTAGGCTTCAATTGAATGAATTAGATGAACTACGTAATGAAGCCAATGGGAATGCTAAGATTTAAAAAGCCAAAATCAATGCTTTTCATGATAAAATGATTTCTGGCAAATCTTTTGAACCTAATCAGAAGGTTTGGCTTTTTAACTCTAAGCTTAAACTGTTTCCTAGCAAGTTGAGATCTAGATGGGATGGTCCTTTTGTAGTCTAACAAGTGTTTCCCTCTGGGGCGGTTCAAATTTTGAATCCCCCAGGTGGTAGAGTTCTCATGGTTAATGGTCAACGTTTGATACCTGTTGTGACTTATGATATTGACCCTGATTTGATTGAATCCATCAATCTAGTAGCCACAGTTTACTATGATTGGTGGATTGCACTTTGTCTGGCTGAAGGCATAAAACTTAGCGCTTGTTGGGAGGCAACCGAATCTTTATAGGTGAATTTGAGTCTTTTGTTTATTTGTTTTTTTTTTCTTTCTTTTTGGTGGTGCTTATGTTTTTGGGTGTGATTCTTCATTGGGTTTTTGACTTTTCTAGTTGGTTATAGCTGTGAAGGTACTTTAGGAGTTTAATTGTTGGCTTATATGAAAACGATTTCCTCATGTTGTCAAGTTGTGTTGCTCTTTTCTCTATTTCTCTCTTTCTTATTGTTGTCTACATTGAGCACAATGAAAGATTTGTGAGTGTGGGGGAGGCAAAATATAACTTTTAGGGAAAGTTAAACTTGAAAATCTTTATGTGAATTTGATTTTGGGAAGAGTTTGAGTGTTCTGATTATGCATGTTCTGCTCTTACTGGATCTGATTCTTGTGTCCCATGCTCATTAGAGATTATTTCTAGCATTGATGAGTTGATGGCTAAAAATTTTTGTTGTGCCAATGTCTTTATGTAGCTAATTTTTAAGTTTGAGATGTAACCCAATTTACAATGTCATGATGAGTATTCAATAAGCCTTCAGTTCCTCTTTGATTTTCAATTAATAAAGAAAATAAATTGAATTAATTGAGTTTTGATTCAAGTACCAATGTTCAGTATCTATCACTATCCGTATCTTTAATCGCCTGAATATGTACTAACGGCTTCTTTGAGTATTATCTTTATCCATATGTTTATCCACTCATGGGAGCACATGGAATCAAGTAACTTTTGAAAAATTTTGAAGCCGAAAAAAATCAAGAAAAGAGAATAATAAATTGATTTGGCATTGGGGACTTGATTTTAAAGATGCTCTTGTGATTTTTGTAATGTGGGGTGAATTTTTATGCTTACGATTTACTAATGGTTTCATTGTATGCTTAATTTGCCTAAATCTTGACCTATTGACTTAGTTAAAATTAGAAATCTTTGATAATGAGTTATGGGTTGGTAGTGAATTGGTGTATGTGATTTAGAGTGGGCATTCATAGTTGGATCACTTGATTTTCTTTCCTGACCATATTCTTATTTTTCTTGATGGTTTAAATGAATATATCCATTAATCTTTACTTGAGGATTAGTAAAGTTTTGGTACGGGGGAGTTGATAATTCATGTTTTATATGAAGTTTTACCTATCATTTTTCCTAATTTTTAGCCTTTGAAATATATTTTTATCAGTAAATAATGCATATTTTATGTAATTTTCTGATAAAAATAACATAAAAGAATTTGGGCTGATTATTTAATTCTACTCGAATTTTCCATATGTGTAATACCTAGAGTCCAAGCTCAAGACATAAGAAAAAGAAGAAAGAGAGTAAAGTACCGTGTGGGCTAATTTTGGCAACCTAGTTTGTAGCTCAGTCCCACACGCCCAGCCTACTAGCCTCTTCTCTCTTCCTCACTGTCTCCTTATCTCCGCCTGGGCCTACCTTCTGAGCACCCACGGCCTACCCAGCGGCCCAGAGCCTGCCTCCATCCCTCCCCTCGCTCTTTTCCCCTGGCCTGCGACCCACTGCCCAGCTCCCCAGCCTCTCTCTCACGCCTGGGCTGGACCGAGTGGCCCACTTTTAGCCCCACATTCCTCACTCACCCTTCTCTCCTCCCACCCACATAACCCGAGTGGGCCTGAGTTCTGCGGCCCATCACTCCAAGTAGCTCAATTTCTTTTCCAAATGCCTTATTTCCCACATGGCTAATTGTTAACCTAATCAAATGCAATTAATCAAAATTTAACTATTAGCTTCAGACTAGCATTTTCTTATGCATCATAACAGTGAAAATATTAATTGCAATTAATTTCCATTAATTTTTGGTCATCAAGTGAGTTTGATTGTCCACAATGAAAAGGAGTTTGCAGCATCAACACACTCATTCATCTAACCACTCACTGACCCAAGCATCTTCTCATTCTTATCTTCCATCTTCCATTTTTTTAGAGAGTCTTTGTAAGACAAAATCATTTGAGTCAAGAGATTCAGAAGAAAATAAGCTTGAAATTAGCTATTTTTCTCTTCTATTCTCATCTCATTTGTAAGTTACATTTAGGAGTTTACACTTAATTTCACCATTTTCTGTAATTGAGTACAAAAGTTTGGGCATAAGAAGTGAAATATACCAACTTCAATGGTGTTTTTACTAACTATGGCCGGCTAGAATACTCTTTTAGAATTAGGATAGATCCTTGATGATAATAATTGTTTTGTTAATTTCTTATGGGGTTATTCTTGTTTCTTTCATTGCATAATTTTGAGTCTATACTTGATCTTAACTTA
The DNA here is from genome assembly GCA_029747015.1 of Carnegiea gigantea. Classification (NCBI taxonomy): domain Eukaryota; kingdom Viridiplantae; phylum Streptophyta; class Magnoliopsida; order Caryophyllales; family Cactaceae; genus Carnegiea; species Carnegiea gigantea. The sequence continues at coordinate 439,112 of JAKOGI010000269.1, read as the reverse complement.
CTTATGCATTTTAATTCTGTTGTTAATCATGTTGATTACAATAGTTTAATTTGCTATCTCAAATGAATATTAGACCTTATAGGCTAGTATGATGATTATGTAATTGGACTTAAAATTATAATTGCTAAAATTGAATAATTTATACTCGAAATTCGATGTTATTTCTAAAAAGAATGATTCACGCTAAACCACTGCCTAAATAATCTCATTTTGTAATTATAATCATCTTTTTAATTTATGACCTAATACTTGAAGTTTAGGTTATACAAGAGGCAAATTGAATCCCTATTTAAATTAATAAATCAATATTTGCATCAATGGAGAAATCCAAAATCCTATACCTTTCTCCTATTTGATTTCTCTCCACTTTCTTGACTCCTTTACTCTTCTTCTATTTGTTAATTCATATTGATAATCGAATTCCTCAATTGAACTATTCTTTATAATCTGAAAGGCTAAATTTAAAAATCATGATTGTTCCTTGTGGGATCGACACCCCTATATTCGCTAGTCTACAATTAACCTTATGCACTTACAAGTAAAAAACGATTTTAAAACTAAACATAAAATCTACGTCAATTGTCATTATGTCCATCTAATTGTAATACCATAATGCCCCGTTTTATGCATAAATATCAGTTAAGCATTAAGATAGCATCAAAATCATTTTCCACCAAGATAAGTATCAAGCTCTCTCTCTCTCCCCTCCTCCTCCTTCACCCCTATGGCAGCTTGTGCCTTGTTGCTGTCACCACTGTTCATGGCTAAAAACAGCCATCAGTTGCCACCGGAGAACCACAAGAGGACCACCGGCCACTATCCCAAATAGCTAGCCACCTCCCCACACCCTTAAAAACATCAATTCCACCTTCCTTTTGAAGCTTAAAGTGAGTAAATCCCAGTACTCTTCTTGTTAATTTTTAGCTTTGATTCTTATTTTTGTTATTTTTGATTGTTGATCATGTTGTTTGGATAGAAACATGAGCTAGTTTGATGTTTTAATTGATTGGTTAATCTTGAAAGCAAGCAAAGATTGAGGCTGTTCATGATCATGCAAGCTTAAGTTAAAATGATGTTTATAGATTGTTTTGCGTTTGATTTGAAAATCTTTAGCATTACAAGTGATTATGGTGTTGTTGGGTTGGTTTTGGATGAGTTAAAAGTGAATCTAAGTTGGTCATAAGCTAGGGTTTTAATGATTATGCATGGTCTAGCTTACTCTCGGTGTCAATCATGTTATTTGTGTGTACTTGGATGTGAAATGAATCTTTGATGTGTCATTTAACTTGAAAAATGACTTGGTGGATTCTTGTAAAAGGGGTGGATTATAGGAATTTCCCCAGTTGATTATAAGAGGTCATTTTGCCTATTTATGTAAATAAGTAAGCTTATGGATGTGTTTCGAGAGATTTTGAAAAGAGATGAAGATGATTATGGAGTCAATTTGAGTAATATGGCTTTGTAAGGTGATGTTATGCAATAAATCATAGTTTACTAATTTTAAAGGGTGATTTTATAAGGGAATTATCTAAAGAAAAGATTGGAAAATATGGGCAATAGAGCTGTGAACAGACCAGAAATAGGGGTCTCTTTGTAAGAAATTGGTACTATTTTGAACATTGAAAAATTATAATTTTTGGTGGATCGATAGCTCAATGAGTTATCTTTCAATAGTCTTTTGAATTAGTTTAATTTGAGTTATATGGGAAAAGTTATGCCCATTTTGCTAAGACGGCACATGATAGACCAAAGTTGTGCACAGTTGTGCTCTAGCCCAATTTTAGAACCTTTTGTTAGAGGAATTATGTTTTGCACTGTGCAAGAAAGTATTACAGGACTTGTTAAGCTTTTTATATTGGGGTTTTATAGCTCAATTGGAAGCCGGTGCTGAAAGATATGGATTTTCTAAAGTAGACCTTCAAATGGTAATACGAGGGAAGAAAGAAATCGTGACATTTAGAAATATTATCAGGAGTTTCTCTATAATTATGGATATTACAAAGAAATTACAACGTTTAGTGGGTTTAACAACTTTGATTATGTATAGAAGCTTACTTGGGTTGGAAAACCGAGCAACATGGGCATGAGAATGAAATTTGAGACGTGAGGAGGGTAATGACACAAGCTCATGGTCTACTGGGCCAAGCTAAGGTTATATAAGCTTTCTTGAACCTCACAACACCCCTCTTGGAATTAAACCTATTATTATCCATTTCATAAATATCAAAAACCCATATTCCCTTTATATCCATTAAAGTATCACCTCAATTAGGTCATTTTGTTCTATTTTGCTCCAATTTATTTCACTTCGAGCCCAATAACCCTAACTTATTTGGTTTTCAAATCATCTTAGTTCAACTTAGCTCATATTGAATTGTTTGAATCATGGATTTCCTTTTATTTAATCAATTTCCATTAAAGTTATAAATTATGGCAGTGAATGTTGTTCAATAAGTGCATTTACTTATAATTACATTTCTTAAGTAGAAAAGGGCTCTAGTCTTCCGTTTCCCATTATGCATAAGTATTAGCAAGTGATATTGCGTTTTAAAGACTTTAGGTACGTTCATTGCTAGTATCTTTAGAAATCAACACATTCTTATCAAAATTATAATTTTTGAAAAGTACATTAATGAATTAGTTTAATTTATGATTTATCGCATAACTAGTAACCCCATCAGTTATCAATTACATGGCATTGCCCTTCAGTTACCTACACAGTTTCAAACCAGGTCTCCCGATCGGTTTGATAGGTGCACACCTATCCATTGATCGCAATAGTATCAAAGGGTTCACTATCAGATATTAACTAGCAATGCAGTTTTATATTAATCTCATTCACTATTTTAACTTAAAATGAATTGCAAAGCAGACGCCCAACCAATTTATGCATAGATCATTTAACAATACAAAATGAATGCACTAAGCTTTGGCTCACAGTTTGAAATGTTTTTCATGCTTTGTTTTAGCCAAATGCTTAGTGAATCGTCCTCATGTTAGCAAACTAACTAGAAAAAATAAATTAAGCAAGGGAATCTGGATGGATCAATAATAATATAGTATGTGCATATTTTTAGAGCTGCATTTTGAAATTATTAATGGATGGAGACGTAAATTTTATGGTGAATTGCTTAATGTGATGTATAAACCTTATGTTGGTTAATAGTTGATTGTACATGGTTTGATCATATGTGGGTGTGTCTAGTTGAAGCTATGCCTAACTATGTTATTTCTAGTACTCATGCTTCAAGCATTGCCCTTTGGGGCGGTGGTAATGCCCTATCTTCCTATTCATTGGTCCTAATTAAGGGATTTATTAAAAAGAATGTGAATAGTAAACCATGTACATTTTCGGGCATTACAAAAATTGCCCTTACTACATACTTGGGCATATCACATATAAGCTCAAATTGTCCTCCCCATATGGGAGGATTTAAGACAGGATTGATGGTCAATGTCTCTACTTCGCACTCTTTGAAAAAGTGAAATGGCATGCTTTTATGTAGGAATGAAGATAAGGGATCAATAATCTTGCTAAAATCCCTAATAAACCCCCCGTGGAAGCCAACATGTCCAAGAAAAGAACATATACCTTTCACACAAGTCAAAATGAGGAGGTTTGCAATCGAATCTAGGTTGGCCTTGTCTGCCTCTATCCCCTCATTATAGAAGATGTGACCCAAAATAATTTCCCTTTTTCCTAGGAAATGACATTTAGTTTCCAAGATAAGGGCCAAATACCTATTTCAACACCACTTTAAGACCTCTCCCAAATTAGCCAAGCAATCATAAAAGAGTCTCTGTAAATGGAGAAGGCATACATGAAAATTCTAAGACATTGCCTAATTAAATAAGAAAGTATGGACATCATATAACTTTAAAATTTGGCTGAAGCGTTGCATGGACTACAGAACATCTTCCTTAAGGTATAAGTGCCAAAAAGGCTTATAAATGTGGTCTTCTCTTAGTCTTTATGGTCAATGAGAACTTGTGTATAGCTAAAATATCCATCAAGGAGGCAATAAAAAGCACGCCTGGGTAAGCTCTTTAGCATTAGGTCCAAAATGGGCAAATAAAAGTGATGATTTCTAGTGACAGAGTTTAACTTTTGGTGGTCAATACATACCATCAACTTGGATTGGAGTTTTGGGGAATAAGTTCATCCTTACCATTCTTGATCATGCTAATACTAGCCTTCTTAGGAATGACTTTGATGGGGCTTACCCACTCAGTGTCCCAGAAGGGTAAATAATGTCATGGTCTAACCATTCAAGAATTTTCTTTCTTATGACTTCTTACAAAGAGGGGTTCAACTTGTATTGTCGATTACGATAAGGCTTTGCATTATCCTCAAGATGAATTCCATATTGCATAATGGTATAGCTAATACCTTCTATGTCTCCTAAGGTCCATCCTGGAGCCTATTTGTTTTCCCTAATCAATTTCATCTAGGATGGACCTTAGGAGACATAGAAGGCATTAGCTATTTGTTTTCCCTAATCAAGTAAGATCTTACAAACACTCTCAACTGTCTAAAGAAAAATAGAGGACAGAAGAAAAAAAAATGCTTGCATGCTTGAATGAGTGAATGGATGAATGGATGGAATGATGGATGCTTCAACCCATGAGCCCTTTTTATAGTGGAAAATAAGCCTCTCTTAATGCCCAAAAATTAATGAAAATTAATTTCAATAAGTACTTTGGCTGTTATGATGCATTAGAAAAGGCTAGTCTTAAGCTAAAAATTAATTTTTGATCAATTGCATTTGACTCGGTTAACAATTAACCATATGGGAAACAAGCAGCTGCTGGGAGCTAAATTAGGCATAAGATGGGCCATAAAGTACATACTAGACCAAATGAGAAAGAGGAAGGTGAGGGGGCACCTAATACTGGGCCTCAGACAAGCTCGAGTGTGAGGGAGAGGAAGAGAAGAGGAGGAGAGGTGCTGACTTGCTTGTTGGGCCATAGCTCATAGGCCCAGGTGGGAGAGAGAGTGAAGGAAAGAGAAGGAGAAGAGTGGGACGTTGGCTAAGCCACACGTTGGGCCGCACGGACAAGCTCACATGGGCTGGACTGGGTTTTCCTTTTTCTTTTCTTTCTTTTGAGCTCATGCGCTTGGTCTATGAGCTTTGCATTTGCAGGAACTCGGACAAATTATAGTTGACTTGATCAACGTCGCACCCAAATTCTTTTATTCTATTTTTACCTGAAAATCACATAAAACATGCGTTAATCTTTCGTAAAATATATTTCAAAGACTTAACAGTTTGTGCAATGAAGGGTAAAATTATATATATGATATGTATTATCATGAGGGTCTAAATCATTAGCAAAATCATATGATAAGATTCATCGGGACCTAGGAAAGCATATTTGAGGATATTCAAAACGGGCTTCAATTTAAGAGATGAAGATGAAGGTACACTAAGAAGTGGCTCATGAGATAGAAAGGGAAAATGAGTTGGATACGAGAATGGATGAATGCAACAAGTCACCACATTGATCATCAAATGCAATTGACTTATATTAAGGATCATATTATATATAAAATGACTCATACATACAGGTCATCAATTCCTCCTCATGATCAAATTCCACTTCTCCCAAACAAAAGTCACCTACCCAATTAGGAGTGAAGTGCTTTACATCATCAAATCCTATGGGTTATTTTTGCATATTAAACACATTCAATTCCATTGCCATATTCCCAAAAGTTATCTTCATTTTCCCATCCCTTATAACGAATGAGTGCATTTAATGTAGCAAGGAATTATCAACTAAGGATCACCAATATTTCATTCTCTGGACACACAACAACCTTGGCCTTAAGCACAACAAAATGAATCGGAATATGAATTCTCTTACCTTGATTAACACATCCTCAATCATTCCTCTAGGAAGCCTAGTGGAATAGGTAGCCAATTAAAGGACCATTTTGTTACATTTAAGTCACCTAACCCTAATATTTCATATGCCATGAAGGATAAGATATTGACATTACCACTGAGGTTAAGTAAGGCCCTATGTATGTTATAATTGCCAATGACAATTGAATTTATAGGACATGGTGGGTCCTTATACTTGTTGGGCAATTGATTAGAAATAATTGAACTCACATTAAAGGCCCAAAAGACTCTCTTGGGAACATTAGTTGCCAATACAAGCAAAATTGGGTGTTTTTTAAATTACGGCAAGAAGGAAAATGTTCATCTTAGCTTGCGAACTTTCTCCTTTATCTTCTCAACATGATATTGGGACTTTTTCCCCTTTAATAGGTCATATAAAAAGAGGAAAAGTCTTAAGAGCCATATGAGGAGAAGTAGGAGTGGCCTTAGAAGGTGCAGAGCCAACAGTGATCGGAGACTAAGCAACCTTAGGATCTTTAACATCTTTAAAAGAGGAGGATTGGATAAAGATGTAGACATGCCATTAGAAGTACATTCTTGAGAAGAGAGAAGGCAAAAAGATGCGGAAGGGGACACATTCACATCATATTCACCCATATGGGTGTCAACTGTCTTCCCCGACCTCAGAGAGATCACAACATTAACTTTTCTTATGCATAGGGTCAAAACAAGAGGGAGACGGTCCTCTCTTAAATTCACTCTGGGTTGACTAGAAAAAGTCTCTCTCTCCCTTTTTGACATGGTATGTTAAGCAAATTGACTCATTGTCTTCATCATGTTCTCATTAGGCTCTTTTATCTCTTTCTTCATTTTCCCTATATCATTCGCTCTCTTTGTTACTTTGTTAATTCGTTTTATAACCGAGAGGGGGGTAAGATTGAGCAACAACCCATTAAGGGGGAGGCCCTCTAGGTGCACTATATCCCGCTTGACACATGGACTCAATCATTGCCTAGATTGATTGGTCAAGCCCCTTATCTATAGTGTAACATGAGCACAATTGCACTAAACCGTAATAAGGGCAAAAAGCCAATAACATATTAAACCTTTTAAAAAATTTCTAGAACGATTCCTCATTAAGTGCACAAAATGGTTGATTTCATATCTCAATTTAACTATTTTTCCATTTAGGAAGTATTTTCTTAAAAATAACCTCACAAACCCACCCAATGTGGAGATAGAGTTTGCGAGAAAACTATCTATCCTCTTCTTGACCGAACCTTTTAAGACAAATGGAATGAAATGCAATCTAACAATGTATTGAGAAACATTTAGAAATTGTGTCATTGGTCATACTGCCTCAAATTCACTTAGGAACAAGTAGGCATCACGATCTCCAAAGAATTTAGGAAGCATTGTCGTGTATTAGAAACCAAATGCCAATTGAACATCATCACCAAGTTGTGCGACTTGAAAACAAGGATTTGTGACCTTGGGAGATATAAAATTTGATTTAAGCCCTTATGAGGCGGAGGATGAGGTAGAGGTTAAGCCCCACCATTGCTTCCAAATTAGATGCAATGGTTTGGCCTACCTCGATGTAGGGTTGTGAAATATCAACATAAATAAGTTTACCAAAATAGGAAACCTCCTCTAAGCACTTAGTCACCATTTTTTAACTTTTTAGGTTTTCTAATTTTTTGGGCTTTCTGTTAATGACAACCAAAATAGAACTCTTTACAACAATTAAATCACAAACAAATACGAACCTAATGGCATCATCCCCTACGATGATGCTAAAATTTATTGCGTAATGTTTAAGTGAGTCAGGTATTATCCTCGTCGATGTTGGTGAATTAGTATAAGTGACACCAAAATTTATTGTAGTATAGTTTTAATATCATTTCCACAGAGACCAAATGTAATCTACTGAGTTTTAACCTATTATAAAAGGCTAAGCAACTAAATTCCAATGGGTTTTCTTAACCATCGCTATTTAGCTATCAAGAAATTCAATCAAATTAAAAGCATCTATGGAATTTTTTCACCTAATAAAGAGTTGGATCGTTGAATTTAAATATGCGCTTTATCTAGAATTGGATGATTCAATGGAGCGCTATTGAACTCAAAATTCAATCTTTTCTTCCAAAACCAATTGAAATGCCTAAATTAATTCAATTAACATTCTTTCAAATATCCTTGGATTTAGTCTTGGTTATGTGTTTCCGATTGGTAGGATTTCCTCTTAAAAAATAACTCTCTTTCAAGAATCGTTAAATTAAGTTCTAACCTGTTGTTCTAATAGTGAGTTTGTCCTTTTCGTACTTTGCTTAACTATTTACTATAAACAAGAAAATCTAGCCAAAAATTTACTCACAATAGTTCATTCACAAGATGGAATTCAATCATACCAATCTAGATAAAGCAATACCAAAAATTAAATGTCCAACATCAATACTTTGGCTAACAAGTCCCTAGATTAAGTAAAACTACTCACACATAATTGAAATTAATGACATCTACAAAAGAGTTTAAGAATATACTAGAAGGGAAAGAAAGCCTAGTAACCATGGTGGTCTTCAGGGGCTTCCTAATCTCCAAGCCTCCAAGTGTTAATCTTCCACTTCAATTCCCTCTCTTACTCTAAAAAAAATTTGAAAATTTTAAAACTAATGGGAGAGTGGCCTTTTACAGCCAAAGAACCCTATTTAAGCATGAACTCAACTGTCCTCAGCCAAAGATGAAGGAAGACAAAGGGGCACGCAGTTTCAAGCTCACCATGGACCGTAACCTTCACAATAAAGGGTTCTTGGCTGGCTTTATCTCAAAATTCTCTGGGTCTTCTTTCTTCTCCACAGCATAGTGACTTAGGGCATCCGTGGGGAGTCAAAACATAATCAGTTGGGGTCGAAGAAAGGACAAAAAGGTCTAAAAACCTGCAAAATACAGAGAAGAATCATACCCAAGTTTAAAATAGGAATAGGAGTGTAGATTATAACATGAAGTCCATAATTCTCCCTAAAAATGCAACAAAATGACCGAAAATGAAGTGTACTCTAAGCATTTATCAAACTCCCCCTTGGTTGAACCATTGCTTGCCTCCAAGCAACTATGAAAACCAAAATTATAATAATGAACCTCCTCATGTAAACGTAACTATCAATATCAATAGCCTAACTGGCCTAAGAAGGCTAGCCTAAAAGTGACTGAAAACATTGCAAAATAGATAAGAGGATGAAGTTTTTGAAAAAAGAACAAGGACCATCACATCGAACACTGAATTGATCACCCAAATCAACTTAAACAATCATACTAGCATGTATAATAGGTAGAGCTAAAAGAACTAGTAGGCCCTTACTTTACAGATGAAACACTCATCACTCATGTGTTTAAAAATATAATATGGTTCTGTAATGCCGCGAACCCTCCCAGATCATAGACAGTTACTAGGAATAGCTTCAAGAATTGTTGACTGACCCTACAAATCACCACAAGTTTTTCCGACGTGTTTTATCCTCGCTCATACACTGCCTGACAAAACTTCCCAGGAGATTAGCCATCCTAAGAATACTCCCTAGCAAGCATGCTTAACTATGGAGTTCTTAAGAGTGGGCTTCTCGAAAAGAAAGGTGCACCTTCGGTGATATAAGTAGTCAGTTCGATCCTTTTTAAGTCACATTTGGGGTGTTACAATTACCACCACTTAAAGCGCACAACGCCCTCATTATGCCTTAGTAACCGGCCAACTTACGAGTCCTCTTGATCGGTGGTCCACACCCAGTATCATTTCCCTGCTAGGTGACTGCCCATGGGCTTTCCATCCACTTGCGCATCTCACGGTCGTGGGTCGGTTCTAATACCATCTGTAATGCCTTGCCCCTCTCCTAAGTCGTTAGCAGTTACCAATAATGGCTTCAAGGATTGCCGACTAGCCCCATAAATTACCATAAGTCTTTCCAGCATGCTTCCTCCTCGCTCACACGCTACCTGGGAAGCCTCCTAGGAGGTCCACCATCCTAAGATTGCTCCCCAACAAGCACGCTTAACTGTAGAGTTCTTAAGAGTGGGCTTCCCGAAAAGAAAGGTTTACCTTTGGTGATATAAGTAGTAGCTTTGATTCTTTTTAAGCCGCACTTGGGGTGTTAAGTGCGTATCTTTCTTTTCAGGAAGCCCACTCTTAAAGACTCCACAGTTAAGCGTGCTTGTGATGGGTGACCTCTTAGGAAGTTTCCCAGGCAGTGTGTGAGCGAGGATTAAGCACACCGAAAAGGCTTGTGGTGATTTGTGGGGTCAGTCAACAATCCTTGAAGCCGTTTTTGGTAACTGCTCGTAGCCCACGACGAGGTCGGGGCATTATAGAGCTCGCGACCCAGGAGATGGTTGGGGTGTTATAAATGGTATTAGAGCTCACCCGCGACAGTAAGCTGCGCTAGTGGATGGAGAGCCCATAGGCAGTCACCTAGCGGGGGAAAGATACTGCGTGTGGATCGGCGATCAAGAGTACTCGTACGTCAGTCGGTTAGTGAGGCACAACGAGGATGTAGTGCGCTTCAAGTGGGGGTGATTGTAACACTCCGAGTGTGGCTTAAAAGGATTGAAGTGACTACTTATATCACCAAAGGTGCACCTTTCTTTTTGGGAAGCCCACTCTTAAGGACTCCATAGTAAAGCGTGCTTGCCGGGGAGCAATCTTGGAATGGGTGACCTCCTGGGAAGTTTCCAAGGTAACATGTGAGCGAGGACGAAATATGCTGGAAAGACTTGTGGTGATTTGTGAGGCTAGTCGATGATCCTTTAAGCCATTATTGGTAACCGTCCGCGACCCAAGAGAGGGTTAGCGTGTTACAGGTCCTTTCACATATCGTTGTACAGAATAAAATCTATCATAATCTTGATATGACCCTCAAATTCACCACCACTAAAATGCAACACACACTAAGAACTCGCGAGGACTTTTATAGGGTTGTAATAGGAATATAGGTAAAGGTAAGAGGGGAACAAATATGTTAGGATTTGTGGAGCTCAAAGCCAAAGACTATGAGTATAAATCATCCTCAGCGAAGTTTTCACAAAAATACTCCTCACACCAAAACCAATACATCTCAAATACACAATACCCCTACTTGGTTGATTATTAGAAACATTGTGGAAGCATACGTAATATGAAATCCATACTAAATCCTTGTGTTATTTTTCTTCTCTTTTGTTTCTTTCAACACTCTTTTTCCTTTTTTTTAAAAATTTTATCTTATTTTTGATTCATTTTTTTTTTTACAGAAGGATTATGGCAAGAGAACTTGTGCCCTTTTCAAGACTTTTTCTAACAACTCGTAAAATTCAACCTAAATGGCACTAGGGGAGGTATCGCATAAATCCTTTATTGCATACAAACAAACCACACAAACAACAATGTAATTATCCTCAAACTACCCCTAATCGCTAATGAAACTCTATAGTCTTGGCTAAAAAAGTAAGATATGTATTTAGCGAAGGTTTAATATTATAGGTTTGCATCAAGAAAAAGGTCAAGGCTCAAAGGGGGTAGCAATGGATAGATCATGTATAATAAGGATAACTATTTGGTCAATGTAGTGCATAAATTCAAAGAATGCCTCAATCATATCGTCTAAACATGCTTCCTAAATGTGATCTTGAACAAAAGTCAAAGCAAGTTCTAAAGATTTGAAATCTAGGAAGAGCCATACATAAAAAAGAATATGAGACTAAAATGATGAATTAGTCCAAATAAGGCTCAAAGTCTCACTAGACAACTACCAAAGCTCAACTAGCTCATTAGATCACAAGTGCCAAATATTCATGCAAAGAATCAGTGAGTAATCGAATGGCAGCCAACATGACGGACAAAACATGAAGCACATTTCAAAAACTCATAATCAAATATTTTATTCATAATTAGGCATAACAAAACGGGTCACAATAAGCCAAAGAAAACTATTTAGTCTAAGACTCATCATCAGAGGATTTTATTGCTTTTTTCTTTTTTTTTGCTTGCCTTGTTTTTTTTCTTTTGTTTTTTTAACTTTAAAACGTAACTAAAAATTAAAAATACGAAAATAGAGCTAAAACTAAGAAAAGAAACCTATAAATAGGAAGAAAAATTAAATGATCAACTAAAAATGCAAACTACTCCAAAATGTATGACCAAAAATGCAACTACTCACACATCCACATCACATATACATATTCAGACCCATCTCACCCATGCTTAGTCAAAGCATTGTCCTCAATGCAAGGACAGAAAAGCCAATGAGGAAGAGAAAGAAGAACCAAAACGGAGGAGGAGGGGATGAAGAAGGAGGGTGGGCATAAGAAATATGCCAATCGCGGTACGTCTATAAACAAGCCTAAAGTCTTGGAAGTATTAGTTTTGGGAAGCAATTGATAGATGCTTAGAATGAACTCCATTCTAGGGTCATTGTGCTGTATTTTTAGGGGGAATTGCATACTTTATGTTATAATCTATGCCCTTTTCTCGTTTTACTCTTGGGTATCGTTCTTTTCAGTGTTTTGTAGGTTTTAGGACTGTTTGCTCTTGCTTTGACCCCAATTAAGTGTGTTTTGACTCCCCACAGATGCCTCTAAGTTACCATGCCCATGAAGAAGAAAGAAGAACCAAAGAATGCTGAGAAAGAGGCAACCACGGACTCTTCATAGTGATGGCCATGGTCCGTGGTAAGCCTAAAATTGTTACCTCCCCATCTTCCTTCGTCTTATGGTTAAGAATGGCTGCATTTATGTATATATAGGGTTCTTTTCGACTGTAATAGGAGAGAGCATAAAAAACCAAAGCATCCAACTCTCACTTTTATCATTAATTTTAAGATTTTTTTGGTTTTCTTTAGAGTAAGAAGAGGATGTACAGTGTAAGATTGGCACTTGGAGCTTGGGAAGCCATTGGAGACCACCATTTTTGCTAAGTTTTTCTTCCCTTCTAATCTCTTCTTGAACTTATATGTAGATGTGGAATATTTTCATTATGCGTGAGTAGTTTTTTTTGATCCACAAGCTTGTCAGCCAAAGTATTAATGTTGAATCTCTAATTTTAAATATTTGAACTTTATCCAATCGGCTTGATTGAATTTTATCTTATGCATGAACTGTTGTGAGTAAGTCTTAGCCATATTTGCTTGCATACACTTGATAGCTAAGTGAAGTACTAAATGGAGAAACTCACGATTAGAACAACAAGTTGAAACTTAATTTAACGACTGCTTGAGAGAGAGTTGTTTGATAAGAGAACAATATTAGCAATCAAGAATCCCTAACTAAGACTAAACCAAGGATATTTGAAAGAATGCTAATAGGGTTAGTTTAGGGAATTTAGTTTGTTTCAAAAGAAAATATTAAATTTTTAGGTTGATTGTGATCCTTTGAATCTTCCAATTTAGATAAAGTGCATAACTAAATCTAATGATCCAACTCTTTACTAGTCAAAGCAATTCCCTAGAAGTCACTTAGCCTTTTATAATAGGCTAAAACTCAATAGACTGCACTTGGTCTCTATGGGATCAATATTAAAACTATACTACAATAGTCGTGTGCTTGCAGTAGGAATCAAGTTTTTGGCGCCATTGTCGGGAACCAATTTTGTGCATATTGAGTTCACCTAATTAGATTGACTAAGTTTTTTTTGTCTTTTTCTTTTTTGTCTTCTTGATTTACGTTGGTAGTGGTTTGGGGTGATTTTTGCAGGATCTTGCCACTTATATGCGAAGTCCCTTTCTATTTGAATTTGATCTAAAAATAAAAAGGACTTTTTGCTCTAGGTGAAAGAAGTTGAAGTTAGAAGAACAAAGACCCAAAGCTTAAGAAGCCTTTCCAACGATGGCGGGAGGTGGAGACGATCAAAGGACACTTTAGAATTTTGTAACCCCATGATCGCAGGGAATTACCCCCAGTATCACCCAACCCAACGTAGAAGCCCACAACTTTGAGCTTAAGCTGGCTCTTGTCTCTATGGTGCAATAATCCCAATTTGGAGGCACGCTGCTAAAAGATCCTAACCTACACCTCTCGGTATTCTTTGAGGTATGCAACATGCTGAAGCTCAATGGTGTCTCAATCATGGCTATAAGATTGCAGTTATTTCCTTTTTCATTCAAGGACAAGGCAAGAGCGTGGCTTCATTCTTTGCATTTCGGATGCATCACAACACGGGAAGAGCTCATCGAAATCTTTCTTGTGAAATTTTTTCCTCCTAGCAAGATGATAAGTTTCAGAAATCAAATCACTATTTTCACTCAAAGGGAGGACGAATCATTATATGAACCCTGGGAGCATTTCAAAGACCTATTGAGGCTATGTCCATGTCATGGCCTTGGTGTGAGTGAAACCTTTCTATAATGGAGTCACCCAACTGGTAAGGTCTACGATAGATGTAGCAGCGGGAGGTACACTCATGAACAAAACTGAAGATGAACCTATAATCTTATTGAAGAGATGGTGCTAAATAACTACCAATGGTCTAATGAGAGAACCTAATCCAAGAGGGTTGGAGGTAAGTTAGAACTTGATGCTATCTCTATGCTTTCAGCTAAGGTAGATGCCATGTCACAAAAGCTATAACAATTGAATGTTAATTCTATTAGTTCAAGTACCCCCTTCCCCTTCATGTGAGATTTGTGGGTCAATTGATCATTTAACTGTGAATTGTCAAGTTAGCAGCCCATTTGCTCCAGATGTTAGTGAACTAGTCAACTTTGTCAATAATCTTAATCCTAGACTGACCAATGATCCATTCTCGAACACCTATAATCTTGGCTAGAGGAATAACCCCAATTTTTTATATAGGTCTAATAGCCCTCCTATGCCTCAAATGAATTTTAGACCACCCCCTAGATTTGAAAGGCCTTCTTATCCTCAATAAGCTCCTCAAAAAATGAACTTAGAACCATGATCGAGAATATGCTTTTTGCGTATAAAAAACAAGATGAGTATATTAAGCAATTAGCCTCTAAGGTTGATGTTCTTACTACTCATAATAAGATGTTAGAAGCTCAAATTGCTCAACAAGCTACCTCTTCATCTACACCCCCGGGAAGACTTCCTAGTAAGCCCGAGGCAAATCCCTTTGAGCAATGTAACTATGTTATCTTGAAAGGTGGGGTAGAAGAGTCTATGGGTATGGAGCTTGAGAAAGGTGAAAAGGTGTCCAGAGCCGTAAGTGAGGAGAAAAACGCTGAGTTTGAGACCCTACCCTTTGGAGGGGGAAGTAATGTGGCGATACCTAAAGAGTTTTCCCCTAAACTTAAAGACCAAGGTAGCTTCTCTATTCCTTGTATGGTTGGTCAAGTGAGGATCGATAGGGCTTTGTGTGATCTTACTGCAAGTGTTAGTATTATGCCCTATCCCATTTTCTAGGAGCTTGGTTTAGGAGAATTGCAACCAACACCTATTTCACTTCAATTTGTAAATGGTTCCATGAAGTGCCCTTTCGGTATTTTAGAGAATGTTCCCGTGAAGGTACGTGATTTTTATGTGCTTGACGACTTTATCATCTTAATTATAGCTGCAGATGCATGTGCCTAAATTATTCTAAGGCGACCCTTCTTAGCCTCTTCGGGTTGCAAAGCTGATGTGATGGGAGCACGTTTGACATTTGATGTAGGGGAGAGTCATGTTGAATTTTTCTTGTTTGAAAACCAGAATATCCCTTCTCCTTCATCTGGTTTAAAAGAAGATATGGACTTTTATAGGATTGGCTCATTTAATGATTGGTGGCATGTTGTCCCTTTTGTGTTTGAATGTGTCACATCTATAGGCCTCAGCCTAGATTATGCTAGGGTGGAGTTCAATGCATCTACGTCATCTAGCATAGTCGAGGACGAGGCTTATGTTACTAATGAGGTGTCCATGAGTGATTATTGTAGGTTTGCTCAAGTAGTGCAGTCCATGCCTCAAATTGATGATATTGAGTATGACTTTGGCCTAGGAGCCGAACTTAGAAGTGGTCCGCCTGATAGAGCCCACTATGAATTTATTCTATACACGGATCACGTTAAATGGAGTCACTTGATGGCAAAGAAGGACCTCTATCCCGAGCTTTTGAGATGGTACCTTCTAGGGAATAGTTTTGATTTCGAGGTCGGCGATGAAGGCAAATTGGGAGATGTGGGGGACCCTATTGATAAGTCTACTGTCCACCACCTTTCTGATCATGAGCCCTCCAAAAAGAGACAGTTGATCTGCCCACCCTAAAAGAGTGCTTCTTTGGAGGCAACCCAAGGTTTTTTTTTTTTCGTTTACTAGTTTTTCTTTTCTTTGATAGTATATATTGTTTTATTATGTTTGGAAAAAAAAGAGAGATAAAAAAAAGAGAAAAATCATGAAAAAAGAAGAAAAAATAGCCCAAAAAAAAAGAAGAAAACAAAATCAAAGTGAGAAAAGAGGCAATAAGAAGAGTGAAAAATCATCAAAAAAATCACAACAGGAGTTTTAGCCTCTATTCCTGAGCACTCCACGGACTTGTTGTGGTGTTCAATCCGGTTCGTGGAGGAGCTGCTTGGAAACCTAAAGAAAACTCGGAGACAGAGCTCACCACGGACCCTCCGTGGTGGACCCACGGTTCGTGGCGAGGCCCCTTGTCTGCGGTCAAGGTTTTTCATGCCCTTTTGGCCCGATACTCATTCATCTTCTTCAACCTTTTGTCCCTTCTCCATCTAAACTCTCTCCTTCTCTCTATAAAACCTCCATTACCACCCATCTCTAAAACCTTCAATTTTTCAACATTTTTCCTCAAATTTGTCTCCTTTCTTCTCAGTTTCTTCACTTTTTCGATAAATCTTCCTAAAAACTTTCTTATTTCTTGCTCTCTTTCTCTCACATTTTACCCATCTTCATAGCCCATGCTTCAATAACTTCACTTAAACCTCCATTGTTCAAAATTCTCTCTTTTTCTTCCATATTTCTTCCTATTTCAACTTTATTTTCTCAAATTTTGCATTTTTAGTTCTTTATTTTCCATTTTTCACTTTACTTAGATTTTCAAGCCTTTACCCTTCCATTCACTATTTCTATGGCACCCAAGAAGTCAAGAATTACCCAAGAGGCAGGGAACTATTAGTTAAGCACTTCAAAGAGCATCCCAGACTTCCTGAACCTCAACAAACACGCGTAACTGAGGTAATCTCCCTAATCCCCTTAGTTTGACACATCCCGAGCATATTACTAGGCATAATAATTTGATAGTAAGTTAGTTATTGCTACTTATTATTATGACAAGGATTTGTTGGCTAGATTAGGTTTGTTGGATGGTATCCGTTGGTTGTTTGCTAGGGGAGATAGGGGGCAATTTTTAAAGGCTAGAGACTACACTTATTGTGACCTCACCCCTGAATTTTTGAGCACATTTCATGTGGAGGTCATGAGTGGGCCACGTTGTCAGGAAGGATACATTTCCTTCTATCTAAATAAGGAATTTTATGAACTAAACTTAAGTGCCTTTAATAGCATATTCGGTTTTCCACAGAGTATGGACTTGCCTTATTGAAATGTCCCTAAAGAAGTTAGCCTGAATACATTTTGACATGAAATTTCTGGAGATCATCGGTATGGTACAAGTAACTCAAAAGGTACTATCATTGGAAACCCCAGTATTTGAGTGGCCTAAAGATTGCTTTGCTTGTGGTTTATTTGCGAGAAGGACAGTTTAAATTTGCCTCGCCTGTCTGAATTACATTTTTTGTATGACATGCTCCAACGTGATCGACTTAACCCCGGTTCATCCTTGGTTCATTAATTGCCTAGTCCGGCCACTAGTTCTGCACAGAGGATAGTAATTTGGGGCCTTATTACCCCCATTGCTAGGTTTGTAGGGATAGAAACGAAACCTGATGATCGAGTTTTCAGCTCCAATTGGTTATAACTTAGTCACTTTTGAAGCAATGAAACTTTATAAGGCAGAGGTTGGGCATATTTATTGGATTTATCCTAGGAACCGTCTTATGCCCTTACCTAATGCTGAACAAACCACTCTCTTGAACCGTGCCAATCTATACCTTTTGTCGGGTGATGAAGAGTTAGGGCAACTCACACCACCTCCTCTCCTGCCTCACCTTAGGGCCTCTAGCTCATCCCAACCATCATCCTCCTCTGATTACCATGGTTTGCCTATTACCCTTTAGTCCATTCAAGAGGAGCAAGCGTCCCTCCAAGCATACATTCAAATTCATCATACCGCACTCTGTCACTTTTTTTAGGAGCAGCATGATGAGCACCGTGGGATGATTGCCTACTAAAACCAATACTTCTAAGACTCTAGGGCTTGTTTAGAGACCTAGCGATATTGGCATATTTCTCATCCCTACACTCCTCCTGCTCCCTTTCTCCTCCTTCTTAGTTCTTCTTTTCCTTCCCCGTTGATTTTTATGTCCTTGCATTGAGGACAATGCTTTGTTCAAGCATGGAGAAGTGATGTGCACATATGTATATGTGATGTGGATATGTGAGTAGTTTGCATTTAAAGTGTTGCATTTAGGAGTAATTTGCATTTTTAATTTATTATTTCATTTTTCTTTCTAATTTTAGGGTTCTTTTCTGAGGTTTAGCTTTCTTTTGGTATTTTCAACGATTTTTCTTTGCATTTTAGTGTTTCAACACAAAAAAAAAGAGCAAAAGGAACACAAAAAAGGAGAAAAAGTAATAAAATCCTCCGATGATGAGTCTTAGACTAAGTAGCTTTCTTGGACTTATTTTGACCCTTTTGGTTATGCCCATTTGTGAATAAATGTTTAATTGTGAGTTTTCGAAATGTGCTTCATGTTTTGTCCATCATATTGACAGCGATTTGATTGCTCTATGAATCTTTGTATGAATATCTGGCACGTATGATCTAATAAGCTAATTGAGTTTTGGTGGTTGTCCTATAAAACTTTGAGCCTTATTTAGACTAATTCATCATTTTTTCTCATATTCTTTTTCATGTGTAGCTCTTCCTTGACTTCAAATCTCTAGAGCTTGCTTTGACTCTTGTTCAAGATCACATTTGGCATGCAGGTTTACGCGATATAATTGAAGTATTCTTTGAATTTATAAGCTACATTGACCAAATAGCCACCCTTTTTATGATTTATCACTTGCTACCCCCATTGAGCCTTGACCTTTCTTTTTCTTGATGCAAACCTATTATATTGAACCTCGGTTGAATACATGTTCTACCATTTTCGCCAAGGCTATAGAGCTTCATTAGTGATTGGGAGTAGTTGGTGGATATTAATGACGTTACTGTTGGGTGTGGTTTGTTTGAATGCAATGAAGGATTGATGCTATATTTTCCTTGGTGTTATTTGGGTTGAATTTTGTAAGTTGTTAGAAAATTATTGAAAAGTGCACAATTTTTCCTGCCATGACCCTTCTCTTCTCTTTCAAAAGAAGAAAAATCAAAAGAGAAAAAAAAAAGCAAAAAAAATGTGTTCAAAGAGAAAAAAGAGAAGCGAAAATAGTGCAAGGATTTGGTATGAATTCTATCTTTCAAAAATTTTTCACATACTCAACCACCTCGGGGTTATTTTGTGTGTTTAAGATGCATTATTGTTTGGTGTGAGGAGTATTTTTTATGAAAAGTTGGGTAAAGATGATTCATATTCACAGTCTGTGGCTTTGAGCTCCATAAATTCCAATGTATTTGTTTCCTTCTTATCTTTACCCATGGCCCCGTTATAGCCTTATCAAAGTCCTCATGATTCTTTAGCATGCATTGTATTTTCATGGTGGCAAATTTTGAGAGAGTTATCAAGCTTATGATACATTTGATTACTTTAGAACGAGATTTGAATGAACCGCATTTTATTTTTAAACACATGAGTGATGAGTGCTTCATTCCTAAAGTGAGGGTCTACCTGTTCTTTTAGCTGTCCCTAACGTATATGTTGGTCTTATTGTTTAAGCCAATATGGGTGATTGATTCAATGTTTAATGTGATGGTATTTGTTCGTATTTTGAAAACGTCATTTCCTCATTTATTTTGCAATATTTTTCATCACTTTTAGGGAAGTTTTGCTTGTTTTGGTAGGCTATTAATGGTGATACTTATATTTACCTTAGGAGATTCTTTATTTTAGTTTTAGTTTTCATGATTTCTTGAGGACAAGCAATGGTTCAAGCATGGGGGAGTTTGATAGATGCAAAGAGTGCACTCCATTTTAGGGTCATTTTCCTTCATTTTTAAGGAGAATTGTGTACTTTATGTTATAATCTATACTCCTTTTCCCGTTGTACGCTTGGGCATTGTTCTTTTCCGTGCTTTACAGGTTTCTGGACCTTTTTGCCCTTGCTTTGACCCCAATTGTGTGTGTTTTGACTCCCGACTAATGCTCCTAAGTTACCATGCCTGTGGAGAAGAAAGAAGAACTAAAGAATGTTGAGATAGGGGGGACCATGAACCCTCCGTGGTGATGGTCACGATCCATGGTAAGCCTGAAACTGTTACCTCATTGTCTTCCTTCATCTTGTGGCTGAGAACGGCTGAGTTCATGCATAATGCTTGCAATAGGAGAGAGCATAGAAAAATCAAAGCCTCCAACTCTCACTTTTATCGTTAGTTTAGGATTTTTTTATTTTTCTTTAGAGTTAGAAGAAGATTTGGAGTGGAAGATTGGCACTCAGAGGCTTCGAGTTTAGGAAGCCATTGAAGACCACCATTTTTGCTGTGTTTTTCTTCCCTTCTAATCTCTTCTTGAACTTTTGTGTAAATGTTGAATATTTCCATTATGTGTGAATAGTTTTTCTTAATCTAGGGACTTGTTAGACAAAGTATTGATGTTGGACCTCTAATTTTTAATATTTGTACTTTATTCAATTGGTTTGATTGAATTCTATCTTGTAGATGAACTATTGTAAGTATGTTTTGGCTAGATTTTCCTGTATACTATAGGCAGTTGAGTGAAGTATTGAAAGGAGAAACTTAATATTAGAACAACAAGTTGGAACTTAATTTATCGACTACTTGAAAGAGAGTTATTTGTTAAGTGGAAAACATTAGCAATCAAGAATCCCTAACCAAGACTAAACTAAGGATGTTCGAAAGAATGTTAGTTGGGTTAGTTTAGGCAATTCAGTTTGATTCGAAAGAAAAGATTGAAATTTTAGTTTGATTACACTCCTTTTAATCATCAATTTTAGATAAAGTGCATAACTAAATCCAAGGATCCAACTCTTTAATTGGCAAAGTAATTTGATAGATGTCTTTAATTCAATTGAATTTCCAATACTTAAATAGTGGTGGTTGAGATATCCAACTGAAAAAATAGTGGCTTAGGCTTTTATAATAGGTTAATACTCGGTAGATTACACTTGGTCTCTATAGGATCGATACTAAAAGTATACTGCAGCAGCCTTGCGCTTGTGGTAGCAATCAGCAATCATCCCACGTAGTTCATTGTGCTGCTCCTGAACAAAGTCACGGTGGGCGATATGCTCAGTTTGAATATGAGCTCGGAGGGATGCGTGCTTCTCTTGAATGACTGAAGGGTAGCATGCAAACCAGCATAATTAGAGGAGGAGAATAGTTGGCATGAACAAGAGGCCCTTAGGTGTGGTGGGGAAGGAGGTAGTGCAGGTTGCGCCAACTCTTCGCCACCTATTAAAAAGTAAAGATTGGCTCAGTTCAAAAAAGTGGTTCGATCAACATGAGGGAGAGGCATGATACAGTTCCCAGGATAAATCCAACAAACATGCCTAACGAATGAGATAGGGCTTAGAGTCGGACTTCTTCAAGAGCTGCTTCAATATGGCATGATCTGTAAAAATGATCACCTTGAAATTGATCAAGTATGAATGTAATTTCTCCAAGATGAACACAATAGCTAGGAACTCTTTCTCAATTATGGCATAATTCCTTTGAGTGACATCCAATGTTCGGCTCACATAATAGATGACATAGGGCTAATTGTCCTTCCGTTGCCCTAAAACTGCTGCCATTGCATAGTCACTACCATCGCACATTGCCTCAAAAGGTAATCCCCAATTCGGGGCTTGCATAATCGAAGCATAAATTAAAGCCACCTTCAACATGTGAAAGACACTTAAACGCTCTTCATTAAATTCAAAGGGCACATCTTTAACAAGCAAATGGGTGATATGTTTTGCAATTTTCAAAAAATCTTTTACGAACTATCGGTAAAAACTAACGTGCCCAAGAAAACTCCTTATAGAAGACGGTGGCGGCAATTTCTCAATTACCTATATCTTTGCCTTATCAACTTCAACGCCCCTATTTGAAACAATATGACCTAAAATAACCCCCTCCTATACCATAAATGCACTTTTCCTAATTCAAGACCAAATTAATATCCTCACTTGTTTGAAAAATTTTAGACAAATTATTCAAGCAATGGTCAAAAGTTGTACCATGCACAGAAAAAACATCCATAAAGACTTCTATTATGTCCTTAACAAAGTCAAAAAAGATAGCCATCATGCATCGTTGAAATGTGATAGAGGCATTGCACAGCCCAAATGGCGTTCTCGTATAAGCAAATGTACCACACAGACAAGTAAAGGTGGTCTTTTCTTGGTCACTAGGGTGGATAGTAATTTGGAATAGCCCGAATAGCAATCTATCTAGCAAAAATAAGAATTTATCACCAACCTCACGTGCATTTAGTCAATGAACGGTAGGGAAAAGTGATCCTTATGGGTGGCCGTATTCAACTTCTTATAGTCTGTGCACATACACCAACCCGTAACTATTCTAGTGGGAATCAATTCATTATTCTCATTCTTTACAATCATCATTCCCCTCTTTTAGTCACAATATGGACCGGGCTTATCCACTTACTATCAAAGATAGGATAGATAATGCCGGCTTTAAGTAATTTCAAAATTTCGTTCTTGACCACATCTTGCATATCAGGGTTCAACCTGGTTTGGTGTTCAATTAAGACTTGATATTCATCTTCCATCAAAATACGATGCATACACGTAGAAGGGTGAATTCCTTTAAGGTCATCAAGAGTATACCTTATGGCCTTACGATGCAACCTAAGTACTCTTAGCAAAGAGTCAAGTTGAGATGCATTTAGACTTACATTCATAATCACAGGAAATGTGGAATTGGGGTCAAGAAACTCATATCTCAAAGAAGAAGAAAGAGGTTTTAGTTCTGCCTCGGGGGTACATTTCGCATCAGATAAGGGCACATCGTCATGCACTAGTGCTTCTACCTTAGCAAAGGTTAGGTAAACATATGGAGACGTTTCCAAGAATTGAGCACCCATTTCTACTTCCAGGTTTTCATCTCTATAAGTACCATCATTCAATAAATAGTGGTTAGGAAGATTATGAGAAACATTATTAGAAATGGTCCTTTATACCAAACTATCCACTACATTAATCCAATGACACTCACCAGAGATTGAATGAAATTTAGAAGCTTTAATCAAGTTAAATTTCACATATTCATCTTCCACATCAAAAGATGGTTTATCGTTTTTAACATCTATACGGCACCCAACAGTGGCCAAGAATGGCCTTCCAAGAATAATGGAGGTATACGTATCGTCTTCCATTTCAAGGATTACAAAATCTACACTGGACCTCCAAGGCACGATCTATTGACACATTCCATATCAGAAGAGGAATAGAAAAGCTACTGGGATCCTTAAGCTTAGCAGGGAGCTTATTTGGATCGTGGCACTACACTCTTTCGTCAATGCCACTATTTTATGCTCTTCCATCTTTCTTTTATGAGACAAAATCTCTTTTAAAAGCTTAGCATAAGAAGGCATTTGTGATAAGGCATCAGTGAATGGAAAGTTAATGCACAGTTTCTTAAGGACCTCTAAAAACTTTCCAAATTATTGGTCAACTTTAGCCTTAGCCATTCCTCGGGGGAATGGTAAAGGTGGAACATGAGGTCATAGGGAAATTTTCTTAGGGCCATTAGGATTGTTATTAGAATTATGGGCATCATGGCCTATGATATAATTAGAAGAAGTACACACCTCATTTTAAACAACCATATTATTTCCATCGTGCAAATGCTCATCTTGGCTAATCCCCTTAGGTCCCTTGAGTTTCTTGTCCTCTCTTAAAATCATGGCATTACATTGCCCCCTAGGGCTAAGTTCGTCCTTACTAGAAAATCTTCCCAGGGGCATAGATAAAGAGGCAGCTTGTTGACTGATTTGAGCTTCCAGCATCTTATTATGAGTACTAAGCACATCAATCTTAGAGGCTAGTTGCTTAATACACTCATATTGCTTTTGCCGCACCAAAAGCATACTCTCCATCGTGTGCTCTAAATTGGATTTTTGAGGTGCTTCTTGAGGATGTGTGGTCTTTGTAATCTAGGGGGTGGTTTAAAATTCATTTGAGGCGTAGAAGGGGCATTAGACCAATAGGAGAAATTAGGTTGATTCCTCTAACTAAGATTGTAGGTGATAGAGAATGGGTGTTGACATAGTTGACTAAGTCACTAGCATCTTGAGCAAATGCACTCTCGACTTGATAATTCACAGTTAAATGATCAGCAAACACACAAATTTCACATGATGGGGAAGGCGTACTTGAACTAATAGAATTAACACTCAATCATTCTAGCCATTAAGACATGGCATCCAGCATAGAAGAAAGCATAGAGACAGCATCAAGTTCTAACTTACGTCCAACCCTCTAAGGTTGACTTCTCTCATTGGACCATTAGCAGTCATTTATTGTCATCTCTTCAATAAGATTGTAAGCATCATCTTCAGTCTTGTTCATAAGTGTACCACCAGCTACTGAGTCTACAGTAGACCGCATGGCTGAGTGACCCCGTTGTAGAAAGCTTGTACTAACATCCACCATTGAAGGTCATGATGTGGACATCGCCTCAATAGGTCCCTAAAATGCTCCCAGGTTTCATATAGCGAACCATCCTCCCTTTGAGCGAAGGTGGTGATTTGGTTTCTCAAAATTACCGTCTTACTAGGAGGAAAGAATTTTACAAAAAAGACCTTGGTGACCTTATCCCACGTTATGATTCATCCATAAGGCAAAGACTGTGGCCATACTCTCGCCTTATGCATAAATGAAAAGGGAAATAACCGCAATCGTATAGCATCGGTAGAAAGACCATTAAATTTCAACGTCGCACAGCTCTAAGAATACCGAGAGGTGCAATTTGGGATCTTCTAGCGGGGTTCCTCGAAATTGGCTTTGTTGCACCATGGAAATAAGAGTCAGCTTTAGCTCAAAGTTGTGGGGTTGCACATTGGGTCAAGCAATACTAGAGGCAATGCCTTGGACCCTCCAGGTGGCAAAATCCTGAAGCGCCCTTCTTCAGTCATCTCCTTACCCCGCCATCATTGAAGAGGCTTCTTAGGCTTTGGCTCCTTGCTCCTCTAACTACAACTTTTTCCTCCTAGAGCAAAAAGTCTTTTCTATTTCCGGATCGAATTCAAACAGAAAGGGGCTTTGCGTATAAATGGAGAAATCCTGCAAAGGTCACCACAAAACACTACCGGTACAAATCAAGATAACATAATGAAACAGAAAAAAAAAACACTAAAATAAATACTTAGTTAATCTAAATAGCCGAACTCAGTATCCACGAATTGGTCCACGGTAATGGTGCAAAAAACTTGACACTACCGTAAACACACGGGTGTTGTAGTATGGTTTTAATATCGTTCCCAGAGAGACCAAATATAATCTACTGAGTTTTAACTTATTATAAAAGGCTGTCTCAACTATTGCTATTTAACTATCGAGAAATTCAATCAAATTAAAAGCATCTAGAGAATTGTTTCACCTAGTAAAGAGTTAGATCACTGGATTTAAATATGCACTTTACCTAGAATTGGATGAATTAAAGGAGCGCAATCAAACTAAGAATTCAATCTTTTCATTCGAAACAAACTGAAATGCCTAAACTAATCCAATTAAAATTCTTTCAAATGTCGTTGTTTTGAGCCTTTGTTATCTATTTTTGATCGCTATGATTTCCTCTCAACAAACAACTCTCTTTCAAGAATTGTTAAATTAAGTTCTAACTTGTTGTACTAGTAGTGAGTTTCTCCTTTTAGTACTTCACTCAACTATTTAGTATAAGCAAGCAAATCTGACCAAAAATTTAATCACAACAGTTCATTCAAAAGATCGAATTCAATCATACCAATCTAGATAAAGTAATAATGAAAATTAGAGATCCAACATCAATATTTTGGCTAACAAGTCTCTAAATTAAGTAAAACTCCTCAGACAAAATTGAAATTACCAACGTCTAAACAAGAGTTTAAGAAGATATTAGAAGGGAAGGAAAGCGTAACAACTATGGCACTACAGGAATACGATGCCACTTTTTTCCCTTGTTTTTCTCCACAATTTCTTCCGCTTAGCATGGTTGACATGCTCTAGCCCTTTATAGGTTTCTTTTTGGTACATTTCCTTCTCTAAGGCTTTAAAGTGGTCTAATGGTGCTCAAATTTGACGACTTCTTCATTTTTCAACCTATGAAAGCATGACATAGTAATAAACTCCTAATTGAAAGTTGTTGTGCAAGTTAAATCAAGTGTGAAGGGCATCAAAATTGTTCCGGTTAGAGACGGAACAAGTTGTTGCATAAGAACTTGTGTGGACCTATTAGAATTTAGAGTTTAGGTGTAGAAAATACATATTTCTTATTATTGATCATTACTCTAGATACACACAGACTCTATCATCGAAGGATAAACTGAAACATTTAGAGAGTTTTGACATCAATAAGAAATGATCATAGATGCAGGTTTGATCAAGAAGACTTCATTAGATATTGTGACAAACATAGTATAACGCCCCCTAATTAAACATGTTTTGCTGTTTGCAATCACTATTCTTATTCCCTCAATTACAACTGATAAACCCAATGATCGGGGCATTAGCGCTGTCCCAAAAGGACGAGGCTTGCTGCAAGTGTACTGAAGATAACATAGTTAGGCATAACTTCAACCATATGTGTCCACTCATCAACCAACATAAGGCTTATACACTACAGTAAAGCAAATCACCACAGAGCTCACACCTCTATACATTGCAGATTACAAAATAGGGCTCCAAAGTATGCATGGTCTATATCACTGTTAATTCATCCAAGTTTTCCCTGCTTACTTATTCTCTTTGGCTGACTCGCTAGCATGCTCTTCAGCTGACTTGCTAGAATGAGGGCGATCCACTGAGCATTTGCCTAAAACAAAACATGAAAACATTTCGAACTGTGAGCCAAAGCTCAATGCATGCATTCCTATATTATTAAATGATCACTGCATAAATTGGTTGGGTACCCGCTCTGCAATTCATTTTAGGTTAAAACAGTGAGTGATATGAATGTAAAACTGCATTACTAGCTATTATCTGATAATGAACTTCGTGATACTGTTACAATCTATAGATAGTTTTACGCCTACCAAGCCGATCGGGGACCTGGTCTGAAGCTACGCAGGTAACTGGAGGGCAAACGTCCTATAGATGATAACTGGTGGGATCACTGATTAAGTGATAAATCGCATTGTAAACTGATTCATTGATGTACTTACCAAAACATTATAATTTTGATAAATATGTGTTGATTTCTAAATATACAGGCGATGAACGTACTTAAAGTCTTTAAAATGCAATCTCACTTGATAATATTTATGCACAATAGGAAACGATAGACTAGGCCTGGTTCTGCTTGAAAAATATTAATGTAGATATATGGAGTTAGTGAACTAGATTCGTTCCTACAGTTTGTAACTTTAATAGAAATTCGATAATAAAAAGGCGTTTGTAACATAAGTAATTCAATATAAGATGAGTTGCACCAACATGATTCAAAAACCAAATAAATTAAGGCAATTTAACGGAAGGTAAATAAGTATGGAGCAAAACTGATCAAAATAGAATAATTGGGATTATAAATGGAAGGCTTTGATGGTTACAAATGGAATATGGGTTTTCTATGTTTCTAAGATAGATAATAAAGGTTTAAGGCTAAGACGAATGTAAATGAATCACACCAACTAGGCTCGATAGCCACTGTTCTTGAGTCTTAATTCTCCCCATTTCTCAAATTTCATTCTCATACCCATTTAACTCGTTGAACTCTCTAAACTTTGCATTTTCTTCGTAATAACCATAATTATTTAGAAACTTTTGATTTAGCTCCCACATTAGTAGACAACCATCTCGTGATATTTTAATACCCTTTCAAGGTTCACCTTAGAAAATTCATATCTTTCACTCTCGACCTCAAATTGAGAATAAAATCTAAATATGAAAAGCTTAAGAAGTCAGGAAATACTTTCATGTACAGTGCAGAGCCCAATTACACAACACGGTTCTTAAAATTGGGTTTAATCACAACTGTGCATAGCTCAGGTCTATCCTGCGCAGTCCTAGGAAAATAGCGATAACTTTTTCCATAGAGCTCGGAATGAGGTGATTTAAAAGGCATCCAGAAGATAACTCATTGATCCATTTATCCACCTAAAGTCACAATTTTTTAACTACCCAAGTAGTACGAGTTTGCTCATAAACAGAACCCAGTTTCTGATTTGTTCACCACCTACTGTCCATGTTTTCACCCCTTGTTTTCCACATGATTTCCTTTTGAAATTGACCATTTTTGCAAGCGCACGGATAGTCGTAGTATAGATAAAAAGATCGCTCATCAGGGACCAATGTAATCTATCGTGTTTTTTCTACCAAAATATGCTAAGTAAAATTCTAATTCAAGAGGATTCGATTTAATAACTTCTAATTCACTAATTTTTAAATCAATTAAGAAAACATGCCTAGGAATTCATATAGTTATGAAAGTTCATTGGATCAAAATGATAAGCATATGCTTTTCTCTAATCGATTAATTTCGAAGATTTGCAATCTATCCAAAAATTTAGCATATTATTCCGAACTCAACCAAATTTGTCTAAACTAAGCAAAAGTCGTTCTTTCAAACTAATTTATCTTAATCCAAGTTAAACATCTTCGATTACACTCTATGTCCTCCTAACATGCAAATCTCTCTTTCGAAACCACATTATGTTAGGTTTTATCAAGCAGTCTAACAATCAAATGTTACCTTTCAGTTTTTCACTCAATTATTTCACGTGTGCAAGCAAATTTTGGCTGAAAATCTACTCACAACGTGATAATAACGAATTAGACCAATCATGAAAATAAGCACATTTCTTCAGATTAAAACATGACCCAACTGTACTTTTTTGAACTACTAAATCCCTAGACCAAATAAAAACTACTCGATCATGATTAAGGATTAAACAACTAACCAATGTTTTGCGAAATCTAAGCGGAAGGGCTCGATTGAGAATAGCCTTCAACCAAGGGCTTCAAACTGCCTCAAGATCAAACACTCATGCTCAAGATTTCTCACCAATACAAATACCAACTAAAAATCTAAACAAATAAGAGCAAAATTTTGAGAAAGAAGATAAACTATGCAATTCTTGCTTTCTTTCTATCTGTATCTCTATGCATATGCCTTTTTCTTCTACTGTTGAATGAAGCCCTTCTATAGGAGAGCTTGGACATTTTCAGCCACATAGCTGAAGGAAGACGAAGAGGTAACAGTTTCTTAGCTCAATACGAATCATGGCAGACACCGCGATCCGACCATAGCCTGGGCTAGAATCGGTTTTCTGCTCTTTTTTTGCTCCATGGGCATGGCATCACATAGGTATGCATAGGGGAGCTCAAAATACATCCATTAAGGGTCAAATGCTGGGTAAAAATGTCTAAAATCTTGCAAAACATATCAAATAGCTATACCCAAGCATAAATCGAGAATACGAGTATAAATAATAATATTAAGCACATAATTCCCATAAAATTGGAGCAAAATAGCCTTAAAATGATGCATACATTAAGCATTTATCGAACTCCCCCTTGCTCAAGCCATTGCTTACCCTCAAGCAATGCAAAGAAAAACAAAACTATGCACAACCTCCGCAGGATAGATGTAGGTAACATTCAAATGGCAAAGCTGATCCAAAGGTAGCCAAAAAAGATACAAAAATCATTAATAAACAGATTAGGGAATGAAATTTTCGAAAACCTTTTGATAGACCATAATGTCAAAGTTGAATCAATCTCCCCAAATCATCAAACACAGTCATTTCAACATATGAAGCAAGTAAGGCTTGCAAGGCTGATAAAACCTTACTATAGTTATGTGGCTCTCATCACTTATGTATTTAATAATAATGAAGGTTCTCTTAATTCTCATTCCTAGGACTCGAATGTACTATAACCTTGAGAAGACTCTCAAATTTGCCATCATTAACATGCAAACACTCGAAAATCATAAGGACTTTCATAGGGTTGTAATGGGGCCATAGGTAAAGGTAAGAGGGGAACAAATATTTTGGAAATGAGGAGCTAGAAGCCAGAGACTGAGAGCTAAACGATTCCAATGCGTCACTCTACGCCCTTTTTAGACCATTACAATTTATCAACAAAATACATCCCCTATTGAAGAGAGAAAGAGTTGAAAATTACAAATAACTTACAATCCCAACAAGGTTAACACTTTCTTCCGTTTTTTTATTTTTATTTTTATTATTTCCCCTTTTTTTCATGTTCCTTTCTTTTTTCGCTTTCATTTTTTTTTTCAAAAAGGGTAGTTGAGGGAAAATCCATAATGAAGTTTAAATTCTAACTCTTCTCCAAACATTATACAACGAAACAAGGGATTTATCAAAATCTCACATCCCTTAACCAAATAGCCAAAATTCATTAAAAGATAACAATTCACCTTACTAGTGCCCTATCAAACTTGATGCAAAAGAGTGAAACACTCCTCTAGTCTTGGTTAAGGGTAAGACAAGTATTTGGCCATGGGCTATAATAGGAGGTTCAAATTAAGAAAATCGGATATAGGCTCAAAGGGGTTAGCAAGGGATACAATACACAACAAAGGTCGCTATTTAGTCGTGGGGCTTAGCAAATCAAACAAAAATACCTCAATCATATTGCCTAAATACATATGCGAAATGTGATCTTGAATGAGAATCAAAGCAAGTTCTAGAGAAATGATGTCAAGGAAGAGTCACACATGAAAGAAAATATAAGACTAAATTGATAAATAGCCTCTAAAAGCTCAAAGCCTTATAGGACATCTATCAAGGTCATGGCTAGCTCATTAGTAAACACATGCAAAAATTTATGTAAAGACTCATGGGATAATCAACTCGCACTCGACATGTGGTCAAAACATGGAGCTCATTTCAAAAACTCTTTCTCAAACATTTTTATGCATAATTTGGGCAAATCAAAGGATTAAACTAAATCAAAGAAGTCTACCAAATCTAAAAGGATCATTATTGGAGGATTTTTTTTCCTTAATTCTTTTTTTATTACTTTTTATAGATGCTCCTAATAACAATGGAAACTAAAATGCAAAAGAAACTAATAAAAGAAAAAACAAAAACACAACCTAGAATGAAAAGAAAACTAAATGCACTGCTGCAATACTGCTAAACAAAACTAAAACCTAAAACAAAAACTCCAAAAACCATCACTAACAACATATACAAAGTGCAAGCACACCAAACTAAATTAGGCATCAGACGCCAAATATAATGACTAATTCCCCTATGCTTGAATCACACATTGCCTTCAATGTGGGCATACAATAGAAAAAGGGAAGGGGGTAGCACAGAGCAATCAGAAAGGAGGTGGTGGTGGAGGATGGGGTGGTTAGCCATAAGAGATATACCTATCCCACCAGATCTCTAGACATGCCATACAGTCCAGGAAATACTGTGTTTAGGTAGCAAGCATCCCATGCAGCTTATCGTGGCACTCTTGGACAAAGTCCCGAAGAGCGGTGTTCTTAAAAGCAACAAATGCTCGAAGGGAAACTTACTCCTCTTTAGTGGATCTAAGGGTGTCATGGAGGTCAGTACAGTCAGGAGAGGGTGGTTGAGATGAAGAACTAGATCCAGCTTGACTAGAATGCGGGCTGGATGATAGGGTGCGGGTCGAACAACCACATCTTCACCAGGTACCCAATAAAGGTTAGCCCGGTGAAGAAAGGTGGCGCGATCGACATTGGGAAGTGGCAAAAGATGGTGCCCAGGGTAAATTAAACATAAACGTCAAGCCTCAACTTTACAAAAGTTCATAATTTCAAAAGCAACTTGATCAAGCCGCTTGAACCCGGAAACTCTATCTTCAGGATTCGGCTCAACACCCAAAAATCTAGCAATAGTAGTCACAATACCACCAATGACTATCCTACCTTTAGTGTTAACAGTAGCACTATACAATTGCCTGGCTAAAAAGTAACCTGGGTCAAGCTGGACACCATTAAGCAGATAGGACAATAAGTACAACTTAGACAATCTTGGCACATTCAGACTATCATCCCGAGCAAAAAGGAAAAAAGCCAAGATACGCTGATCTACTCTAATGCAAGGGTTTCTAATATGTGTCCACTTCGATGAACTAGTGCTACACCTAACACTTCCCGAAAGTTCACCCAAAAATGCATTCGAGTTGAATTCGTGGGGGACTTGGCAGTTCAGTAAATCCATACTAGGTGAAAAACCGAAGATACTATTAAAGGTACCTAAGTTCAGTTCATATAATTGTCCCGGTAAATAAAACGATATGTATCCGACTTAGCATTGAGGCCGTCTAGTGATCTCGATATGGAGTGTACTTAGGAATTCTATGGTCAAGT
Source organism: Carnegiea gigantea (assembly GCA_029747015.1). Classification (NCBI taxonomy): domain Eukaryota; kingdom Viridiplantae; phylum Streptophyta; class Magnoliopsida; order Caryophyllales; family Cactaceae; genus Carnegiea; species Carnegiea gigantea. The sequence continues at coordinate 406,604 of JAKOGI010000269.1, read as the reverse complement.
CCCGATATGTATGCTCTTTGATTTCTAAAAAGTGTCCCATACCACCTCATACAAACAACCATCGAATGTCATCCAACATTCCTGACCGAGCTAACAGTGCCTCATCATAATATCTAGTTGCTACAATTATGCGTTCATTGAAGCAATTATACCTAGTAACATGTCAGGAGGTGTCAAACTAAAAGGGTGAGGAATGTTACCTCTAGCACGCGTATTGGTGATTTCCTTTGAGGTTGAGGTGGTGCTTGACTTAAAGAACCAACATCCTTGGTGCTCCTTTGTCTATTGGTTGATGCCATTGTTGTAAAAACCAAAATAAAAACCAAAACTAAAAACTAAATAGAAAAATGTAAAGAAGAAAATGAAGAAATTAAGTAAAAAGAAGAAGAATGAGAGAGAGAAAAAGATGGGTGTGGTGAATGAGTGAAGTGAGATGAGTTTGAAGAAGAAGAAGAAGAAAAGAGATGAAATTTATGGGGAAAGAAAAAGATTGAGTGAAAGGGGATGATTTTGGGTGAAAATGAATGAAAATGGAGAAGAAATGAGGGAAGGTTGAAGGTATTAGCTGTGGAGGGTTTAAAGAGAGAGGAAATGGAGGTAGAGAGAGAGACTCGAGGTTGAAGATGAATTGTGAGAGAGATGAGTGGTCACCGCGGTCAAAAACCTACAGCATGGACCGTAACAGTACACCAAGGACCGTGGGATTCACCATGGTAAACCATGGTGTCTGTTGACACAGCTTCTTTTTTTTTTTTCTTCTTCTTTTTTTTTGGGTTAACACCCCACGACCGTAGTTCTAGGGGTCTAGCTGTGGTGCCAGACATTTTATTCATAGTTTTTTTTTCTGTTATTTTTTCTTTTTTTTCCATAAACGACAAAAATAATAAAAATAAAAGCTAAGGAAAGAAAAAGGAAAAAGAGATTGGGTTGCCTCCTAAGAAGCACTCTTCTAAGGTCAAGAGCTTGACTCTTCTTCTATGGCTGGTCTGGATTAATAAGTGTATGGGCATTAGCTTTATCACGTACCATAAAGTTAAACTTCTTCAGTCGAAGGTCCCATCTTAAAAGTTCTAGTTGAAGGTCTCTTGTTTTCATGACATGGTGCCATAATGGATTATCTGTGTACAAAAAAAAGCACACTCATGGCCTATCCGGCGGGTTACTATTAACTTGTTCAACCCCTAATCACAATCTGCATCAAATCCTTCCATAGGGGGCATAGAGAGAATAGCTTATGCGAACCTGTAATAGTTGCTTATAGAAAACTCATTAGGAACAGGGACCTCAACCTCGGGCATGTTAGGTGGCATAGGAGCAGCAAACTCTACCTTAACATACCTTTGTTCAGAGTCGTCATAAGAAATCCAGTCTGAATCAGAAGGATTTTCACAATTCAAGACATCCACTATGTCAATCTCAGGGGAAAGAGATAATGCATCGAATAAAGAAGAACTAGGAGAAACCATGTCTTCTTTCGCATGGCAAAACACAGCGTAATGTCCTTGCACCTCAAATGTAATCCGTCCCTTTCTTACATTAATGTGGGAACCAATTGTAGTGAAAATAGGCCGACCTAGGGTAATTTGAGCATCATCGATCTCGGGCATGTCAACTATGATAAAGTCCTCTAACATCCAAATATCTCCTATATTGACTGGCAAATTATCCAATCTACCTATGGGTTGTGTCATAAAGCCGTTAGCTAACTGTAGTGGAAAGGGTGCAGCTAGTAATGGTTTTAGGTGAAGCTTATGAAACAAAGAATATGACACTATACTGACGCTTGAACCTAGATCACATAAAGCTCTCTTAATTTCCACCTTTCCCACAATACAGGGGATAGAAAACTACTTGGGTTACGGAGCTTAGGTGGAAAAACTGTGGGGATCTCTATAGTGTCATTCTTTACCAATGTGACAATGTTGCCGTCATTTTTTCTCTCCTTACTTCCAGCCATAATTATTTCTCTACCCTCTTCTATTGGTATATCCTCAGGGTTAGTTAAGTCCTCTACTTCTTCCTTCAAGGTGATTCAGCTACAATACTCACGAGGGTTAGGTATAGGCTTGCTAGGAAGTCTGTCTGGGGGAGTAGATGAAAAACTAGCTTTTCGGGCAATTTGGGTTTCCAACATCCTATTATGAGTTGTACGTATATCAACCTATAAGGCTAATTGCTTAATACACTCATCCTAATTTTGTTGTACCATAAGCATGCTTTCCATCATTGCTTCTAAACTGGAGTTTTGGGGCATTTGAGAAGGGAATAGGGGTCTTCGAAAACTAGGGGGTGGTCTAGCATCCAGAGGGGCCATATTCGATGGGTTTGCATTAAACATATAGGAGAAATTCGAATGATTCTTCCAACCCGGATTATAGGTACTAGAGTAAGGGTCATTGGCCGGTCTCAGGTCGAAGTTTTGGACATAGTTAACTTCACTAGGGTCTTGGGAAAAAGGGCTCCCAACTTGACAATTCAAAGTTACATGCTCGATAGAACTATAAATTCCACTAAGGGGAAGGGGCACTAGAATTCACAGCATTAACATTCATTCGGTCTAGTCTTTGAGTCATAGCATCTATTTTAGCAGAAAGTAAAGTAAGCACATCAACTTCAAGCTTGCCTCCAATCTATTTGGGTTGGCCTCATTTGGTGGACAATTGAAAGTTGTTAAGTGTCATCTCCTCAATTAGGTTATAGGCTTCATCCTCAGTTTTATTCATCAAGATTCCTCCTGCCGCCGCATCAATAGTAGACCTCACAGGTTGGGTCACACTATTATAAAAGGCTTGGACAATCATCCAACGCTAAAGACCATGATGGGGCATAAGCGCAGAAAATCTTTAAACTGCCCTCAGACTTCATAGAGCATCTCTTCATCTTTTTGAGTGAAGTTCGTGATCTGATTTCTCAAGTTTGCTGTTTTACTCAGAGGGAAAAACTTGGTGAGGAAGGCTCTTGTAGACTCATCCTAAGTGCTAATGCATCCAGATGGAAAGGAGTGTAACCAAGCCCTTGCTTTATCCCTCAATGAGAAAGGAAATAAGCGCAGGCGAATCACATCAGTGGAGACTCCATTAAGTTTTAACGTATCGCACACCTCTAAGAAGACCAAGAGTTGTAGATTCGGGTCTTCTAAAGGCGTTCTCCAAACTGGGATCGTTGCACCATCATAATGAGTGCTGGTTTGAGCTCGAAATTATTGGAATTAATAGTAAGACGAGCGATGCTTGAGTTGATCCCTTGGACTACAGGGGTAACGAAATCTCGAAGTGTGCTTCTTTGGTCCCCTCCTTCTCCCGCCATGTTTGTTGGATTTCTCTTGTCTCGCATCTTTGTTCTTCAATCCTTTGCTTCTTCCTTCTTAAGCAGAAAGTCCTTTCAATCTTAGGATCAAGTTTGTACAAGATTGGACTTCGTATAAATAGGAAACATTCCTGGAAGCATTATCACCAACACTACCAGTGCAATCAAACAAGAAAATAAAAAGAAAATAAAAGTAAAAGGTAATAAAATACTTAGTGACTTTCATAAGACTAACTCAATAGTTAATAGATTGACCCCTGGCAATGGCGCCAAAAACTTGACCACTACCGCAAGCGCACGGGTAGCCGTAGTATAGAGAAAATGATCGCTCCTCAGGGACAAATGTAATCTATCGAGTTTTACCTACCGATATATGCTAAGTAAAATTCTAATTCAAGAGGGTTCGATTTGACAACTTCTAATTCACTAATTTTGAAATTAATTAAGGAAACATGCCTAAGAATTTATGTAGTTATAAAAGTTGATTTGATCAAAATGATAAGCATGTGCTTTTCTCTAACCGGTTAATTTCGAGGATTTGCAATCTATCCAAAAATTTAGTCTATTCTCTCGAACTCAACCAAATTTGCCTGAACTAAGTAAAAGTCGTTCTTTAAAACTATTTTGTCTTAATCCAAGTTAAACATCTTCGATTACACTCTATCTCCTCCTAACATGCGAATTTCTCTTTTGAGATGATGTTAGGTTTTGTCAAGCAGTCTAACAATCAAATGTCACCTTTCAGCTCTTTACTCAATTGTTTCAAGTGTGCTAGCAAATTTTGGCCAAAAATCCACTCATAACATGATAATCATTTGATAGAATGAAATCAGACCAATCATGAAAATAAGGATAATTCTTTAGATTAAAACATGATTAAACTATACTTTCATGAACTACTAAATCCCTCGACAAAATAAAAACTACTTGCTCAAGATTAAGGATTAAATAACTAACCAACGTTTTATGAAATCTGAGTGGAAGGGCTTCACTGAGAATAGCCTTCAACTAAGGGCTTCAAACCGCCTTAAGATCAAACACTCATGCCCAAGATTTCTCACCAATACAAATACCAACCTAAAAATCTGAACTAAAAAGAGCAAAAATTTGAGAAAGAAGATAAACTATGCTACTCTTGCTTGCTTTCTATCTATATCTCTATGCATATGCCTTTTTCTTCTACTGCTGAACGAAGCCCTTTTGTAAGAGAGCTTAGGCATTTTCAGCCACAAAGCTGAAGGAAGACAAAGCGACAGCAGTTTCTCAACTCACCACCAACCATGGCAGACACCACGGTCCGACCGTGGTCTGGGCTAGAACTGATTTTCTACTCTTTTCTTGCACCCACAAGCGTAGCATCATATGTATGTCTGTGAGGGGAGGTCAAAATATATCCATTAAAGGTCAAATGCTTAGTAAAAGGGCCTAAAATCATGCGAAATATATCAAACAATCATACCCAAGCATAAATCGAGAATAGGAGTATAAATAATAACACTAACCACATAATTCTCTTAGGAACAAAGCAAAGTAGCCCCAAAATGATGTATACATTAAGCACTTATCAGAAATCAATCCTTAAGATTAGTACACTATACTTGGTTCTCATCATCATCTTACACAACCATTTTACTCCAAAATACTCCACAATTTTCTTTACATATGTTCTTCAATTCCTCTTTTTACAAAATCACTTTAAATACACCTATAATCACCTTTCCTTGCATAAATAAGCAAATGAACCACTTTTAAATCAATTAGAGAATTTCCATAATTCACCCCTTTATACAAAAATCCCACCAAGCCATTTTTTGTTTTTCAAGTTAAAACACATCCAAGGTTCATTTTACACCAAGCTTTATACAAATAACATGCTTGATGCAAATAATAATCCAAACCATGCATAATCACCAAAACTCTAGCTTATGTCCAACATAAAACATCTTTATCTCATCCCACAATCGTCAAACACATCATCATCATCAATAGGTTTAAAGATTACTAGATCAAAGATAAAACAATCAAAATCTAACACTTTAACTTAAGCTTGCATGATCATGGACACCCCTAAACCCTAGGATGCTTCAAGCTTATCCAGTTATTTAAAAACATCAAAATAACCCCTGATTCCACTAATCGAAGGTGATCGACAACCAAACCCAAAACAAACAAGAATCAAAACCAAAGTACAAAACAAAATCAATAAAATAAAGTTAGGGTTACTCAATTTGATGCTTGGAAGCAAGAGGTGTATGCGGCGTGAGGTGCGGGGGATGGCTGGTGGTGGTTGTGGTGGGGGCTGGCGGCTGCCTGGTGGCTAGAAGGTGGCAGTAGGTGGTTGGGATCAGCAAAAATAGCAGCAAAAGGTAGAGGGGTTGTGAAGGGTGGTGGAGATGGAGAGAGTAAGTCTTGATATTTTGTGAGTTTTACTTGGTGAAGAATGACCTGGCTAATACTTGGCTGAGCTTTTAACCACCAAAAAGCCCCTTTTTATTAATGACAATTAAGCTTAATTGATGGTAATTAGCTAAACAACTGGGTAGGAGCTTGTTGGGTCAAGAATTTGTCCCTAAATGAATTTAAGCCTGAAGGAAATTGCACAAGATGCGATTAAATTTTTCCACAGCTCGAGATTAATTTTTTTTAGTCGTTATTAAAAATAATTTCTTCTTTTAAAACATATTTATCAGGGCTGATTATCGAGTCAACTAAACTTTTACGATAGTGAAAACCCCAATTGTAAAGCGGGCCCCAAATAAATTTTCCCAATCAGGATGTTTAAATGCGATATTTAAATGGGAGAATAATAATAATTATGACTTAATTAAATAAATAAATGTGATTTAGGGTCGGGGCATTACATCCTTCCCCCCTTAAAGAGTTTCGCCCTTGAAATTTATGAATTTTGCGGATGCCTGCTTGATTACAGCAAATAGGTTTGGATACTTGGCTTTCATTTCTTTCTCAGTTCCCCAAAAGGCCACTGAGGAGGTATATATATGGTCTACCCAGGCACGTAGACTAAAGTTATCTACTTGTTGCATAGCTGCTTAATCCTGCATGCTAGTATCTGGACTGGGTGCTCTTCTTACCATGGATCCTCATTGCCTGCAATGGTTTCAGATAGAATGGTGGGCTCAGGATCTAGAATGTACTTCCTGAGTTGTGAGGTATCATACACGCTATGCACGTAAGTGTATCTAGCTGGTAAGCTGCAAAGCTCAATCCTTTAATGATCTTATATAATTTAATATATCTTGGCTTAGTTTACCTTGTCTAAATCTCTTCATACTTGTACTAGGCAAAACTTTCTGAAACACCTTATCATCTACATGAAACTCTAGAGGACTCCTTCGTTTGTAAGCATAGCTTTTCTGTCAGCCCCAATAGTCTGTTTTCATGAGTCTCCTGATGACTGTCATCTCATCGAGTGCTAAAGATGATCTTCATGACCCAAAAGATGATTTTATCGACAATATCTGCTATCATTTTGCCCTGATGTTTTCTCTGCTAGCAATTCCATAATATTAACTGCTAGGGGTTTTATGCCTTCTTCAAATACAAAATGTTGGTCCTAGTTAAATGTCTAATCTAAGTCACTCTAGTAAAAAGAGTGCTACATTTTCTTCCATATAAAGCCTTAATGGCCATTGTAATGGGGAACTGGTAACCATTGCTATAAGCAAATTCTATCTATGGTAAGTCATCTTCCTGATATCCCTTGGAACTCCAGTATACTAACTCTCAACATGTTTCCTAGAATTTGATTCACTTTTTCCGTGTGCCCATCTATCTTGGGATGATAAGAACTGCTAAAATTCAATTTGGTTCCAAAGGATTCTTGAAGTGCTTGCTAAAACGGGCTTGAAATCTTTAATCCTTGTCTGATACCATATCAGTTGGAATTCCACGGAATCAAACTATCTCCTTAACATATAGTTAGGCTAGTCTTTTGACTCCCTAAATATTTCAAATTTCCTCCATTATGGAGGGCTATAGGGTAAATTAAATGACGATAATTGGCCATTTGCTTGCCCATGTGACACTAATTGAATACTAGTTTTCAAGCCCTCCCGGGAGGTTCAGCTGAGTAATCACCACTGCATTCAAGGTATGTTGTGAGTTTCTACTCAGGGTATTTGCCACAACATGTTCTTTCTCTGGGTGATAGTGGATCTGCAGGTCATAATCTTTAAGAAACTCTAGCCAATGCCTTTGTCTCAAATTGAGTTCTTTCTGAGTGACGATATACTTCAAACTTTGATGATCAGTGTAGATCTTACAGGATACTCCATATAAGCAATGTTTTCAAATTCTCAGTGTAGAAAATACAACCACTAGTTCTGGATCATGGGTAGGGTGTTTTTGCCTCATAAGGCTTGAATCGTTGGGAGGTATGAGTTACCACTTTATCTTCTTGCTAACTTGTAGCTTTCTTCAACAAATTGATCAGTAAGACGATCTTTGACAAATCCTTCCCGAACTCGATAATACCCTGCTAAACCGAATTTATTTTTTATCTTAATAAAATTAGTGAGCGTTGGGCACTCTATAATTGCTTTCACCTGCTTCAAATTAGCGTTAGTCCTTTCCTTTGAAACCACATGTTCCAAAAATACCACTTCTTCTAACCAGAACTCACATTTCTTATATTTACGATGTAATTAATGTTCCCTTAAGGACTGCAACACCGTTCTCAAATGGGTAATGTGCTCGTTTCTATCTTTGGAGTAAATTAAGTTATTGTCTATGAATACCACCTCAAACTTGCCTAAATAGGGCCTGAATGCTCTATTCATAAGATCTATAAAGGCCATGGGGGCATTTATCAGGTCAAAAGGCATCACGGTGAATTCATAGTGACCAAACTTGGTCCCAGGTGCGGTTTAGTAATGTCTTCTGGTAAAATCTTAAGTTGATGGTATCCTGATCTTAAATGATTCCAGGAAAGGACTGCTGCTCCTTACAGTCGAGCAAATAAACCATTTATACGGGGCAATAGGTATTTATTTTTGATGGTGATCTTGTTCAGCTCCTTATAACCGAGACACACCCTCAGGGCTCCTTCTTTCTTCTTCACCAATAGAACTAGGGCACTCTGTGCTAACAGACTTGGTCTGATAATTCCCTTCTATAATAGAACTTGTAACTAAACCTTCAGTTTTCTAAGCTCTGTTGAGGCTATACAATATGGAGCTTTAGAGATACGTTGGGCATCAGGGAATAATTCAGTCTCAAGATGAATTTCTCTTTGTGGGATAGTCCCAATAACTCTTTAGGAAAACATCTCTAAATTCAAAAACTACAAGGATGTCTTCTGCTTCGTCTTCCTGTGGTTGAGTGTCAATAGCACAACACCAATACCTAATATATCCTTGACATAAGAGATCACTTTCTTTCATAACAAAATTTATAGGAGAAGGTATTTCCTCTTTAACCATAAAACATATTTCTCTCCCTCGTTCATCCCTTAAAATAGCGTTAAAGTCCTCAAAATCTATATTGACCCAATAAGTACACAACTAACTCATTCCCAGAATGATTTCAAAGTTTAACGAGTCAAATTGAATTAAACTCCAGGGAGTACTATCCCACCAATAGTAATTGGAGCAAATTTATAAGAGACATGACACTAAACTCTAGAGTTATTAGGTAATTTGATTCTATGATTGGTTTCTATCTTCTTATTTTCAAGGTTCAGTTGCATGGTATATCGAATGGATATAAATGAATGAGTGGTAACCAAATCAACCAATACACAAAATGGCTTTGAAATTAAAAAGAGAGCTCCAACAACTATCGTACTAGAGGTAACAAGTTCCTTCATGCTCAACATATACGCCATTCCTATAGCTGCAGGTGGGAGTCCTTGTCCACAGCCTTTAGGCTTCTAGGATAGGTAGCAATGAGGTGTTCTGGACTACCACATCATATGCATTTATTAGTTCCCACTCGACATTCAGGAGTGATGTGGCTGGTTCTTTCATATTTCCCGCAGGGTTCCGCTAGACTTGTAGGATGACCCTTGGGAGGAGTGGGAGAAGACTTTTGCTGGTTTACACTATTGCTCAGAGCTCCCTGCTCGGTCCACTACCTCAGTCAGGTAAAATATTCTAATGTTCACCTTTTTATCCTCTGGAACCTTTACTGTTGTGAAAATCTTTTCTATCCTTCCCACCCCATCTGCTAATTTATTGACTTTATGACTTTATAAGGGATTTTGGAAGGTGCCAGGGCGATTTGCTTCATAAGCTTAGATACCAAGCTCTGTTAATAGTTAGAGTTCCCATACTGCTAACCAACTTAGGGGGAATTGAGGGCATTCCACTAAGGGTTTTTGGCACATTATAAACTTCGTCACCTGGCCCCTGACCTTGATCTGAATTTTCTTCCATGTGGGTTTCTGGATTATTTTACACATATTCTGATATTTTGACTATCCATTCAGCTGAGTAATTTAGTCAACCAACTACAACCAACATATAATATACACATACACAACAGATACAACTAGCATGGCCCAAGTATTATTAAAACATAACATAAGACTTCATTACATCATTCCCATAATTGCTCACGTACATACATATACATGGTTCCACAAAGAGCATCCAACTACCTACCCAGGGCCAATCTTTACGCATACCTTCTAACTAAAACACTATTTAGCCCTAATAGACTAAATCTACCACATGCTCAGAAGTAGGCGGGACTAGTTAACGCAATCGAAAAGACTTGTCTAAGTATATGCAATGTCCTAACCTGCACAAAATTCATCTATCCAACTAGCTGTACTATATATATGTGGGCTCAAAAAGTAATCTATCTAAGATAAAGTAATCTATCTGAGATGTCAATATATAATATAAATCAATTTAATGATCCTCAGATGGATTATAGTCTAGGTTAGACTCATTCCCAGGCTCCCCTCCCGAGTCAAAACTGTTGTCTGAAGTACCAATCTCTGCATTCTCATCATCATGATCAAGCTGATGCTCCTCAATTCTGGGTCCTTCTTCGAGTCTTCCACGAGGTCACAATCAGAGCTAAACTATGGTGTATCAGGGAGATCTATAACAATGTAGACCTCATTTGATCCATCAGATATAGGGATCCCTTCTCTAGGTCCTGATGGCGTTGGGTTATCTGGTAGCTGAGGAGTGCTCGGTGCAGGTGGTGATGGTGTGGGAGATATAATGTGTAATGAAAATATACATTGTAGAATGTCCATGTTATTCCTCCCAGCTCAAACTTCTCCCTTAATAATAACTCGGTGATAATGTTGGCCCAGGCCTTGCGAAACTAAAATCTAGGTTCATGCCATCCAAGGCATAAGTCATCATAAAGACATAAGATTGGGTCCTAAACTCAACCCAAGGGCCAACTATAGATAAGGTCCTCAACAACCTATGTCTATGGACCATAGCACTATGAGACTCATAAATGGGGCATGCATATGGGCTACCATACTAGCATAAAGTAAAGAGATGTGCATAGCCACAGAAGTACCTGACGTCATACTCACTGCATATGGATCCATCTAACATGGAGGAACATAAGTTAAGAACATAGGGGAGATAAACAGGCATTTCTACTATCATAAGTCTCTAATATCATAATCTCTAATGATATCATAATAACTCTCGCTAACCAACTTTCTCACACCCCTAACTCCGCTCTCCATATTCCATATACCATGAAGGAAGATCAAGCCTAGCTCTGATATCAAATCTGTAGCGCTCTCTAATTAAGCATGTTTTACTATTTACAATCATTATTCTAATTTCCTTAATTACAATTGATAAATCCAATGATCAGGGCATTATTGCAGTCACAAAAGGACAAGGCTTGCTGCAAGTGTACTAGAGAAAACATAGTTAGGCATAACCTCAACCACATGCATTCACTCATTAACCAACATAAGGTTTATACACTATAGTAGAGCAATTCAGCATAGAGCTTACACCTCCACACACTGAAGATTACAAAAAATGGTTCCAAAGTATGCATGGTCTGTATCACTGTTGACTCATTTGAGTTTCGCTGGCTTTACTTATTCTCTTCGGCTGACTCGCTAGCATGTTCTTCGGCTGACTTGATAGCATGAGGGCCATTCATTGAGTGTTTACCTAAAACAAAACATGAAAACATTTTAAACTGTGAGTCAAAGCTCAGTACATGCATTCCTGTATTGTTAAATGATCATTGCATAAATTGGATGGGCGCCCGCTTTGCAATTCATTTTAAGTTAAAACAGCGAATGAGATGAATGTAAACTACATTTCTAGTTATTATCTGATAGTGAACCTCTTAATACTATTAGGATCTATGGATAGGTGTCCACCTGCTAAGCTGATCAGGGAGATAGTTTGAAGCCGCACGGGTAACTGGAGTGTGAACGCCCTATAGATGATAACTGGTGAGGTTATTGATTAAGTGATAAAACACTATGTAAATTGATTCATTGATGTACTTTCTAAAACATTATAATTTTGACAAATATGTGTTGATTTCAAAAGATACAGGTAATGAACGTGCCTAATATCTTTAAAATGCAATCTCACTTGATAATACTTATGCACAATGGGAAACGATAGACTAGGCCCGGTTCAGCTCGAAAAATGTAATTGCAGAAAATGGAGTTAGTAAACTACATTCATTCCCATAATTTGTAACTTTAATAGAAATTAGATAGTCAAAAGACACTTGTAACACAAGTAATTCATGTAAGATGAGTTACACCAACGTGATTCGCAAACCAAATAAATTAAGGCAACTTAACTCAAGGTAAAATAGTGTGGACCAAAACTTATCAAAATAGAATAATTGGGATTATAAATGAATGGCTTTGATGGTTACACATGGAATTTGGGTTTTTGATATTTCTCAGATAGATAATAAAGGTTTAAGGCCAAGAGGAATGTACTGAATTACACTAACTAGGCTTGATAACCACTATTCTTGAGTCTTAATTCTCCCCATTTCTCAAATTTCATTCTCATACCTATTTAACTCATTGAACTCCCTAAACTTTGCATTTTCTTGGCAATAAGCATAATTATTTAGAAACTTTTGATTAAGCTCCCACATTAATAGATCACCATCTTGCGATATTTTAATACCCTTTCAAAGTTCACCTTAGAAAATTCATATCTTTCACTCTCGACCTCAAATTGAGACCTAAAATCCCAATATGGAAACCTTAAGAAGTAACACAACACTTTTATTTACAGTGTGCAACCCAACTACCACAACAAGGTTCTTAAAAATAGGCTTAATCAAAACTATGCACAGCCCGATCTGTCCTACGCAGTCCTAGCAAAATAGCCATAACATTTTCCACAGAACTCAGAATGAGGTGATTCAAAAGGCATCTGGAAGAAAACTCATTGTCTATCTACCCATATGGAGTAACAATTTTTCGACTACCCAAGTAGTACCAGTTTGCTCATAAACAGACCCTATTTCTAATTTTTTCACAACCTACTGTCCATGTTTTCAGCCCTTGTTTTCCACATAATTTCCCTCCGAAATAAGTCCTTAAATCAGTAAACAATACTTGGTTCTTCTTAGCATCTTATATTACCATTTTACCTCAAAATACTCCATAATTATCTTTACATATGTCCTTCAATTTCCCTCTTTACAAATTCACCCCAAACACACCCATAATCACCTTTGTTTGCATAAATGAGCAAATGAACCACTTTTAAATCAATTGGAAAATTTCCACAATTCACCCCTTTATGCAAAAATCCCACCAAGCCAATTTTTTAGCAAGCTAAAACACATCCAAGGTTCATTTTAACCCAAGGTTTATACAAATAACATGCTTGATGCAAATAATAATCCAAACCATGCCTAATCACCAAAACCTAAGCTTATGTCCAACATAAAACATCTATATCTCATCCCAACATCACCAAACACACCATCATCATCATCAATAGGTTTAAAGATTACCAAATCAAAGATAAAACAATCAAAGTCCAACACTTTAACTTAAGGTTGCATGATCATGGACACCCCTAAATGCTAGCATGCTTCAAGTTTATCCAATTAATTAAAAACATCAAAATAACCCTTGATTCTACCAATCGAGCATGATCAACAACCAAAACCAGCACAAACAAGAATCAAAACCAAAATACAAAACAAAGTTAAAAAATCGGGTTAGGGTTACTCACTTTTATGCTTGGAAGCAAGAGATTTATGTGGTGTGAGGTGTAGGGGATGACTGGTGGTGATTGTGGTAGGGGCTGGTGGCTGCTTAGTGGTAAGAAAGTGGCGATAGGTGGTTAGAAATCAACAAAAATAGCAGCAGAAGGAGGGTGGCCATGTAGGGTGGTGGAGAGGGAGAGAGCAAGTCTTGATATTTTGTTAGCTTTGCTTGGTGGAGAATGACTTATCTAATACTTGGCTGAGTTTTTAACCACTAAAAAGCCCCTTTTTATTAATGATAGTTAAGCTTAATTGATACCTAAACAAGTGGGTAGGAGCTTGTTAGGCTAAGAATTTATCCCTAAATGAATTTATGCCTGAAGGAAATTGCACTACATGCGACTAAATTTTTCCATAGCTCGAGATCAATTTTTTTTGAGTGATTAAAAATAATTTCTTCGTTTAAAACATATTTATTAGGGTCGGCTATCGATTCAACTAAACTTTTACAAGAATAAAAACCCGAATTGTAAAGCAGGACCTAAATGAAAAATTTTCAATCTGGATGTTTGAATGCGATATTTAAATGGGAGAATAATAACAATCATGACTTAATTAAATAAATAAACATGATATAGGGTCGGCCCATTACACGTAGGATAAATGACAACTTCTTAGTTTAAGAAATCCTATAAAATGGAGCGAGTGAAAGGAAAAATAGCATTTTTGAAGACATAACAAGAGCCATGATTTGTGATAATAGTCTTGCTAAGTAATTTTTATAAAGGTTGTTAACACAACCAACTATATCCTCAGCAGATACATAATTACACTCATGTAAAGAAAATTAATTATGAGCTATTTGAGGGAAATGCATCTAATGTAGCTTACTTCAACTTGTTTAGAAACAAATGTTATAGTCACAACAATGGTACAATAATCTTGACAAGTTTGATGCTAGTAGTGAATAAGATAAATTTCTAGGGTACTCATCCCGTACTAACCCGTAAGGACTTTACAATAGGATCACTAAAGTTATTAAACAAAGTGTTCATGTTGTCTTTGATGAAAACCATGGACATATTAGCTCATCCTTTTTTCAAGAACTTTAGTTAAGCAGGAGCACTCATGACTATGAAGATGTGAAACTACATCTTATGGCTCATAAGCACGTGAGTCAAATCCAACGACTAAAGCAAGATTATGAGGCCAAAGTCTTTAACTCCCCAGTAACTCTAAGGGAAGAAATGTTAGGACCAAAGAAAGCATTCAAGTATAAATTAGCCCACCCAATCGAAAATATAATATCTAAAATCCACAGTGGAGCTGTATGTTTAACAACCTCTATGTTTCGAATACTCAGAAAACCCTAATCATGTATACAAATTACACAAAACTTTCACTGCTCTTAAGCAACCTAATAGTGCTTGGTTTGAAAGACTAAGCAAATTCTCATAAAGTCATGGATTTAAAAGGACAATACCCTGTTCATAACAAAAGCTAAGGATTTCTGGCTTCTACAAATCTATGTTGATGATTATTTTTACATGCAGTAACTATGAGCTATACGAGGAATTGCCTAATCTCAAAAGCAAAGAATTTGAGATTGTCTAGTGGGAGAATGGAACTTCTTTCTTGGACTAAAAATCAAAAAATGTAAGGAGGGGATCTTCATAAAACAAACAAAGTATACCAAGGAGTTACTCAAGAATTTCAATATGAAAAACAACAAGCAAATTTAACACTAATGTCAATCACTTAAAAGCTTGAGGATCAAAGTGGAAAAGCAACCCATAAGAAAATGTACAAATGCATGATTGGATTACTACTACACATGGTAATAAGCACACTAGAAATAATGCTTAGTGCACCCCTATGCTCTAGGTTTCGGTTAGACATGGAAAAATCTCACATCAGTGCAATGAAAAAGATCCTCATATACTTATCATAGACCTTGACTATAGGGCTCTAGTTTCAAAAAGGATATAACCTTGAAATGGTAGGGTGCTTTGATGCTAAATATGTAGCTTACAAAGTTGACAAAGAAAGCACATAAGGAGCTTGTCAATTTAAGGGCAGTCACTTCTTTCATAGCACTATAGGAAGCATAATTCAGTAACTTGTCAACCGTAGAGGCCAAATACATTATAGCGAGAGTTTGTTGTGCTCAATTGCTATGGATGCCTCAAAAACCCAAATACATTTATATCAATTACAAAGCTATGCCACTTATATATGGTGACATGAATGTCATTAATATAACCCAAAATCACGTATTGAACTTAAGGACCAAACACATCAAGGTGAAACACCACTTCATTAGAGAACATGTTAAAAAAGCTGATGTATCTTTGGCATTGGTTCCTATTGAGAAACAACTTATTGACATATTCACTAAACCATTAGCTGAACAAAAATTAAGGTTTATAAGAAGAGAATTAAGAATGGTAGACTTAGAAGCACAGATTAAGCGGGAGTCATTCTACTTACCTACCTTGTTACTAACAAGTTTGTTGAAGTGTGATGCAGGAACAATGACTAAAGAAATGGTCAAATATGCTAACCCAACTAGCACGCTTGTCCAATTGGAGACAAAAAGTTACAACTAATAGTCTCTAAGACTCTTGGTTAAGTATAGAATATTTTAGGACATTTCCACCTATAATCCTAGTTAATTAGTAGTTAGAAGTTATAGGTGAGGGATTTTAAATTACCCTCAAATGGATTTCAAACATTTCCACCTAAACATAATTGAAAATCAATTACTATTTAAAAAGGGAGTTCATTTATGATTTGTAATCATTAGATAGTTATTGCATGTGCTCCCATTGGCTTATCCCCATAACTAATCCAATAGGCCTACCCCATATATTCCCATCTTATCATTCCTGCTTTCTCTTACACTCATCGCATCCCTAAAAGCTCTCTTTGAACTAAAAGTAAACCCTAGCCAATCTAATGTATGCTGAATCAGTAAGCCTGAAATGAACCAAACCTAGCAACTCAACATAGAAGGATATGTCTTGGAATAAAGGTTGACACCACCAACCAAGATTGAAGGAGTTCACCACCAATCTTCCTAAAGCTAAGGCACTAGAAGATCAGATACAGAACCCACTCATTAAACACCACCAAATAGGATAAAGTTTAAAGAGAATTTGAGAGAGTTTGCTTGAACCAACAGCTGAGGTCATTCATCTATCATCATCTCATGTTTATAATGAAAAACAAAGCTTTTATACTCAGCCTTTGCATACAAGATCAAGACTAAAATAGAAAATACCAAGAACCAAAAATAGCTAAAATAGTAACAGCAGCTAACCCGTCATCTTTGACACCTAATGCCCTTGCTAATCTATATTCCTAAGGCATCGAGCTGAAACCACTCCCAAGGACTGCTAATGATGACTTTAGAGGTGATCTGCAGCTGCTTATGTCAAGTTTAGGCTGGCTGGACAGCAAAGTATAGCACCTTGAAATCCATTAGATCAAATGGTAATTCTAATGTACTTGAGCTAGTTAAAGGCAGATGCTGGATGATCTGATGTGGCCACAATAGGACCTTCAATGATAAATATTTAGACATATTTTCTAGTCCTTAAACATACCAAAATGAGCTACTAAGCTGGAGGTAAAATAACCCCTTTGAAACTGTTGTTGTTGGGGTAGGTCCACTACTGATGCTGGACTAAAATACTGGTTGTTTATGTAAAAGCCAGGTAACCTCTAACATTTAATAGCTGAATTAAGTGCTAACAACTGAGCTAGATTACAATCCAAAAATGACTAAAACTCCTTGACTCAGATTGATTCACCAACGACTTGTTGGAGCACTCAAAAATGCACTAAACTGCAGATGGTCTTTACTGAAATTAAACTGGACTAAGGCTGCTGGCTAGCCTTAAAATAACTCCCATTGCTTGAGAGACTACTTAGGGTATCCAGCAAATTAAGGACCTCCCTAAGCAAGGCTCAAAATTGCATTGCTTCTCCTCACAGAACTAACCATTGAGACGATCACTGAGCAAGGTCTTCCCATTCTGTAGCTGAGGGTCTTGGACTGAAGCCTGATTTGCATCATGCTCCCCTCCAAATCCCCACAGTCAATGTCATCCTCCACATAGTGGCTAAGGTGTCTTACATTAAAGGTGGTAGAGATAGCCATATCCCCAGGTAGCTCCAGGTTGTATACATTAGTCCCCACCATGGCTACGACCTTGAAAGGTCTATCTCCTCTGGCCATTAGCTTGCTTTTCCTCCTGGTAGAAAACCTTTGTTTCCTAAGCTGTGACCAAATAAGATCCCTAGGTTTGTAGTCAATACTCTTTCTATTCTTGTTGGCCTTGTCCTTGTATGCTTCATTAGCTTTCTCTATATGAGATCTAATCTGCTCACCAGAAAAAAGGATTGATCAAATTCTATTGAGTCCTTGAAGATTGTGTAATTCTTACTCTCAAACTCAGGTGAATTCTTATAGATTCAGTTCATCCCCCGAAAGAACCGGACCATCTGCCGGAGAAAAAAGAACGAATGGATCTTGTAGGATTCTCAAGAAGTTCTTTGATTTCTTATCTTTTCTCCCACCTGCGGAAGAATAAAGCACGAATTCAAGGCCCAGTCAGTAACCACTACTTACTAGAATCTTTCCTTGAATCCTAGACACAAGGATTTACATAACTTGAACTTTTGAGAACCCCAATTTGAATGGATTTAAGATGTTACTGCATAGATCGGGATTATAAATTCTCCCATTTTCATCCGCAAAAAGGAAGAGACCCATAGAATGGCAGAGGCAAATAGAGTTTTCGCACATTTTTGTCGTTAATCCATGAACACAGTATCCATATAGAGACATATTAGAATTGGGACCCAAAGGAAACTTGGGCATCCTTCCTTGGTAACTTCCAGTTTGATCAGGGAAACCACAGAAAATGAATCTGCTAATGAAGGTTACAGAATCGGTCAGGAGGAAGAAACTCCTTGAATCCTAGACACAAGGATTTACAGAACTTGAACTTTTGAGAACCCCAGATGCTTAGAATCGAGTAAGTACGTATCTGAACTCCATTGTAGAATGGAGACCTAACCATTAATCAAGAAGCGATGGGAACGATGGAATCCATGAATACAGAAGATTCAATTGAAAATGAATCCTAGTGATTCATTGGGAAGGATGGCGGAACGAACCAGAGACCAATTCATCTATTCTGAAAAGTGATAAACTAAAGATAAGATACGAGCTTGTTTTATAGTAATAGTAATTAATCGTTGTTCTTTCAAGATCAATCTAGTTACTCGCCTAGATAATATTTTTCTGTGTTCCTTTTCCGATCGAGATGTATGGATCCAGGTCTCTATATGGATACTGTGTTCATGGATTAACGACGAAAATGTGCGATGGTTCTTTCGGATTTCATTTTCTTGTGGATTTAATTCATTGAAATTCCACCCAGTAAAACAAAAGAATTATAAATTCGTCTATTCACGGAACGTGAGAAGCAGATGATTATTCATCCGCTTCCGGAAGAAATCGAAGAACTTGTTGAGAATCCTACAAGATCCATTCGTTCTTTTTTCTCCGGCAGATAGTTAAAACTTCATTTGTGTTCAAATCTTACTGAGAGGTCCACGAGAGATCAGAAAATTTTTTTGCCCCTTCCAGGTGATCGGAAAATAAAGAAATGGTTAATCTATTCAAGATAATTCCATATTACAAAATACCGTCTCAATTCATCCTATTTCATCAGATCTGGGATCTGATATGGTTCCGAAGGATGAACCGGATATGGACAGTTCTGAAGAGAGATTTCAAGAAATGGTAGATCTATTCACTCTATCAATAACCGAGCCGGATCTGGTGTATCATAAGGGATTGCACTTGTTACACAACAACCCCTTAGGGGAAGAGCCAAGCAAGGCGAACAACGGGTAGGAGAAATGGAGGTTTGGGCTCTAGAAGGATTTGGTGTTGCTCATATTTTACAAGAGATGCTTACTTATAAATCGGATCATATTAAAGCTCGACAGGAAGTATTTAATACTACGATCTTTAGAGGAACAATACCTAAACCCGAGGGTGCTCCAGAATCTTTTCGACTGCTCATTCAAGAATTACGATCTTTGGGAAAAAAATACCATTCGGGTAATATTTCCAAAGGAGTTGCAAAGGGATCCGCGGGCTCACCAATCATTAATGGTTCTAGAACCGCTAAGCCTACGTTACATGCAATAGTACCTAGAACGACTACCGGAAAAATATATAAAAGATCATTAGGCCATGCGGGCTCGCCACAATAATTATGACCCATCCCTTTTGCCAATTTAGCCCTTAATACAGGATCATTCAAGTCAGGTTTTTTTGTTATTAGGATAGGTAAATTCTTATAGATTCACTTCATCCCCCGAAAGAACCGGACATGATCATTTTTCATCATCCGGGTCGAGCAAGAATCAAAAGAACCAAATGGATCCAATATTCCGTCGAAGACCAGGAAGGCAACGAATCCCCCCTAGAATCGTTTGTTCCCCTCATTTATTTATCTTCTCTTTTCGTTTTATTCCCCGCTTCCACCTCTCGAGGTATAATGACGGATTGGGAAGCTCGACTAGAAAGGGGCCCACTGGACCAGAAGCTTCTCAAGCTCAAGCATTTACTTTTTTAGTTAGAGACCAACATCTTGGGGCTAACGTGGGATCCGCTGGTGGTGAAATGGTAGACACGCGAGACTCAAAATCTCGTTCGTATTAACAGCTACTCTAGGGGGAATGTTTTTATGCGGTGCTAACGATTTAATAACTAACCCTGGGGGAAGAAGAATAGTATTTCATTGCTACAAGTATGGATTATTGAAAAGAATAATCCATGTATTTGGATATTTTCCTTCAACTCCACAGCGGGATAAGTAATTCGATTTATTCATATGCAGATCATGAATGTCTGGGCAATAAGAAATATTCTAGTTGAATCCTCTTCAAATTCATACATCCATTCGTTCTTTTTTCTCCGGCAGATGGTTAAAACTTCATCTGTGTTCAAATCTTACTGAGAGGTCCACTAGAGATTAGAAATTTTTGAAGAAACAACAAGATGTTTCTTTTGCCCCTTCCAAGTGATCGGAAAATAAAGAAGGGTGTTCTAATGCGTTGTAGATTCTTATCCAAGACTTGTACCATTTGATGATGCCATGTGAATCGCTAGAAACATGTGAAGTGTATGGCGTTTACCAGATAAATTGATAAGCCGAGCATTCCCGGCCCACCAAGCGAAACTGGTGGTTTCTTAGTCACGATCGGTTAAGGCTAAAGTTCTATTAAAGAGAGTTTCCACAGGGTAGAACCTCCTCAGGGAGATAGACTAGAAACGACATTTGACACCAAAGGGATATAAAATTAGGATTCAAGACGTTACTGCATGGATCGGGATTATAAATTCTCCTATTTTCATCCATAAAATAATATTGAAATTTAAGTACTTGAAAGGTTCGTTAGCACCGCATAAAAACATTCCCCCTAGAGTAGCTGTTCCGATTCTTTCTTTTTCTATTGATTCTTTTCCGATCGAGATGTATGGATCTAGGTCTCTATATGGATACTGTGTTCATGGATTAACGACAAAAATGTGCGAAAGCTCTATTTGCCAGGTAGGGATCATCAAAACACCAAACCATCCAAACAATTCTGCTATTTACCTTACTGAACTGAACTTAATTACTGGAATATGGGAGAAACTCCCCGCCTTGGATTCGGCGGCTCCCTATTTAGCGCTATGCATGGTTCCTTGGTAACTTTTGGTTTGATCAGGGAAACCACAGAAAATGAATCTGCTAGTGAAGGTTACAGATTCGGTCAAGAGGAACGATCCAGGGTAAGTGCTCGGATCTATTATGACATAGACGTGCGGCGCTCTACGGACCTTTTTAAAAATATTCTAAACCCCTTCTGGTTTTTGGATTAATGTAAAAACACTTTTTTGTGCAACTTAGCTCATTCTTATCTCAATTAGAAGGTATTAGATGGAGCTACAGGAAGAAGGAAGGTCCCGTCGAGTTCTTATACTTTCATATCTATACCTCGGATCTCCCGATTACTACAGGGATGAGCCCAATCCAAAATATGAACCATAAAAGAAAATAACAGCTTCTTCATTTCCTTCGCCCTCTTTTGAGCTTCAAAACTGAGTTTGCAATTAGTAGACAGTGGGATAAGATCAATAGGAGTAAGGGGATTGATTCCATGTAATGCCTCAAATGGAGAACACCTAGTAGCCCAGGCAGGTGTTCTATTGTATGCAAACTCAGCATGTGAGAGCTTATGATCACACCCTTTCAGGTTTTTCTGGACTAAAGCCCTGAGGCGGGTAGACAAAGTCCTATTTTTGTAACTTCAATTTAGCCATCAGTCTGGGGATGGCAGGTGGTGCTGTACAATAGCTTAGCTCCAAGCAGATACCAAAGACTTCTCCAAAAGTCAGATAAAAACTTAGTGCCTCTATCACTCACAATAGTCCTTGGGACCCCATGTAGCCTGATTATCTCCTTGAAGTATGAGTCAGCAGCATGGGATGCTCCATCATCTTTATGACAGGCTACAAAGTGAGGCATCTTTGAAAACCTGTAAACAACCATCATTAGTAAATCTTTACCGTCTAAGTTCTTGGTAAGGCCACTATGAAATCCATACTCACATCCTCTCAAGGCCTTAATAGAATTGTAAATGGGTGTAAAGGACTTGATGGATCAGACTTTTGGCTTTGTGGCAGAGAGAGCATCTTGACACAACCCTATGAACACCTTCTCCCATTTTAAGCCAAACGAAGTGCTCTATAAGGATCTCTAGGCTTTTGTTCAAACCAAAGTGGCCCGTAAGTGATCCTCCGTGGGCTTCCGTAACCAATAACTCCCTCAAGGGATAGGGTGCAACACACAATCTACTCCCTTTAAATAGAAATCCCTCTTGCATCAAGTAGGGACCTTGAGATGGAGAGCTCTTCACTAAGTCTTAAAATGCTGGATCTTTAGGGTAATAGGCTTGTATGGCGTGTACACCCAAGAGCTTACTCCCAGAACTGAGATCAAAGCAAGCCTGCTAGAAAGGGCATCAGCTACCATATTTTTAGTGCCTTTCTTATACTTGGTAGAGAAAGTAAAGGCTTGTAGAAAATCAACCCACTTGGCATACCTGGCATTGAGTTTAGGATGACCATTGAGGAACTTCAAAGCCTAATGATAAGAGTGAAGGACAAAGGCCTGAGGTTTGAGATAATGACTCCAATGACTCAAGGCTCTCACTATTGCATGGACTTCCTTGTCATATGTTGAATAATTGAGCTTGGGATCACGAGTTTCTCACTAAAATAGGCCAAAGGTTTTCTGAGTTGAGTTATAATAGCCCCAATGCCCTCTCCACTGGCATCACACTCCACCTCAAAGAGTTCCTTCAGATTACTAGAATAGGTGCCTTACAAAGCCTCTGTTTGATGGTCTCAAAGGCCTTCAGAGCTACTGAAGGCCAAAAGAAGCTTCCCTACTTCATACATTTTGTGATTAGAGCTATGATTGAGCTAAAATCTTTGATAAACCTTCTGTAGAAAGAAGATAGACTATGAAAACTTCTTACTGCTGTAACTGAATTGCGGACTAGCCATGATCTGATTACCTCCTCCCTGGTCTCATCCACTTAAATTCCATCATAGGGGACCACATATCTAAGGAAAACAACCCTTGGAACAAATAACTCACACTTTTCAAGCTTCCCATAGAGCTTCTCTGCCATAAGTGTAGAAAAGACCTGCTTCAAATGCTGAACATGGTCTTGCTCAGTCTTGCTGTACACAAGGATATCATCAAAGTATACAACTACAAATACACCAATGTAGGTCCTGAGCACCTCATTCATCAGCCTCACAAAGGTGTTGGGGGCATTAGATAGTCCAAATGGCATAACAAGCCATTCGTAAAGCCCTTGGTTGGTTTTGAAGGCAGTAGTCCACTCATCTCCCTCCCTCATTCTGATATGGTGATAACCCCTCCTTAAATTAATCTTGGAGAAGATTTAGGAACCATAAAGCTCATCTAACATGTCGTCAAGTCTAGGAATAGGGTACTTAAACATGACTATAATGTTGTTGATGGCCCTACTATCCACACGCATTCTCCAATTGCTACCTTTCTTAGGCACTAGAGGAGCTGGAACTGAGCATGCACTCATGCTCTTCCTCACATAACCCTTGTCAATCAATTCTTGAACCTGCCTTTGTAACTCTTTAGTTTTATTGGGGTTGCATCTGTATGCAGGTTTGTTAGGCAGAGGGCCTCAAGGAATCAGGTTTATCGGGTGCTCAGTTCCCCTTTTAGGAGGAAGGCCAGGGGTTAGGTCTTCAGGAAAGACATCTTCAAATTCTTGTAGTAAGGGCTGAACTAAGTGGTAAAAAGTTGTGGGATCTGAACTAGGGGCAGATGCCATCATAAGAACAGCAAATATAGGTTTCTCCTTGGAAATAGCCCTCTCTACTCTTCCCCTATTGACAAGCAAGGAACTCTCTTTGTGTTTTTCCCTCTCAGTCTCATTTTTGTGTGTTTGGTTTGGATCTAAAGGGGTCATGGTCATTTTTTGCCTTTTAGTTTAAAGGAATATGTGTTGGATTGACTATGACGAGCAACAACTCCATCATACTGCCAAGGCCTACCAAGAAGTAGATGATAAGCATCCATAAGAGTACATTAAGCATCACCCGATCCTTGTATTCGTTAATAGACAAGGCAACCAAAGTTCATTTAGAGACTGTTACCTCATTCCCCTTTTTGAGCCATTGCAAGGTATTCAGCCTGGGGTACTCAATGGTGGCCAAATTAAGCCTACTGACCATCCTACTAGAGGCTATATTTGTACAGCCTCCTCTATCTATGATGAGGTTCCAAGTTTTGTGAGCTAAATTGCATCTAGGCTAAAAGATTTGCTCCCTTTGACTAGTTTCTGGTGGGACTTTAGTGGCATGAATTACCCTCTTGATCATGAGCATTTCACCTTCCTCAAGTGGTAGGTGGAGGTCTCTGCCTCTTCATCTGACTCTTCTACATCCTCTTCTACCACCATCTGGTCCAGGTCTTTCATTTCTATGATGGTTAGAATCCTTCTATTAGGGCAGTATGCTTGAAAATAGCCATAGCCATGATACTTGAAACACTTCTTCTGACTTTTAGGAGCTTTCTTAACAACTTCCTTTCCTTTCCCCTTGTCCTTGTCCTCTGTCGAAGGAGGATCTGATCTGAATGAATTGAAAGGCTTTACTAGAGCTAAGATTTTGCTAAAGTGATTGAGTAAGTCCTTCTACATTTAACCTGCATCTCGACCTTAACAATTAGCTTGCAGGCATCTTCAAAGGTCCAGAAAGGCTAAAGTTCAACCTTTTTCAGAATTGCAGAGTTTAAACCTTTAAGGAATCTAGCAATGGTCTGCTCATGCTCCGCCATCAAGACACATCTGATCAGGAATCGCTCAAATTCCCCAATGTATTCCTCAACCTTCATGCTTCCTTGCTAAAAAGAAGTCACTCTACGGTAAAATTTCTGCTTATAGGTGGCTGGTAGAAACCTCTTATCCATGTGTTTCTTTAGCTTGACCAAGGTTTTAATCTTAGATTTTCCTTCTAAAGCTCTGCTCTGGTTCTTTTCAGGTTTGTATACCAAAGAGATGCATGTTGTTTTAGCTTTAAAATAGCAAGTTTGAAGGCATTTTCCCTAGAATATCCCTGATCTTTATAATTCTCTCTATAGCTTGCACCCACTTAAGGTAATCTTTAATTCTCTCCATAGCTTGAAGGCCTATTTGAAATCCTTAAAATCATTTCTATGCACTCTCCTTCTCCTGGGCCTAATATCCCCATTAGAAGAGCTACTGCCATAGTGGAATCAAGGGAAGGATTAGAACTAATAGGAGGGCCCTGTCGTGGTTCTCTATCCCTAGCTCTATGTTAATTCATAAGTTATTGTACCTAAGCAGCAAGAGCTCCAATGTATTTTTCACATTTCTAGGACAACCCTATCCCTTATGAGTTTAGGAGCCTATTCTGGAGGAAGACCCCTAGGAACCCTGATAGGTTGTTGAGGAGGGGGAGATGTAGTTTCCTCTACACCATAATGTTCGAGGTGGGATAAAGGGTTCTGCTGTGGCTGTTTGTAGAGCTAGGTGCTTTGTGACTGGATTGTGTTTGGTGTACAGGGTTCTTTCATATCTAAACAACAACTTTTAGAGTATAGGTAGAAGACATAAACTATGAATGAAGTAATAAGAGCAGCAAACAGAAGAAAACTCACTCAGAATTAAAGTTGGGCTCTGATACTAGATGCTGTATGCTGAATTAGTAACCTTGGAATGAACCAAACCTAACAACTCAACATATCCTAGAATAAAGGTTAAAGCCACTAACCAAGACTGAAGGATTTCACCACCAATCTTCCTAAAGCTAAAGCACCAGAAGATCAAATACAAAACCCACTCAATAAACACCACCAAACAGGATAAAGTTTATATAGATTTGAGAGAGTCTGCATGAACCAGCAACTGACGTCTATCATTTATCATCATCTCATGCTTATAATGAAAAACAAGGCTTTTATACTCAGCCTTTTCATACAAGATTAAGGGCTAATATAGAAGATAACAAGAACTAAAAACAGCCAAAACTGTTTTGAAACAATTAGCCTAAAAACAGCTGCCAACCCTTGATCTATGACACATAATGCCCTTGCTAATCTCTATTACTGAGGCGTTGACCTAAAACCACCCCCAAGGACTACTACTGATGACTTTGGAGGTGATTTGTAGCTACTTACATTGAGTTTAGGTAAGCTGGATAGCAAAGTACAACACCCTGAAATCTATTAAATCAAAGGGTATTTCAAATGTACTTGAGCTGGTTAAAGGCAGATGCTGGATGATCTGATGCCACTACTTTAGGACCTTCAATGATAAATATTTAGACATATTTTCTAGTCCTTAAACATATCAAAATGAGCAGCTAAGCTGGAGGTGAAATAACCCCCTTAACACTGCTGTTGCTAGAGCAGGTCTGCTACTGATGCTGGACTGAAATACTAGTTGTTTAAGTGAAAGCCAAGCAACCTCTATCATTTAATAGCTAAATTAAGTGTTGATAAATGAGCTAGGTTACAATCCAAAAAGGATTGAAACTCCTTCACTCAGATTGATTCACCAATGACTTGTTGGAGCTCTCAAAATTGCATTGAACTATAGATGATCTTTATTAAAATTAAACTGGACTGAGGCTGCTGGCTAGCCTCAAAATGACTCCCGTTGCTTGAGATAGTACTTAGGATATCTAGAAAACTAAGGGCCTCCCTAATCAAGCCTTGAAATTACATTGCTTCCCCTCATAGAACTAACCATTAAGATGATCATTGAGCAAGGTCTTCCCATACTCTGACTGAGGGTCTTGGACTGAAGCCTGATCTGCATCATCCTCCCCTCCTTTGAAAGGATTTGCCCTCAAATCCACACAATCAATGTCATCCTCCATATAGGGACTAAGGTCTCCCATATTAAAGGTGGTAGAGACAGCCATATCCCCATGTAGCTCCGGCTTGTATGCATTAGTCCCCACCTTGGCTAGGACCTTGAAAGGTCCATCTCCTCTAGCTATTAGCTTGCTTTGCCTTCGGGTAGGAAACCTTTATTTCCTAAGCTGCAACCAAACAAGACGTCCACGTTGGTACTCAACACTCTTTTTAATCTTTTTGGCCTCGTCCTGGTATTCTTCATTGACTTTCTCTATATGAGATCTAATCTGCTCATACAGCTTCCTCATTTCCTTTGTTCTCTTTTCAGCTTCAAAACTGAGTTTGTAATTAGTAGGTAGTGGGATAAGATCAATGGAAGTAAGAGGGTTAATCCCATACAATGCCTCAAATGGGGAACACTTAGTAGCCCTAGTAGGTGTTCTATTGCATGCAAACTCGGTGTGTGAAAGCTTGAGATCTGACTCTTTCAGGTTTTTCTGGACTAAAGTCCTAAGGAGGATAGATAAGCTCCTATTTGTATAGCTTCAGTTTGGACATCAGCCAGGGAATGGCAGGCCATGCTGTACAGTAGCTTAGTTCCTAACAGATGCCGGAGACTTCTCAAAGTGTTAGACAAAAACTTGGTGTCTCTATCACTCATAATGATCCTTGATGCGCCATATAGCCTGATTATCTCCTTGAAGTACTAGTCAACAGCAGGGATGCATCATTAGCTTTATGACAGGCTACAAGGTGAGGCATCTTTAAAAACCTGTAAACAATAACCATTACTAAATCCTCACCCCTTTGAGTTCCTAGTAAGGCCACTATGAAATCCACATCCTCCTAAGGCCTTAAAGGAATTGGAAGTGGGATGTAAAGGACTTGATGGAGCTTACTTTTGGCTTTGCGGCAGATAGAGCATATTGACACAACCCTATGAACATCTTCTCTAATTTTCAGCCAAAAGAAGTGCTCCCTGATGATGTCTAGGCTCTTGTTCAAACCAAAGTGGCCAGCAAGGGATCCTCCATGGGCTTCCCTAGCCAATAACTCCCTCAAGCGACAGGCTGGAACACACAATCTACTCCCTTTAAACGAAAATCCCTCTTGCATCAAGCAGGGACCTTGAGCCGGAGTGCTCTTCACTAAGTCTTAAAATGCTGGATCTTTAGGGTAATAGGCTTACATGGCTTATAAACCTATGAGCTTTGCTACCGAAACTGCGATGAAAGCATACCTCCTGGAAAGGGCATCAGCTACCACATTTTTAGTGCCCTTCTTATAGTTGGTGGAGAAAGTAAAGGCTTGTAGAAACTCAACCCACTTGGCACGCCTGGCATTGAGTTTAGGATAACCATTGAGGAACTTCAAAGCCTAATGATCAGAGTGAAGGACAAAGGCCTTAGGTTTGAGATAATGACTCCAATGACTCAAGGCTCTCACTATTGCATGGAATTCCTCGTCATGTGTTGAATAATTAAGCTTGGGACTGCTAGTATCGCACTGAAATAGGCTAAGGGTTTTTTGAGTTGAGTCAGAACAGCCCCAATGCCCACTCCTCTAGCACCACACTCCACCTCAAAGAGTTTCTCAAAATTAGGCAATGCCAGAACAGGTGTCTTATAAAGCCTCTATTTGATGGTCTCAACGGCCTTCAGAGCCGCTGGAGGCCAAGGGAAGCTTCCCTGCTTTATACATTCTATGATTGGAGCCACGATTGAGCTAAAATCTTTGATAAACCTTCTGTAGAAAGAATCTAGGCCATGAAAACTTCTTGCTACTGTAACTAAATTGCAGACTAGCCACGATCTGAATGCCTCTACCTTGGTCCCATCTACTTGAATTCCATCACAGGAGACCACATATTCTAGGAAAACAACCCTTGGAACATAGAACTCACACTTTTCAAGCTTCCTATAGAGCTTCTATGCCATAAGTGTGGAAAAGACCTACTTCAAATGATAGACATGGTCTTGCTCAGTCTTGTTGTATACAAGGACATCATCAAAGCATACAACTACAAACAAACTAATATAGGTCCTGAGTGCCTCATTTACAAGCCTCATGAAGGTGCTGGGGGCATTAGGCAGCCCAAATGGCACAACAAGTCATTCGTAAAGCTCTTCCTTGGTTTTGAAGGCAGTCTTCCACTCATCTCCCTCTTTTATTCTGATCTGGTGATAACCCCTCCTTAAATCAATCTTGGAGAAGATTTAGGAACCATAAACCTCATCCAACATGTCATCAAGTCCAGGAATAAGGTACCTATACTTGACTGTTGTGTTGTTGATGCCCTACTATCCACATACATTCTCTAATTGCCATCTTTCTTAGGCACTAAAAGAGCTGGAACTGAGCATGGACTCATTCTCTCCCTCACATAACCCCTGTTAATCAATTCTTGAACCTGCCTTTGTAACTTTTTAGTTTCATTGGGGTTGCATCAGTATGAGGGTTTGTTGGGTAGAGTGCCCCCAAGAATTAAGTTTATCGGGTGCTCAGTTTCCCTTTTGGGAGGAAGGCCTGGGCATAGGCCTTAAGGAAAGACATCCTCAAATTCTTGTAGTAAGGGCTGAACTAAGGAGTAAAAGGTTATAGGATCTGAACTTGGAGTAGATTCCATCATAAGAATAGCAAATATAGGTTTCCCCTCAGAAATAGCCCTCTCCACTCTTCCCCCATTGACAAGCAAGGCACTTTTATTGTGTTTTTCCTTCCCTATTTCGTTTTTGTGTGTTTGGTTGTGATCTAAAGGGTTCAAGGTCATCTTTTTGCCTTTTAATTTAAAGGAATATGTGTTGGATTGACTATGATGAGCAACATCTCTATCGTGCTGCCAAGGCTTACCAAGAAGTAGATGATAAGCATCCATAGGAGTACATCACACATCCCCTCATCCTTGTATTAGCCAATGGAGAAGGCAATGAAGGTTCATTTAGAGACTATTACCTCATTCCCCTTTTTGAGCCACTGCAAGGTACATAGCCTGGGGCACTCAATGGTGGCCAAACTAAGCTTACTGACCATCTCAATGGAGGCTATATTTGTCCAGCTTCCTCCATCTATAATGAGGTTGCAAGTTTTGTTAGCTACCTTACATCTAGGGTGAAAGATTTACTCCCTTTGATGAGCTTCTGGTGGGACTTCAGTGGCATAAAGTACCCTCTTGATCATTAGCATTTCACCTTCCTCAAGTGGTAGGTAGGACGTCTCTACCTCTTCATCTGACTCTTCTTCATCCTCTTCTACCACTGCCTGTTCCAGGTCTTTCAGTCCTATGACGGTTAGAACCCTTCTGTTAGGACAGTATGCTTGAAAATCGCCATAGTCATGACACTTGAAGCACTTCTTTTGGCTTTTAGGAGCTTTCTTAGCAACTTTGTTTCCTTTCCCCTTGTTCTTGTCCTCTGTAAAAGGAGGATCTAATTTGAATGAATTGAAAGGCTTTACTAGCGCTAAGGGTTTAGCTAGAGCAGTTGAGCAAGTCCTTCTGCATTTGAGCTGCTTCTCGGCCTTAACAGCTAGCTTGTAGGCATCTTCAAAGGTCTAGAAAGGCTAAAGTTCAACCTTTTTCAGAATTGTAGAGTTTAAACCTTTGAGGAATCTAGCAATGGTCTTCTTATGCTCCTCCCTTAAGACACATCTGATCGAGAGCTGCTCAAATTCCATGATGTATTCCTCAACCTTCATGCTTCCTTACTGAAGAAAAGTCAATCTGAGGTAAAGTTCCTGCCTATAGGTGGTTGGCAGAAACCTCTCATCCATATGTTTCTTTAGCTTAACCCAGATTTTAATCTTAGATTTTCCTTCCAAAGGTCTGGTCTGGTTGTTTTTAGGTTCTTATACTGAAGAGATGCATACTATTTCAGCTTTAAAATAGCAAGCTTGAAGGCCTTTTTCCCAGAGTATCCCTTGATCTCTATAATTTTCTCCATAGCTTGCACCCACTTAAGGTGGTCTTCAAGTTTAAGGCTACCATCAAACTTCGGTGTCCCTATTGGAAATCCTTAAGATCATCTCTATGCACTCTTCTACCCCTGGGCCTAACATCCCCATTAAAAGAGCTACTGCCATAGTGGAATCAAGGGAAGGATTAGAACCAATAAGAGGCCCTGGCGTGGTTCTCTATCCCCAGCTCTAGGTTGATTCATAAGTTACTGTATCTGAGCAGTAAGTGCCCTAATGTTTTCTTACATTTCTAGGATAACCCTATCCGTTTTGAGTTTAGGAGCCTGCTCCAGAAAAAGACCCCTAGGAACCCTAACAGGTTCTTGAGGTGGGGGAGAAGTAGTATCCCTCTCAACCATAATGTTCAAGGTGGGACAAAGGGTCCGCTGTGGCTGTTTGTAGAGCTAGGTGTTTTATAACTGGATTGTGTTTGGTGAGTAGGGTTCTTTTGTGGCTAAACAACAAGTTTCAGAGTGTCGACAAGAAAGGTGAACTATGAATAAAGCGATAAGAGCATCAAACAAGAGAAAACTCACTAAGCATTAAAGTTGGGCTCTAATACCAGATGTTGTATGCTGAATCAGTAATCTCAGGATGAGGCAAACCTAGCAACTTGACATGGAAGGATATGTTCTAGAATAGAGGTTGAAACCACTAACCAAGACTGAAGGAGTTCATCCCCAATCTTCCTAAAGCTAATGCACTAGAAGATCAAATACAAAACCCACTCATTCAACACCACCAAATAGGATAAAGTTTAGATAGATTTGAGAGAGTTTCCTTGAACTAGCAATTAAAGCCTTTCATCTATCATCATCTCATGCTTATAATGAAAAACAAGGCTTTCATGCTCAACCTTTGCATAGAAGATCAAGGGCTAAAATAGAAGATACCAAGGACTAAAAACAGCTAAAATTGTTTGGAAACAATCAGCCTAAAAACAGCAGCTAACCCTTGGTCTTTGACACATAATGCCCTTGCTAATCTCTATTACCAAGGCGTCAAGCTAAAACCACCCCTAAGGATTGCTAATGATGACTTTGAAGGTGATTTACAGCTGCTTACATCGAGTTTAGGTGAGCTAGATAGGAAAGTACAACACCCTGAACTCTATTGGATCAAAGGGTATTTCCGATGTACTTGAGTTGGTTAAAGACAGACACTGGATGATCTGTAGCTGCTGCTTTAGGACCTTCAATGATAAGTATTTAGACATATTTTCTAGTCCTTAAACATACTTGCTAAGCTGGAGGCAAAATAACCCCCTTGAAACTGCTGTTATTGAAGTATGTCTGCTGCTGATGCTGGACTGAAAAGCTAGTTGTTTAAGTGAAAGCCAAGTAACCTCTATCATTTAATAGCTAAATTAAGTGCTAACAAATGAGCTAGGTTACAATCCAAAAAGGATTGAAATTCCTTGAATCAGATTGATTCACTTGGAGCACTTAAAAATGCACTGAACTGCAAATGATCTTTATTGAAATTAAACTAAACTAAGGTCATTGGCTAGCCTCAAAATGACTCCCATTACTTGAGAGAGTACTTAGGGTATCCAGCAAATTAAGGGCCTCCCTAAGCAAGCCTCAAAATTAGATTGCTTCCCTTCACAGAACTGACCATTGAGATGATCAGTAAGTAAGGTCTTCCCATTCTTTGGCTGAGGGTCTTGGACTGAACCCTAATCTGCATCATCCTCCCCTACTTTGAAAGGATTTGGCCTCAAATTCCCATAATCAATGTCATCCACCACATAACAACCAAGGTCTCCTACATTGAAGGTGACAGAGATAGCTATATCCCTAGGTAGCTCTAACTTGTATGCATTGGTCCCCATCTTAGCTAGGAACTTAAAAGGTCCATCTCCTCTGGCCATCAGCTCGCTTTTCCTTTTGGTGGGAAACCTTTCTTTCCTAAGCTACAACCTGACAAGATCTCCAGGTTGGTACTCAGCACTCTTTCTAATCTCGTTGGACTCGTCCTGGGATGCTTCATTGATTTTCTCTACATAAGATCTAACATGCTCATACAACTTCTTCATTTCTTTCGCCCTCTTTTCAGCTTCAAAACTGAGTTTGCAATTAGTAGACAGTGGGATAAGATCAATGGGAGTAAAGGGTTTGATCCCATACATTGCTTCAAATGGAGAACACCTAGCAGCCCTGGCAGGTGTTCTATTGCATGCAAACTCAGCGTGTAGAAGCTTGAGATCCGAATCTTTTAGGTTTTTCTGGACTAAAGTCCTAAGGAGGGTAGACAAGGTCTTGCTTATCACTTTAGTTTGGCCTTCAGTCTGCGAATGGTAGGTGGTGTCGTATAATAGCTTAGTTCCCAGCAGATGCCAAACACTCCTCTAAAAGTAAGATAAAAACTTGGTGTATCTAACACTTACAGTGGTCCTTGGTACCCCATGTAGCCTGATTATCTCCTTAAAGTTCATGTCAGCAACGTGGGATGCATCATCAGCTTTGTGATGGGATACAAAGTGAGCTATGTTTGAAAACCTATCAACAACCACCATTACTGAATCTTTACCCCTCTGAGTTCTTAGCAAGACCACTATGAAATCCACACTCATGTCCTCCCAAGGCCTTAACAAAGCTAAAAGTGGGGTGTAAAGGCCTTGATAGATCGGAATTTTGCTACTGCAGTAGATAGAGCATCTTGACCCCACCCTATGAACATCTTCTCCCATTTTAGGCCAAAAGAAGCTCTCCCTGAGGATGTCTAGGCTCTTGCTCAAACCAAAGTGGCCAGTAAGGGATCCTCTATGGGCTTTCCCAACCAATAAGTCCCTCAGGGGATAGGTAAGAACACATAATCTACTCCCTTTAAACAGAAATCCCTCTTATATCAAGTAGGGACCTTGAGTTAGAGTATTCTTCACTAAGCCTTAAAATGCTGGATCTTCAGGTACTAGGCTTGCATGGCTTATAAACCTAAGAGTTTTGCTCCCAGAACTGAGATCAAAGCATACCTCCTGGAAAGGGCATCAACTACCACATTTCAGTTCCCTTCTTATGCTTGGTAAAGAAAGTAAAGGCTTGCAGAAACTGAACCCACTTGGCATGGCTAGCATTGAGTTTCGGATGACCATTGAGGAACTTCAAAGCCTGATGATTAGAGTGAAGGACAAAGGCCTTAGGTTTGAGATAATGACTCCAGTGACTTAAGCCTCTCACTATTGTATAGAATTCCTTATCATATGTTGAATAATTGAGCTTGGGACCACTAGTTTCTCACTGAAATAGGCCAAGGGTTTTCTGAGTTAAGTCAGAATAGCCCCAATGCGCACTCCACTGGCATCAGACTCCACCTCAAAGAGTTCCTCAAAATTAGGTAGTGCTAGAATAGGTGCCTCACAAAGCCTCTATTTGATGGCCTCAAAGGCCTTTGGAGCTACTGGAGGCCAAGAGAAGCTTCCCTTCTTTATACATTCTATGATTAAAGCCATGATTGAGCTAAAATCATTGATAAACCTTATGTAGAAAGAAGATAGGCCATGAAAACTTCTCACTGCTATAATTGAGTTGTGAACTGGCCACGATCTAATTGCCTCTACCTTAGTCTCATCTACTTGAATTCCATAATAGGAGACCACATATCCAATGAAAACAACCCTCAGAACAAAGAACTCACATTTTTCGAGCTTCCTATAGAGCTCCTGTGCTCTAAGTGTGGAAAAGACCTACTCTAGATGCTGAACATGGCCTTGCTCAATCTTGTTGTGCACAAGGATATCATCAAAGTATACCACTTCAAATAGACCAATGTAGGGCCTAAACACCTCATTCATCAGCCTTATGAATGTGCTGAGGGAAGTAGATAGCCTAAATGGCATAACAAGCCACTCGCAAAGCCCTTGCTTGGTTTTGAAGGCAGTCTTCCACTCATCTCCCTCTCTCATTCTGATCTAGTGATAACTACTCTTTAAATCAATCTTGGAGAAGATTTTGGAACCATGAAGCTCATGTAACGTGTCATCAAGTCTATAAATAGGGTACCTATACTTAACTGTAATGTAGTTGATGGTGCTACTATCTACACACATTCTCTAACTACCATCTTTCTGAGGAACTAAAAGAGCTAGAGCTGAGTATGGACTTTTGCTCTCCCTCATATAACCCCTGTTAATAAATTCTAAAACGTGCTTTTGTAACTCTTTGGTTTCATTGAGGTTACATCTATAAGTAGGTTTGTTGGGTAGAGGGCCTCTAGGAAGCAAGTCTATCAGGTGCTCAATTGCTATTTTGGGAGGAAGGCCAGGGGGTAGGTCTTGAGGAAAGACATCCTCAAATTCTTATAGTAAGGGCTGAACTAAGGGATAAAAGGTTATGAGATCTAAACTAGGGGTAAATTCCATTATAAGAACAGCAAATATAGGTTTTCTCTTAGAAATAGCCCTCCATTCTCCCCCCATTGACAAGCAAGGCACTCTTCTAGTGTTTTTCCCCTCCTTATTTCATTTTTGTGTGTTTGATTGGGAGCTAAAGGGCCTTTTAGTTTAATGGAATATGTGTTGGATTGACCATGATGAGCAACATCTCTATCATACTGCCAAGGCCTACCAAGAAGTAGATGATAAGCATCCATAGGCAGTACATCACACATCACCTCATCCTTGTATTCTCTAATGGACAAGGAAACCAAAGTTCATTTAGAGACTGTTACATCATTCCCTTTTTGAGCCACTATAAGTTATATGGCCTGAGGTGCTCAATGGTGGCCAAATTGAGCTTACTGACCATCTTAGTGGAGGCTACATTTGTACAGCTTTCTCCATCTACGATCAGGTTGCAAGTATTGTGAGCTACCTTGCTTGTAGAGTGAAAGATTTGCTCCATTTGACTAGCTTCTGGTGGGACATCAGTGGCATGAAGTACCCTCTTGATCATAAGCATTTCACCTTCCTCAAGTGGTCGGTAGGAGGTCTCTGCCTCTTTATTTGACTCTTCTTCATCCTCTTCTACCTCCATCTGGTCCAGGTCTTTTATTTCTATGATGGTTAGAACCCTTCTGTTAGGGCAGTGTGCTTAAAAATAGCTATAGCCATGGCACTTGAAACACTTCTTCTGGCTTTTGGGAGCTTTCTTAGCAACTTCTTTCCTTTCCCCTTGTCCTTGTCCTCTATACAAAAAGGATCTGATCTGAACGAATTGAAAGGCTTTAGTAGAGTTGAGGGTTTTGCTGGAGTAGGTGAGCAAGTCCTTCTATATTTAAGCTGCTTCTCGGCCTTAACAGCTAGCTTACAGGCATCTTTAAAGCTCTAAAAAAGCTAAAGCTTAACCTTTTTCAGAATTGTAGAGTTTAAACCTTTGAGGAATCTAGCAATAGTCTGCTCATGTTCCTCCCTCAAGACACATCTGATGTGGAGCTACTCAAATACCCTAATGTATTGCTCAACCTTCATGCTTCCATACAGAAGAGAAGTAACTCTGAGATAAAGTTCCTGCTTATATGTGGCTTGCAAAAACCTCTCATCCATGTGTTTCTTCAGCTGAACCAAGGTGTTAATCTTACATTTTCCTTCTAAAGCTCTGCTATGGTTCTTTTTAGATTCTAATACTGGGGAGATGCATACTATTTTAGCTTTAAAATAGCAAGCTTGAAGGCCTTTCCCCTAAAGTATCCCTTGATCTCCATAATTCTCTCCATAGCTTGCACCCACTCAAGGTAATCTTCAAGTTTAAGGCTACCATCAAACTCAGGTGCCCCTTTTCTGAAATCCATAAGATCATCTCTGTGCACTCTCCTTCTCCTGGGCCCAACATCCCCATTAGAAGAGCTACTGCCATAGTGCGAATCAGGGGAAGGATTAGAACAAACAGAAGGGTCCTATGGTGTTTCTCTATCCCTAGCTCTAGGTTAATTCATGAGTTACTATATCTGACCAGTAAGTGCCCTAATGTTTTCTAGCATTCCTAGGATAACACTATCCCTTTTGAGTTCATGAGCCTGGTCCAGAGAAAGACCCCTACGAACCCTAACCGGTTGTTGAGGAGGGGGAGAACTAGTATCCCTCTCAGCCATGATGTTCAAGGTGCGATAAAGGGTCTATTGTGGCTATTTGTAGAGCTAGGTGCTTTATGAATGGATTGTGTTTGGTGTGTAAGGTTGTTTTATGGCTAAACAACAAGTTTCAGAGTGTAGGCAGAAGACATGAACTACAAGTGAAGCAATAAGAGCAGCAAATAGATCAAAACTCACCAAGAATCAAAGTTAGGCTCTGATATCGCTTGTTGTATGCTGAATCAGTAAGCTTGGAATGAACCAAACCTAGTAACTCAACATAGAAGGATATGCACTGGAATAAAGGTTGACACCACCAACCAGGACTGAAAGAGTTCACCACCAATCCTTCTAAAGCTAAGGCACCAGAAGATCAAATATAGAACCCACTCTGATGCATATCCCTCCATCCCCTTGATTTAAAAGGGAAGCAAATCAATTAGGTAACCTTATTATGCTGGTTGAAGGATGAATAAATCATCCAAGTTTTGTTTAAGCATTGAAACTGCAGGGCAAGGGTTAATTCCAGCAGCTAACCCGCTTTTGTGTGCTTAATTCATCAAGCATCCTCAAGATTTAAGTCTAATATTTTTCGATTTGAAGTTCAAGAAGTCAGCTTTACAGCAAAATAAGTTTCATCTAATTTGGACTTCACTAGCCCATTCAAATTAGCAATTAAATCTAAGGTGTCCAAACTGCCCAGCAGGACCAGATTATGCACGGTTTTGGTTACTTCATAACTCAAGCTATATGATGGCTTAAGTCATAGAATTATACATTTTTGGAATCCTCATGATGTCTACTTTCAGGTCCAAGCATTAGTTTTCAATCATACCAACAAGAGGATGAGAGATCAAGGACTTTGCCCAAACCAGTTAGATTAGGCTCTAATCTGTGCGGTAAAGTGTTTAAGCCTAATTACCTTACTTAAACAAGTCACAACCTTGATTTCTTTGTTGGGGGGGTTTATACACATCCCAAAGTTACCCCCTATGGCCTGAAAATACAATCATACTCATTTTTTCTAAGCTTAAATCAAGTTGGAAAAGTGGCCAGAATCTGCCTATGAACTCGGTTTGGCAGCAACAGCAAGGTTTCCTTCTCCAAAGGGTTTCCTCCCTTCAAATGCTGAAAGGCACATATCCCAAGGCCTCTAGAGACTCAATTATCAAGCTACAAAGGGAATTTGTCTAGAGAAGAGCAACCAATGAAGAGAAGGCAGCAAAGGAGTTGTCTCTTGCATGCTATTGGCTAGACAAAAGGCAAGCTCCACTTTACGGCTGTCAAATGAGGATTCAGCAAGCATTCTGGTTGTATTAAGCTTAAGTATGATTAGATTAATGTGTAATAAACATTAGCATTGTGTTCGTTTATGTTTTGAATATAATTTAATTAAGTTAAAGTCAGGTTAGCACGGGGTTAGCCTAAACCGTGTGGATTAAGCATACTTAATACTTTCCTCACTAGGAGGGAAAGTTGAGGTATGTGCTTGCTTGTGTGGCTGCTTGCTAGATTGTTCTATTTAAGGAACACATAGCCACTTTGATAGACACAACCGGATTTGAATCAAAACCCAATTTGAGAGCTTTGTGCTTTCGTGCTTAGGCACACCCCAAATACTAAACTTGCTTATCCTTAATTAGGCCGATTAAGGTAGTGTTCAAGTGAAGTCTTAAGCTTGATTAAATGGTGATATCTGTATCTTAATCATAGTTTAAGGGCCCTAAACTTGAGTTTGGTGGTGTTTCTGTATCCATTCTTCAAGTTTAGTTCTATCTCATTTGGTGTTTTATCTCAAGTGTTCAAAGAGAGTTAAAGTGAGTTTGCTAGCTTAATCTTGAGTTAGTAATTCTTAACTTTGATTCTTCTTTCCATTCCACACAACCATAACCCTTCTTACATCCATTTTCATGCTTAACCCAGGCTAAAGGTATCCCTTTTGATTTAGCTTGCAACCCAAACACGAAGCCCATCTCAAACCGTGAAAGACCACTAGGCTTGACGAACATAGCAGCAAGTTGGCACGGCCATACCGTGCTTATAGGCACGACCGTGCCTCCCTTGACCGTCTCCCTTTTGTGTTGATTTCACTTGCTAGCTTCGTGTACTTGGTAGCTTGCTACTCTCTTCCTTCCATCCCTTGAGACATACATCAATTCACATCAAATTATCTTTGTTTTCTCATTTAGAATCACTTGATTCTAAGTTCCATTCCTCCCTCACGTGTTTGTTGCCTCACAACCAGCATATCACGTGCCCCTTTTCCTTGGTTTCCCTTGATTGTATCCTCCCTTGGTTTGTAAGCTTTCACTCTTAACTTGAGTTTTAGCTTGGACCCTCGGGACATACATCATATTTGGTATCAGAGCAAGTTTCTCCTTGGCCTGGTATTCATCCCCAAGCTCCCCAAAACTCAACAAAATCCAAACACAAAACCTAAAACTTTGTTCAAGCATGGCTTCAACAAGCATGACCTTGCAAGAAAGGTTCGGAGCTTTAATGAAGCAAACCGAGTTTTTGGTTAGCAAAAGCCGAGAGGACTCACAAAGGAATCAAGAAATTCAAGCTCAAAATGAGTACCACCAAAAACAGCTTGGTGCATATTTGAAACAAAAGCAACAAGCGAGTGAAGAACCATTCCAATCTGATTCCGGAAGACAAGAACAAGTGTTTAGCCATACTCTTGATTCATCCAGTGAAGATGAACCATTGAGAATGACTAGACAAGACTCATGAAATCAAGCTAGTGCAAATGATTTCAAAGTTGAAATTCCAGAATTTGAAGGCAAGCTTGATCCTGAAGAGTTTTTGGATTGGTTACACATAGTTGAAAGAGTTTTTGAGTTCAAGGACATCCCAGAAGACAAGAAGGTGAAGCGGATTGCTCTAAGGCTTCGAAAGTGTGCTTCTCTTTGGTGGACTAACTTGTGTGCCAAACGAGTAAGAGAAAGGAAGTCCAAAATCAGAACTTGGGAGAAGATGAAATCAAAGCTTAAGGCTATATTTCTTCCTTCTACCTATGTTCAAGATTGCTACTCTCAACTCCACCATTTGAACCAAGGTTATCTGAGTGTAGAAGAATACACTCGGGAATTTGAAAAGCTTGTGATTAAGTGTGATATTCAAAAGCCAGAAGAACAAACAATTGTTAGATACTTGGGAGGTCTTGATCCTAGGTATGCTAATGTTGTTGATTTGTAAGCTTACACTTCTTTTAATGAAGTATGTGTGCTAGCTCACAAGGTTGAGCAGCAAAAGAAGAGTAAACCGCCCTCACGGCATGAAATCCCAAATCCGTCACCACATGAACAAACCTTAAACAAGGGGAGTTCATCTTTCACCCCTAAACCCACGGCATCCAACTTCCCCACACCACAAAAGAACCAAGCTCCATAGCAAAGCCTACCCTCACACCCCACACCAAAAACCCTTCCTAAAAGTGTTCCAAGGTGTTTTAAGTGCCAAGGCTTTGGTCACTTAGCATTAGATTGTACAAACCGAAGGTGTGTTACCCTGGCTGAATGGAAGGCAACCGAGGAGGCCGAATTAGAAGAGGAAGTTGAAGAATGTGATGGAGATGATCTTGAAGAAGTCATGGTAGAAGTAGATGAAGGCTCCATGCTCACCTTAGACACTTACCACCCACCAAAATGCAAAGAGAATCGAAGTATTCTTTTCATGACCTTTGGTGAACCATCAACCTTTTTCCCCACTCCACCCACACCCAAGGCACTCAAACAAACCTTCTGTCAAGAGCATTCAAAACCATTACTTACAACTCCTAATCTTGAATTAAGAGTAAGTGAGGAAGTGGTTCATGATATATCCAAAGAGTCCCTTAAGTCCAACATTCAAATCAGCAAGAAACATGAAGAGAATAGAGCCTCCAAAATCAAAGGCAAGCTATTTGAATGGTTGATTCTATTTCAGCCATCCAATGAATCAAGAAGAGGACGTAATTACCTAAACTGATTTGAGGACAAATCTTTTTAACAAGGGGAGTATGATGTAAATCCCTCCATCCCCTTGATTTAAAAGGGAATCAAATCAATTAGGTAACCTTATTATGCTGGTTGAAGGATGAATAAATCATCCAAGTTGTCTTTAAGCATTGAAACTACAGGGCAAGGGTTAATTCCAGCAGCTAACCCGCTTTTGTGTGCTTAATTCATCAAGCATCCTTAAGGTTTAAGCCTAATATTTTTCGATGGATTTGAAGTTCAAGAAGTCAGCTTTACAGCAAAACAAGTTTCATCCAATTTGGACTTCGTTTGCCCATTCAAATTAGCAATTAAACCTAAGGTGTCCAAACTGCCCAGCAGGACCAGATTATGCACGGTTTTGGTTACCTCATAACTCAAGCTATATGATGGCTTAAGTCTTGGAATAATACATTTTTGGAATCCTCATGATGTCTACTTTTAGGTCCAAGCATTAGTTTTCAATCATACCCACAAGAGGATGAGAGATCAAGGACTTTTCCCAAACCGGTCTAGGCTCTAATCTGCACGGCAAAATGTTTAAGCCTAATTACCTTACCTAAACATGTCATAACCTTGATTTCTTTGTCGGGGGGGGGGTTTATACACATCCCAAAGTTACCCCCCATGGCCTGAAAATACAATCATACTCATTTTTGCTAAGCTTAAATCAAGTTAGAAAACCGGCCAGAATCTGCCTGTGAACCCGGTTTGGCAGCAACAGTAAGTTTTCCTTCTCCAAAGGGTTTCCTCCCTTCAAATACTGTTAGGCACATGTCCTAAGGCCTCTAGAGACTCAATTATCAAGTTGCAAAGGGAATTTGTCTAGAGAAGAGCAACCAATGAAGAGAAGGCAGTGAAGGAGTTGTCTCTTGCATGCTATTGGCTAGACAAAAGGCAAGCTCCACTTTACGGCTGTCCAATGAGAATTCAGCAAGCATTCTGGTTGTATTAAGCTTAAGTATGAGTAGATTAATGTGTAATAAACATTAGCATTGTATTCCTTTATGTTTTAAATGTAATTTAATTAAGTTAAAGTTAGGTTAGCACACGATTAGCCTAAACCGTGTGGATTAAGCATAGTTAATACCTTTCCTCACTAGGAGGGAAAGGTGAGGTATGTGCTTACTTGTGTGGCTGCTTGCTAGATTGTTCTATTTAAGGAACACACAGCCACTTTGATAGACACAACCGGATTTGAATCAAAACCCAATTTGAGAGCTTTGTGCTTTCGTGCTTAGGCACACCCCAAATACTAAACTTGCATGTCCTTAATTAGGTCGATTAAGGTGGTGTTCAAGTGAAGTCTTAAGCTTGATTAAGTGGTGATATTTGTATCTTAATCATAGTTTAAGGGCCCTGAACTTGAGTTTGGTGGTGTTTCTGTATCCATTCTTCAAGTTTAGTTCTATCTCATTTGGTGTTTTATCTCAAGTGTTCAAAGAGTGTTAAAATGAGTTTGCTAGCTTAATCTTGAGTTAGTAATTCTTAACTTTGATTCTTCTTTTCATTCCACACAACCATAACCCTTCTTACATCCATTTTTATGCTTGACCCAGGCTAAAGGTATCCCTTTTGATTTAGCTTGCAACCCAAACACTAAGCCCATCTCAAACCGTGAAACACCACTAGGCTTGACGAACATGGCAGCAAGTTGGCACGGCCATACCGTGCTTATAGGCACGACCGTGCCTCCCTTGATCGTCTCCCTTTTGTGTTGATTTCACTTGCTAGATTCGTGTACTTGGTAGCTTGCTACTCTCTTCCTTCCATCCCTTGAGACATACGTCAATTCACATCAAATTCTCTTTGTTTTCTCATTTAGAATCACTTGATTCTAAGTTCCATTCCTCCCCACTGCAAAAATATATCTAATCTGCGACAGAAATTTCGACGGAAAAAGGTCGTTTTTCCGACGGAAAATTGGGTTTCTGACGGAAACACCGACGCAGAAATGGTCGTCGGGATTCAGCTCGTCGCAGATTTTTTTCCGGCGGAGTCCGACGGAATTTCCGACGGGTTTGTTCCGTCGGAAAATCCGTCGGATACTGTCAGGAATTTCCGACGGAAATTCCAACGGAATATTCCGTCGGAGTTCCCGTCGGATATTCCAAGCAATGAAATTTTTTTTTTAATTCTTCGGAAATTCCGTCGGAATTTCCGAAGAATTAAAAAAAAAATTTTCTCAAAATTTTTTTTCTAAATTTCAAAAGTTCTAAAAAAAAAATTAATATTACAATAATCTCCAAATATATTCATACATATAAAGTTTTCAATCTACCAATAAAAGGTGCTAAATTAAATATTAAGTAATAAAAGGTGCTAAATTGAATATTAAGTACAACATATACGTTGTTTTAGATCTACACGCAGATTATATAAATTACACGAAAATCATATCAATTAATCAGAGTCAGATAAATTTGTGGGATCATCATCATTCTCATTTTAGGAATCCTCTTCATCATCATCAGCGTTCAAGTCAATGTGGCTAGAAGA
Organism: Carnegiea gigantea; assembly: GCA_029747015.1. Classification (NCBI taxonomy): domain Eukaryota; kingdom Viridiplantae; phylum Streptophyta; class Magnoliopsida; order Caryophyllales; family Cactaceae; genus Carnegiea; species Carnegiea gigantea. Next base: position 363,187 of record JAKOGI010000269.1, on the reverse strand, counting down.
ACCTGCACTTTGACCTTTGAAAATCTGAAAACTTTTTTCAGCATGCGCTCTGTCTTCCCTTGCTTCTTGGTTAGTTGAGTTATAGCCTCTGCTTGCTTGGCTATGCTCTCACTGAGGAGTTGCACTTGCTCTCTTGGATCAAAATGCTCTGCGGATGAGTGACGTGCAACTGCGATGGTAGCTGATTTCTTCAACTTCACCCCCTCCGTACCAAAACCGTATACGCGGCCTTTCTTGTCCAAATTTTCTTTAATCCAAAGCTCTTCTTGGGTCATAGATGACAGTTGGGAGCTCTCTTGCGTTGCAGATTGAGAGTACTCCTGCCATTTGTTGTGATGGTCCTCCTGAAAATTTTCAGAAATAAATAAGTTTCATACTAAACCTACAATTGTAACATATGATTCATCTCTAAATAAAATATGCCAAATTGAACTTACAAATTTTTTTGCAGATTTTTTATCGACAAACGTTTTGTCTTTCACCTTGCAGTGGGTGTCCTTAAACAATTCGTCACATGTGGGTTCCCTACCTAATACTTTGGCCTAAAGAGAAAAAAAAAAAGTAACCAGCTATTAAATATAAAACAAGGACGAGAACTCTAACTCATACCATACATTATATATAAGAAATACGCTTTTTAATAATCACATTCCTTACCAGGCGTCTTCTCCTTTCACTAATCGGAATTGAGCCACATGTATATAACGAAGGACCAAAGCCTTCAGCATCACTCAATCGATTCTTTTTATTTTGTTGGCTCAATTTCTTGAACTTGTCATCCTCAGCCCAATGTTTAAGCATCTCATTCCAAACACTAGGTGGTAACCACTTCGGTTTTTTGTTGTACTTTCTGGCATATGCAAGAATGTCCCTAAGTTGAGCTGCCCCTCTGTACTCAAAGTTACACCGTATCTGCGCTTCATTGTCTGGATGCCAGTAGTAGTGTTTCTGTGGCAAAGTTCGAGTATATTAGTAATTAAACATTTTAAACAATCCAATGACAACTTTGAAATTCGTTGTACAGAAAGTTAACCTTGAATTCATTAAACCATATATCTCTATGAGATTGTGGAACTTCTCCCCACGTGGTCCAAGGACGTGGGTACTTACCTGCAAAACTTTCCACAATTTTCTGAACTACACCCTGGCATGGAACAAAACTAAGAACAAAAAAAGAATTTGTTAAAAGTAATTACTATAGGCATTAAAAAAATATGATTAGTGAAGAAGTTACAGAGTTTGTAATGAACTAACGTGTCACCATCGGGTTATAAATATATCTTATTAATGGTGCTTGCAGTTTCACTATCAGGTGCAGGACTGTGTCTATCTCGTCCTACCCCTTCATTTTGGACCCCTTCGTTGTGCACTGAGTGGCTTGGCATTCTAGGTTGCTCCATCATCTGATTACCATTGAAATGTAGACTAACAGTGCCAAACTGTTGATAAAGTAATGGAGTAGCTGAAGTACCACCCATGTATGGAATATTGGGTTGGATTGGTATCTGCATACCCGCATTGAAAAAAGGTGGTTGCATATGGGGTTGCTCATTCATACTACCGTAATAATTTCCGAATGGTTGAGTTAGATCAAGAAAACCTCCAAACATTCCACTGAAGGCGTTTGTTTCATAATTTTGATCAGCAGGATCAAACTGTGGAGTCGGTTGTGGTACTCCTCTACCCGCATCATTCCTGACCGTTTGACCACGACCACGCCCACCATTGAGTTCAGACATCTAACAAATAAGAACAAAATAAAAAAAAAATACAATCGCACCAATATTTATAGTATTGTCAGTGAAAAAATTACATGACATATGTCCAATTATTTTTCTGGGTTTGCAATTAAGAAAAACTCCATACACAGGCATAAATATCCATACATCGAAAATATTAAATCAATCATTGTGGGACACATCGTCATCGTCATCGTCATCATCATCACTTTGCAATGCCATATTTTCATCATCATAATCATCATCAGTGTCTTCAGGTTCATCCTCCCATTCACCTTCTTCATCCTCGTCATCACCATTCCCATCATGATCATCACCCCAATCATGTCCATCAACATCATCAGCTTGTGCAGTTTCATCAACTAATGTTGTCGCTATTACATTATCCACATTCATGGTTGTCATTGCAAACTGCTGATAGGCAAGTTCTAGATTATCCTTATCTTTAGGAGCACCGCAAGGTTTGTTTGGTATAGCTACCCACTAATTCGCTTTTCCTGAAATCCCCTCAGGGTACTTAACATATACCACTTGGGTTGCAGTATCAGCAAATGTGAATGGGTCAAACTTTCTGTAGCGTCTAATATGATTAACCTCGGGATATGGGGTAAATTTAGGATAACGCAGCCCCCGAGGAACATCCGGGTCAAACCAGTCACAATTAAAAAGTGCACATTTTTTAATTGGCTCACCCGTAAATTCAATACGAATAATTTCGTAAAGTACGCCATAATAATCCCCTGCTACTTCATCACCTTCGCCAACTTTTTTGACACACACGCCACAATTATATGTTGCTTTACCTTCATTTCTAGCCTTGGTATGAAATCGATAGCCATTAACTTTATACCCAGAAAAACATTCCACTACCATAAGCGGTCCATGAGATAAGTTTACCAGAAAATCATGCCTCTCATCATTAAACACCTGATAAGAATTTACCTATGAAAAAATAAAGGTAATCATCTTTACAGTTGGAAAAATATTTTGTAGGAATTGAAGGTTACTTAAGAAAAATTACTTACATTATACTCAAACCATTGTGCAAAATTTGCCTCAACAAACAAGTCAACTTCCACATCACTCGCGTTTGGATTGTGGCCGCGAAATTGATGTTTGAACCAACTGTAATGTTTAACGAATGAAATTAAATATTTATCACTGAACAATTAGTAAGTATTCAAATGAAACTTTCTGTAATTGGTATACTTACTCCAAATATGGTTGCACTTCATCATAATTCAGTAAAATGTGAAGACGTGCGACACGATACTCAGGTTCAGTAAGATATCTTCTTCCTCATTTTCCAAACGGAGTACCCTTACGGTTGAACACCGAAAGAGTTCGCATTTGTTGTTCGGGTTGTTACAGATCCTCATTACGCCCAATACTCGGGCAATGCAAGTTTGATTCAAAATAATACTCAGCGAAATGTTTGATCTCAAATGCTAAGTATGCGTTAAGCATAGATGCCTCCACACGAGCTTTATTCTTTGCCGTAGGCTTCATCCAGCCAAAGTACCTCTCAAACGGATACATTCATCGATATTGAACAGGACCACCCAACAAAGCTTCTTCGGCTAAATGAATGGGCAAATGTTCCATGACATTCCAAAATCCAGGCGGAAAAATTGTCTCCAACTTACAAAGAATTATAGCAATGTTCTTGTTCATCTCTTCCAGCATGCTCACGTGTAACTCACTGGAGCATAAGTTTATGAAAAACTCACTTAATTCGACCAAGGGTCCCAATACATCTTCCGGAAGAGCAGCAAAAGCTACTGGAAGAAGATTCTCCAGGAACACATGATGATCATGACTTTTCATATTTTGTAACTTTGTATTAGATGGATCCACCCAATTTCCCACATTAGAACAATAACCATCAGGCACATGAACCTCTCGCAACCATTGGCAGACAGCCCTTTTTTGAGGTAATGATAGTGCAAACTTGGCTTTTGGCTTACACAATCTATCAATTGACCCTCTTGTAACCAAGTTCAACTCTTGCCTACTACACAGAATGGACATATTCATTTTTGCTTTGATATCATCCTTTGTTTTTCCGGGCACATCCATCACTGTGTTTATAATATTTTCACTGAAATTTTTCTCTATATGCATAACATCAAGGTTATGCCTCAGAAGTTGATGCTTCCAATACGGCAACTCCCAAAAGATACTTTGTTTTGTCCAATTATGTTCATTTTCGTCAAATCCCGGAATTTGAAAATGGATATCTTCAGTCACTTTAGGCAATGTCGACACTATTTCAGACAACATTTCACTAAAAATCCTTTGGGGAGGGCCAATGTGTACGCTCTTTCCTTTACAGAAGGCAACTTTATTAGCTCTAAAGCAATGATTTCGAGGCAAGAACCGACGATGGCAATCAAACCAAGAGGGCTTTCGGCCATGCTGTAACTGGAATGCACAATTTTAGTTCATACAAACCGGACAAGCTAACAACCCATGAGTACTCCATCCGGATAACATACCATATGCTGGAAAATCATTAATTGTCCACATCAACGCGGCATGCAATCTAAAAGTTTCCCCACATGAAACATCAAATGTATCAACCCCAACATCCCACAGCATTTTCAACTTATCAATTAAGGGCTGCAAGTACACATCAATCCTATTCTTCGGATTTGCTGGGCCCAGAATAAAACAACTTAAAAACATGTATGGAGTTGTTATACACATATCTGGAGGCAAGTTGTAAGGTGTAACTACAATTGGCCACACAGAATATGCTCTTCCAGATATGGAAAATGGTGTGAAACCATCAGCACAAAGAGCTAGCCTTATATTTTGAGGCTCTGCTGCGAAATTCAGATACTTTTGATCAAAATGCTTCCAAGCTAATCCATCCGACGGATGTCAGAGAACACCTGATTCTTAGCGGTGCTCATGATGCCATCTCATATGAATGGTAGTCCTTTTCGATGCATACAGTCGTTGCAATCTTGGGATTAAAGGCAGGTAGTGCATTTTTGCATATGAAACAACCTTATTACCTCGTTGGCTGGATTTCTTTGGTAAATATCTTGCATGTCCACAAAACTTGCATGCGGACATCCCCTCATCATGTTTATAATAAAGCATGCAACCGTTCGGACAACAATTAATTTCCTGAACATCCATACCTAAATCTCTCACTTTTTTGAGTTGCTGATGATAATTTTTTGGAATGCCACTTTCAGAAGGGCATATGTCTTTCATCAGATCAACAACTTCATTGAAACAACGTTGAGATATGTTGTTCCCTGATTTAATACTAAGTAGTCTCATAGATGTTTCAAGTTCAGTTATGTTGCACCCTTCATACAACGGTTTTTAGGCAGACTCAAGCATAGTATAAAATGCCTTAGGATTTGCGTCCTGATGGCTACTCGTGTTCATTTGATTAGCTTGGAAGGCAGCATGAAGCATATTCTCCATATGATTATGATCGGTGTGATCGGAATCACAATTCATAGAATGTGAACTACTTGTACCCCCTGCTTCCGAATTATCTTCTTCCCCATGTCATGTCCAATACCAATAATTCTTGACAAACCCCTTTCTATACAAATGTGACTTTACAACATCAGGTGTAAAATATTGCATATTTTTGCACTTCGCACATGGACATCTGTAAACTCCATTAACTCTATACTCCTCTTGATTTCGTGTAAATTCATCAAACATATTAATTCCCATCAACAACTCATCTCTAAGTCCATATCCATTAGGATTTCTTCTCCTATACATCCATTGACGATGCAACGGCCCATCCATATTTTGCTAATATGATTGCCTTAATTGTTATGTAAACTACAACCAATTACAATAAAAATTTTTTAGAAGTCTATTTAACCAGTTCAACATATATATACATATATATATATATATATATATGTATTACATAAAAATATATTTAATAGAACTATTAAATATATCATAACGCACCGAAATAAGCATCATACATAAATTACACAATTTATTTCACACTTTATTCAAATACACATAACAAAATTAATAAGATACAATACAATTAACATAATGAGCAAATTTCAATTAATATATACGTAAAACACCTGAATATATACTTAATATTCTTATAATATTTTACTCCATTTGTTCAAATAAATACACTTAATAAATAAACTTAAAATTGAATGTAATTCACATCCATATTTTACGACACAAATAAAGTACATATTAAACCAACCAAATCATCCGAACAATTAATCATTTCTCAAGAAAACAATATTATTCGCATACTTATCAAAAATTAATATACATAACAAATTGAATCTAAAACGAACATACTTAACATTCCTAAAACATTTACTAAAACAAAACATATATTACACATGCTACGCACTCACAACTATTTCAATTATTCAAATCAATATACATTACATATTAAATTAAAGTTATATTATACTTGTTTTCTATCAAAATAAATTCTCACAAAACCTAAAATACAACAATTAATAGAATTAAACATATACGGTACAAAAAATAAATTCAGCATAATAATATTATTTAATATCTACATATGCGTCAATAAGCATCAACCACAAATTAAACACCTTAGCAAATTTAAATCAATCTATACTTAACATACTTAAATCTCGCAAAAATATAACAAAAATTCTTCATATATAGAACAAATTATAAAAAATTAAATCATACCTCAAAAAATATTCATGCATAACATATTTAACATTTTATAATAAACAAACTTGTTTCACTTAAATTATTCATTTTAATAAATATTTTACTCCATTTGTTCAAATAAATACACTTAATAAATAAACTTAAAATTGAATGTAATTCACATCCATATTTTACGACACAAATAAAGTACGTATTAAACCAACCAAATCATCCTAACAATTAATCATTTCTCAAGAAAACAATATTATTCACATACTTATCAAAAATTAGTATACATAACAAATTGAATCTAAAACGAACATACTTAACATTCTTAAAACATTTAGTAAAAAAAAAACATATATTACACATGCTTACGCACTCACAACTATTTCAATTATTCAAATCAACATACATTACATATTAAATTAGAGTTATATTATACTTGTTTTCTATCAAAATAAATTCTCACAAAACCTAAAATACAACAATGAATAGAATTAAACATATACGGTACAAAAAATAAATTCAGCATAATAATATTATTTAATATCTACATATGCGTCAATAAGCATCAACCACAAATTAAACACCTTAGCAAATTTAAATCAATCTATACTTAACATACTTAAATCTCGCAAAAATATAACAAAAATTCTTCATATATAGAACAAATTATAAAAAATTAAATCATACCTCAAAAAATATTCATGCATAACATATTTAACATTTTATAATAAACAAACTTGTTTCACTTAAATTATTCATTTTAATAAAACATAATATACATACTTAACATATTTAACATTTTTAAATAACCAAATAATTATTGCAGATCTACGTACTGAACATGTTTTACTCCTATTATTCTAATATACATATTTAATAAATTAAATAAAAAATTAACGTTATTCAAATTCATATTCAACGGAAAAAATAAATTATTCAAACTAAATAAACATGCTTCTACTAATTTTCACACACCCGAAAAATGAACATCACATATCAAACTAACACAACTTGAAAGCGTAACAATTCTACTAACCTTCACACACCCGAAAAATCAATCAGATTATAGACGGTGACGGCACTAGTGGCGGCGATAGCGGTGGCACTGGCGGCGGCAAAACATGAAAAACAAAGACCGTAAAAAAAATCAATTAACTTAACTATTTTAATTTCAAACAATAACTTAAGCGAAAATATCACTTACCATTAAATTTTTTGATGAACAAAAACTTAAGATCTCACTTTCTCTCTCTTCCTTCTCCTCCCTCTCTCTCTTTTCGCACAACTTTCTCTCTCTAATTCTCAAACACCGTTCGAAAATTTCCCCACCCCCCAAATTTAAAGTCGGGCAAGCCGACGGAATCTCCGACGGATTCCGACAGACTCCGACGGATTCCGACGGAAATTCCGTCGGAATTTCCGACGGAACTCGAGACCGTCGGATTTCCCGTCGGTTTTTCAATTTTCCGACGGAATTCCGTCGGAATTTCCGACGGGCCTGTATTCCGTCGGAAATTCCATCGGAAATTCGAAATTCCGTCGAACTGCGTCTGAAATTCCGTCGAATTGTCTGTTATTTTCCGACGCCTATCTGACGCGTCGCTTTTTCCGTCGGAGCTGAGCAACGTTTTCGTAGTGCCCTCACGTGTTTGTTGCCTCACAACCAGCATATTACGTTCCCCTTTTCCTTGGTTTCCTTTGATTGTATCCTCCCTTGGTTTGTAAGCTTTCACTCTTAACTTGAGTTTTAGCTTGGACCCTCGGGACATGCATCACACTCACTAAACACCACCAGACAGGATAAAGTTTAAAGAGATTTGAGAGAGTTTGCTTGAAGCAGCAACTGAGGTCTTTCATCTATCATCATCTCATGCTTACAATGAAAAACAATGAATTTATACTCAACCTTTGCATACAAGATCAATGGCTAAAACAGGAAATACCAAGAGCTAAAAATAGCTTAAATAGTTTTGAAACAATCCGCCTAAAAACAGCAGCTAACCCTTGACCTTTAACACCTACTGCCCTTGCTAATTTCTATTACTGAGGATTTGAGCTAAACCCATTCCCAAGGATTGCCAATGATGACTTTGGAGGTGATTTGCATTTGCTTACATCAAGCTTAGGCAGGCTGGACAGCAAAATACAGCACCCTAAAATCCATTAGATCAAAGAATATTTTCAATGTACTGGAGCTGGTTAAAGGCAGATGCTGGATGATCTAATACTACCACTTTAGCACCTTTAATGATAAATATTTAGACATATTTTCAAGCCCTTAAACATGCCAAAATGAGCTACTAAGTTAGAGGCAAAATAATCCCTTTGAACCTGCTGCTGCTGGAGCAGGTCTACTATTGATACTAGACAAAAACGCTGGTTATTTCAGTGAGAGCCAAGCAACCTCTATCATTTAATAGCTGACTTTTATGCTAACAAATGCGGTAGGTTACTATCCAAAAAGGAATGAAGCTCCTTGTTTCAGATTGATGTACCAATGACTTGTTAGAGCACTCAAAATGCACAAAACTATAGATGATCTTTATTGAAATTGAACTGAACTAAGGCTATTAGGTAGCCTCAAAATGACCCAAATTGCTTGGGAGAGTACTTAGGGTGTCTATCAAATTAAGGAGCTCCCTAAATAAGCCTCCAAATTGCATTGCTTCGCCTTATAGAACTGACCATTGAGGTGATTAGTGAGCAAGCTCTTCCCATTCTCTAGCCAAGGGTCTTAGACTAAAGCTTGATCTGCATCACAATCTATTCTTCTCTCTCTCTCTCAGTGCATGTAGCCAAAATAGGCAAGAAACTAAGCTCCTCCAAGCAACTAGCTGCAGGAAAAGCCTCCAATTCAATCTCAAAAAGAACAAGGAGAGCTAGAGCTCATCAGGAGTCTCTGCCCTAGAAATATTAATTTGACAGACCATATATCTCTATCTCTGTCTAAATCTTATACTAGAGATGAGGGAGAAGAAGTGGAAAACTTTACAAGCATCCCTGCCAATTATCCACCCTCTTGATTCACAAAGTATTGGGTAGGTAGATACCCCTTCTTTTGATAATCGTACATTTGTAGTATGTGAGAACCCAACTTAAAGTTCTTCCAAAATAATGGATTTAGGTTTTGGCCCAATAGAGTCTATAAGCTCTGAGAAAATCTTTCATTTGGAGAGGAAGGGCACCCTGAGTGTGCGATGTTAATCTTAGTCAGTCTTAAAAAGAGTTCTATATAGAGGATGCCTATTGTTCATCCAAAATTAAGTTTACTGTTGGGAAAAATTGAGAGTTTAAATAAAAGTGCTGCAAGCGTACAGCTCTCGCTGTAGTACTTGAGGGTCGTCTCCACAGGGACGATGGAAGAGTTTCAGGTCATAAAAAGTGAGGATTAACTAATTAGCTACACTAAACTAAATGAAATTATTTAAAGCAATCTAACATCCTAATTCAACTCAACAAAACATTTGAGGAAGACTATGCAAGCAACGCTATTCAACTAAAATCGAAACCTAGGATTCATTTAACCTCAAAATTGAACTAATTTAAAACCTATAGTTAACACTACTTGCTATTCGACTCAACCAAATCAAAGCACTACCCAAAACCGAGCAAATAACCAACATTATTCCAAAATTGACAACATCATTCAATACACTCAACCCGAAACCATACCAAATCATTCAATGATCAAACCAAGCTGAAATTCAAGCTAAAATTCAAAAAAGAGCTCAAACCCACATAACCAATTCAAGCTGAAATTTGAATAACAGAGAACAGAACACAAGAAACAGGGCAGGGAATTGTGGGTGTTCGAAATAACTATAGCCATGATGCTCAAAATACAATAACCTAGTACAAGCAATCAACCAAGAATTAGAACAAACTGAACATGAATCGAGCAGCAGTAGGGGAGGGGGAAATTAACCAAACCAAAATAGAGCATGAAAAACCAAACCAGAGCAAGTAAGGAGGAAATAGAACAAAAGCAAGCTAATACTCACGAAATCTACAACCAGCTTCAGCTACGAACCCAGAACGCCATTTCATCGAACCCAGATTAACAACATCGAACAATCCAAAAACAAGGGAGGGTGAAAATCGACTGAAATTCAACAAAAATTGCATCCAATTCGCGTAAAATCGAACTAAGATTGGGAACTACTACTAGCAAGCTCAAAATTGCAGTGCTTTTACATGAAATTCGAACCTAAAAACTGATCTAAAACCAAACCCTAATTCGAAATTAACCTTGAAATTTGAATGCGAGAACGAAAACAAAATTAAAACTAAACCTAGACTTAAAACCGAAATTAAACCAACTCTAGCCCTAGAATTACCTAGCTTCCTTTTTCAATGGCGTCGCTGTCCATTTATACTCGAACGCTGCCTCAATTTCGACCCTTCGATTCGTGTCTTCATGGATGGTGTAGATGGCATTGGTGAGGTGTTGGGCTGCCACCATTAGCGTGAAACGCGGTAGAGGGGGACGGCAATGGTGGTGACGTGGAAGAGAGAGAGATGCGAGGTAGAGAGAGGAAGGAGATGGGGATGGTGAGGAAGATGGAGTTCGGGGCTTTGGGTTCTGGGGAAAGAAGTGGGACGAGAAGAGAGGGAGTGAAGGGGAGGGGGAATGCTTTAAGTGAACCAGGTTCGGTTCAGCTTGAGCCGGCCCGGTTTTTTAACCGGGCTGGTTCAGTGCAATTCTGGCCCGGTTCTTCAATTCCCGACATTTCCACTATTTTTTCTCGTATTTTTGGCCATTTATTCGAAATTATTCAAAACTTGCAAAATAAAATAAAATCAGTTAAAAACCTTAAAAATACGATAAAAACGAGCATAAAATAGGTGTAAATGTACCCTAAAAATAGCTTATTTTTGGTACGAACATTTACTATAGACGAATTTTGGGAATGAAATGGCTAGGAATCAGCCACCATAAGAGATTTAACCTCTGCATGCTCTCTGAGCTAGAAGCCTTTACAAAATTTCTAGAAAAGTATAATAGAATCAAAAAAGAAGGAAAGGTTAGTTCTACACCGCCTTCCATTCCGAGGTCAGGATACTTAAGGACATCATTATTTATAATGTGCTTCCTATAAGATCTCTAAGGAAAACTCCAATGATTAGGTCCTTACACTTCTATGCCAAATCCTTGAGCCTTCCGAAGTCAACATCCCTAGTATGATTTTGTCCTGCATAGAACGTATAACCACTAACTAATTCGAAAGGGAATCTCCTCTACCTTATGCTAACCCCCTCACTATCATCTACAAAAGGTTTAATCAATGAACCCTTCAACATCATTAATGAAACCACTCTAATTAACCTGAAATATGAAAAGATCGGTGTTTATACCATTCAATGTAAAAATATACCAGCAAGTATGCAGTTCATCGCTATAGTACTTGAGGGCCATTTTCTTAAGGACAGGGATGAAATTAGGCTATATTAACCTAAACTAATAAGGGATACTAAATTAACTAACATATTAATCATCCAATAAAATGACTCAAATTAACCAAATGATGTACCATTATAAATACAAATAAACTATTCTGACCAGTAACCATCTTTTCAATTAACATACAAATTTTTGAGCAACAAATTAGAATAAATGGGAACCTAAAATACTCTTCAGTCTTTACGAAGAAAGAGGATAATTAACATTTTGGACCTAACAATTCCACTCAACTAACTTTGTTGTTCTCTAAAAATGCACGTTAATCGTACTGGATACTAGTAGTTGTAGAAATACAGTAATAGTGTCCGATTTAGAAATTCAAAACTATAATCACACCAGAAAGAAAACAAAGCAGATGCATCACAAGGAGAAGGAGTAAACTAGAACATATAAAGAGAGGGATGAAGAAGAAGATAGAATGGACAATAACATGTTAACCAACACCAAGTGTTGCCCCGCCTTGATGGTTCACACCTCCATTAATTGAAGGTAATCGTATCCTGAGTAGAACACAGCTATGAACAAAAACAGTGGCCAAAACCCATATTCAAGATACCTAAAAACATAACAAAAAATCAAGTGTAGAACAACCATACTCAGCAACAACTGATGAAGGAAATAAAAGCTAGCTCCTAGCTCTTTCTGATGCCATTAATGGCAGAAAACAAAGAGCACAAAATAGGGCAAAAATGGACCAACAATCATGACAACAAGGACAAAGGAAATTTGAATTGGAGACAAATCCAAGAGATTTAAAATCATAAAATGCAACATTAGACTCAGAATGAGCAAAATTGAAATCTAGAACATAAAATTCAAAGGCTACACTTTCATATCTAAGAACCAAAAGCGGAGAAGGAATAAAAGTCAGAATTGAAACCATAACCTAAAACCCGAAAATCTATCTAAAAAATAAAGTTAAATCTACCTAAAAACCTAACTTCCTAAATATCAATACTTTTGCTCCCTTTTATAGCTTTGAAAATTGGTTCATTCGCTTCTTTGACCCCTGCTTTCGTTAAAAATGAATGTGGAGATAGATAGAAAGGTGTAGTGAGCCTGTGTGATGAAGTTGCACACTAACGATGGTGGCGTGAGAAATTTGCGCTTGTGGATGGTGATAATGCTATTGATAATGTGATGGTGCTGTGAGATGCTAATGATGGTAGAGACAGTGATGAAGATGGAAGTGAAGTCGAAGGACCAGCAAGTTAGAGGAGAGAGAAAATACGAGGGGGAGATGAGTGGATTATGGCATACGAGGATTGGGGGGATTTTTTGTGTTTATTTTTTCTTTTTTTTTAACGTTATCATCATTGCGGCAAAAAATAAACATGGGCCGCGTGAGATAGGCTAATAGATCAAGTTCAAAGTTAGCCTTGTGTCACTGAATCCAATCTCCTATTTTAGACTTTTCTTTGTTCAATTTCTTGATTTTTGACCAAAAATTCAAAATAAATAAATCTCAAATAAATTGTCTAAAATCAAATTTTTATTATAGGTCATAGTATTTAGGGATAATAAATGTAATAATTTAATGCTGAACAAATGGGGGTAAGTGGATCGATCTTGATGATATGGATGACATGGGAAAAGCCATAGGCTAAATGAAACACAGAGTGAGGACATCACACTAGTAGTGAGGTGCTAGATAATCTGATTGCTCTACTCCATAAATCCCAAGACTCACTGCAGTGGTAAATAGAATGGAATTACAAGTGTTAAGGCGGAACTTCAAGTCCAAGTGGATGACCCAAAAGAAAAGGTAAAGGTGCTCACTATTGTGAATGAAGAAGAATCTTAGAGGGTTGGACGATTATACAATTAACTCTGATGGCTCGTTTAGTTCTATATAATCAAAGTGGTCATGCAATCAAAATGGTAATGATGATTCAATTATCATCTTTAGTTGCCATTAAGGGGATGTAATCAAAATTGCATTGTAATCACATTTACCTTAATCTATGCAAATACAATTACTTGGCTTTTCCTAAACTATTGTCATTGCATACCTTTGAATCAAAGTTTACCTAACCAAAAGCTAGTATATTTGGGGACTTTCACTCTCTTCTCTCTAGTATCTCTCCTCTACTTTCCATATCTTAGGACTATACTACCATGTTTTTAAAGGTTTGAAGCCCCCTTCACCTCCCCTTCTATCTCCTCTCCATATTAGATAAAGTTCAACCCAAACCATGATCATATTGTTGTTACTGAATTTTTTGTATGTTCTAGGAATTGTATATCTCTCTGCCCCCTCTCTCACATCATCATCATCATCTCCCTGTACTTGCTATACTTGAACAATATTACATTATTGTAAATTTGTAATTTAAAAGAAATAAAGTGAAGTAAGTCTCATGTGAAGCATCATAATCATGATGATAAGATATTGGATGATAATTATCAACAAAGCTATAAATAATTAAAGTAAACAAAATAAAATACGAATTGAATTGCAAGTACTTCACGCCATGTCTAAAATTAAGTATTATTTGTAAATGAGCTCATCCTATTACAATCGTAAAAACTTTGTAACCAAACATTGTAATGTAATTATTATCCCATTCCATTACATTAACAATTGCATTACATGGTTGATTCCATTACATAGAGATTCCATTACTTTTAACCAAGCACTACGTGAGAGTAAACCAAAGAAACTAAGAATCAGAAACTAAAGCCTCTAACGGGCTCTATCAAGGACCCAGCCAACAAGCCACCTAAGAAGCATTCAGAACTTCCTAGTAGACCTGATCAAATTGAGGGTCAGAATGGGTTAAGGGCCAATAATAAGGGTTAGCAGGTAGGGTTTTGTTGACCTAACCTTACCCGACCCTCACACGGGTCGACACAGCCTTGACCCTGACCCTAATCTTGTGGGTACCCTCGGGTCATCAGATCAAACCCAATCCTCAAGTTCTTCTTATATAGAAAATGGCGTTTTTCACTCTGTTTCATTTTCATTATAAAATTTAACACTAAATGTCCTACTAGACAATAGGTCAAGCATAAATATATTGTTTTGATGAAATGTATTATAACTACAAAAATTCTAATGTGTAATTTAGCGATCAAAATGATTAGTTTACTAAAGTGACTACTCCAAGCATCAAAGAGGGAGCATTAGAGGGTTAATAGCCAGTGAGATTTGGCAAAGTGAATGCGAAAAGGGAGTCGAAGTGGAGGCAAGAAAAATAGAAACCAAAAAGGCTTTGAAAAAATAAAATTCAAAGCATTTTGTTTTGATTTTAAATTTTATTTTTTTAAAAATGTGGGTCAATGGGTTGGGACAGATGGTCAAAACATGTACCCGAGCTCGACCCTTATCATAGTTAAGTACCCTTAATTTATGGGTTGGGGTAGGATAGAGACAAAGAAAGCAAACACTAACCCTCACTTTTTAAGATCATATCGGGGTGGGTCAGGCGGGGTGTAGTCAAATAAAGGCAATAAATCCTTGTTGATGAGCCCCCAAATAATTGAAGAAGATCAATCTTCTAAGAAAAAGATAACCTAAGAGAAAGAAAACCCCAAATCTTCCAATTGTTTGAATCAAACTAAAGAAAAATAAACCAAATAGATAAATCATCCAACCTTTCAACCTCTAGGGCCAAGGTACCAGGCATTGAATTAAAGGCATGAACTCAACTTACCAACTTCCTTAAAGAGATGAAGAAATATGAGATTTTTATAAAAAAACTAATCATAAAGTTTTCATTTCATTAATCCAAGTATGAGAAACATTACAATGATCAAGCAAATAAATAGGAGAGCACCACATTCCCCAAGTCATGTACTAACCAATATGATTACAAGAAAATTAACCACTGAAATCCTAACTAGTGGTACAATTTTGAAGGAGACCATAAGAACGCAAGCTATGCTAGAATTAGCTGCACTAGTGCTCGATTAGATGAGTCACCCACTACCTCAAATAGATGAGTCATAGGGAGAGTTTTTTGTAGGTGACTTCTAGAAGAGTCCCTCAGCTATCCAAGAAATAGTAGCCCCTAATTCATCTATTTTCTAGCTCAATGAATTCCTTAATAAAAAAACATGCAATTCCATACCCTACATTGACCCTTGCTTGGTTTACTCCCCATTTCTTCTGCGATACATGGAATTTGAAGATGTTCTTATAGCCTTATGCAAACTAGACATCTGTAGCTATCCATACATATGTAATTTGGTCAAATTTGACCCTATTTGTCCTTCTGAAACTGAGCTAGAAGTCAAGTAAGATGTTTTGTCCAGATAATGAAAATCAACTAATAAAGTAGTTTTGGAGAATAAAGCAGCCAAACTCCTTCTTTAAGGCTACTAATTGCCCAAACACCTTTTCCAAGCTTATTTGGGCTCCTTTAAGGGTCCTAAGTCCATATTGACCTTGGAGAACCAAGCCCTTGACCCCCACTTCCAGAAGTCAACATTGTTCCCACTTTATTCATAGCCCTTGCTTGGAGGAGTAGATCAATCATTGAGGTTTGCTTCGCACCATCAGGTCTACTTCCCAGTAATACTATTACTTCTACTAGTGTACTCTAAGCCCTATCAAGTCCACCTCTACTCTTAGCTTCAAACTCTAGGAAGTGATCTCTCTCCCCCCCTATCCATCTTATTAATTCACTGCATGTAAACCTCCATCTCAAGTGTTCAGTAACTTCCCTTAGCTATAGTTACTTTTTCTTTTGATTGTTGCGGTACTAAGATGGGTCTTAGTGGCCTCTAATGTCTTTTTTAATGCCTCTCTATAGTTTGCTTCCATGTCACTTATTTACCCATATTTTTGTGATGAGTTAATGCCATTACAACATGCAATAGCATTCCGTCTCTTCAACGCAAGTTATTATTTTTTGTGTGTGTTGAAAACCTTTCCAACTTTAATGCCCAATCTTCTTACTGGCCTTTCTTATGATGAAAATCATACGAGAAAAAGCACTATACTCTCTATTGTTGCTTGATGCTATTGTATTGTTGCCTTTGTGATTATTTTTTAGGTATCCATGAATGATTAATTCAGGGAAACATTAGAAATTAATTGCCAATTCGGGAGGAGCATCAAGGACACTAAGAGTTTGCATCAACTTTTTGTATTTTAGTCCACTTAATAATAATGTCATGTTCCTCTGAGTTTTGATGAGGCTAGTTTTCTTTCATTAAAAAAGGGAGATTGTTAGTACACATTAGTTAGAGCTTAGTTTTTGTAGAAGGCATAAAATACAAAAGGATCTATTAGAGTCCAATTAGAGTGGCCACATTAGATAATTAGAGTCAATGAAAATATAGTTAAAGTAGCACATCTAACAGAGGCCATTATAGTCATTCACTTAGAATAGAAAATTCTAAGCAATTACACAAAAACAAATTGTTCACAAACTGATGAGCATATTTTCATTTCTAACAATATGCGCTTTATCACTAAAGACATGTTGCTTAAAAGTCTTTACGAATAGTGACCATTAAAATATTTCTATGATGAAAGAAACGCTTTAATGTTTCATAGGCAATATTAATTTTTTAATATTTTCTTAACATAATTATTGTCATTGTTATTATATAACATCTCTTGATCATTGTAAGTAGTGTTTTACATTAAGACAATGAAGAAAAGCAATCACTAGCATGTAAGCAAGTTAATTTTCAAAATGACCAGAGAAACGGTAACTGTCAATATAAACCATTTAATGCTACTAGGACAATTTTGTCAGGCTCCCTAATTAACCTAAGCACACCAAATTAGCCAAGAAATTGAGGCATAATGGCTACATCAATAGCTATTTTTATGAGAGGTTGGATGGAAAACCACTCTCCTTCACATAAGAATTGATTAACTATTAGCTGAAAAGAATGCTCAAAAAGGATAGGTTTAGACTGCCTGAGATATCTATCAGAATCATCTTTACACACCTCAAATGAAGGGATGAGATTGAAAGCTACTATAGCAGCCATATCATCTGCATCCAATGGTTCACGCACCATCAAGGAGATCCATAAATAGAAGATTCATTTGAAGACAAAAGGCTACAACACTTGAATGTAAAAACGAGCACATTGTACTGAGCTTATAACCTGAACATTCATCTCTTTCAATTGTCTCTATTCTTGGTGTAACAGAAGTGACTAAGTGACAACACTTGAATTTTCCCAAGCCTAATTTCTCTAGTATCAGCTCCGTATAAATACCAGTTAACCTAACAATTTGGTACAATTGGGGTTTTTTGGGGCAAGGATTTGAAATCATTTGGCAATTTTTTTCAATCATAGAATCGGTTATCATTTAGCATTATCACTGCAAATCTCAAATTTATGATCAAAAAGCCCAATTGGAAAATTTAACAACATCAAATAACCTCAAATTTCTTCTCTAAATCGAATTAAGATAAGAAATATGAAACAAATTTAATTTTTGTATTTATAATCAAAGAATGCATACGATCTCTATATATTTGTTGTAAAACAACAAATGTAATTCCTTTTATTCAATCTCTTATTTATAACTTCATAGAGGGCTAGAATAGCTTGAACCTCGATTAAGTGTATGATTCAGTCTTTAAAGTAAACACCACATTTTGATGTGCTTATTATCTACCGCTAGAGAGTCTTCTTCAAGAGAATTTTTCTCTCTGTTAAATGAGGGGGTAGAGCTGTATTTATAGGGAAGACCACCTCTCCTCTAGAGAGTCTACTTCAATTGATCACTTGGTAGTCTACTGGGTCGGTGACTTGATAATCTTATTAGGTCGTTGACTTGAGACTTTATTGGGGCATTAACTTGGTAGTCTTTTGGGCTAAATAATTAAATCAATTAATTTGCATTGACCCAAATTAATTAACTTAAGCCATTTTGTAACATTGCATAAATTTTTTTTAGTGTCTACAAATAACCCCTTAGACTAGGTTATGTACACGTCTTCGAGTATTTAAGCGTGACCCCATCTTGACATACATTTTTTAGCTTGTTGTCCAAGCTAGTCATCAACTAAATTTGTCTTGTTGTCGACTTAAGAAATGCAATTTTTTTGGTCATTGATCTAACAAATTCAGAACATAGCCATCGCCACTTTTACATTGCACATTCATTTTTTTAAACCTCTAATTAACTGCTAATTTGAAGAGAGGATTTTTTAAAAAAAAAAACATAAGAGTTGCATCAGATCTAGTGCAATTAAACATACTTACAAATTTATTCGATAGCATCTTCAACATATAAATTTCTCTTCCCTAAAATTTAAACACTTGTTAACTAAGACAGTAGCTCTTTCCTTTATTCTTCTAATCCCATCACACCCTAAAACAATAAGACAATTCCTAGAGGTAGTTCCCCATCACATTTCTATACTCGTTGTTAGCATCTGTACATTTGTCTTATCTTTTCTCTGCAATTCATATTTGAGCATGGATGCCTCTTTGTTTTAAACCATATTCTTTTTATATAATAGCCTACCTTCACTATAATCTTGATGTGATGTTTTTGTTTTTTTTGTCTTTTTTTTTTTTTACACAAGACCTGAACTTTTGTACTAATTAATATCAGCATGAATTCCTTTAATTTATTGATTTGGAAAAGCACATGCATTTTTTTAAGCTTCCTCTATATCTTGCACCCAACTTTCCTCCTATTTATTAGTCTTTTGCTCCGATACCCCCTTTTTTTTTAAAAAAAAAGAAAGTGATTTAAGGGGGACATCTTCAGGTGGGATGAGTTGACTTTGGACCTGGACACTAAAGTGACTAAACTGCTAGGAGAGTAGTGATCACTCTTGATTTGAATTACAACGCGTAGCAGGACAGATTATTGGAAGTGCTCATTACAGCAGGAATTTTGTTTGTAGAAAAACGTGTTCAGGTAACACCTTGAAGGAATTTTGCCATGGTCAACCAATTCACCATGTGCCGCTTCCTTGTCTTTGTTGATGATTCAGTCATCATCTTTTACTTGTCAATGCCCTTTTTTTAAAACAATGCTTGACCACCTCACAAAAACAATTATTTTTTTTTTTTGTTTTGATATGAAGAAGTCAAAGTTTTTCTAGAGTCCCCTCATCGCAAATAGTTTGAGCAAGAAATACCCAAAGGTAGTTCTCTCTTACTACACATACTTGTGTGTTGGTTTGTTCACCCCTTGGATTTCGCAATTTTGATTCCCCTTTTTTAAAAAAAATATTTTCATTGGAATTGTCTTGAATTATCTGCATTGTAATGCAAGACCCACCCCTTTTTTTATATATGGTTGTCTGGCTATAGATTGATCCTTCTCAGGACCCACCACATGTGAGAATGACTCAGTCTTTAGACTGTGAGGAGAAAACCACCGCATATGACAACTGGAAGCAACAATGAAGACCTACTATACACAGGGGTGATTGGACTCGATCCCTAGACCTTGAAAAGAAAATCCTTGCATATGCCAGTAGGATGCAACACTTGAAGACTCGCTTTATGCGAGGTGATCGAACTCGGTCCTCTAGACTTTCAGGAGAGAGCCCTCACATATGCAGCGGCATGCAATACTTGAAGACTTGTTGTGCATGAGGGTTATCAGACTCGATCTCTGAACATTAAGGAGAGATCCGTCGTATATGCCAACCGGATGCAACACTTTAAGGCTTGCTGTGTGTGAGGTTAATCGGACTCGGTCCATAGACTTTGAAGAGAGAGTACTCACATATGACGGTGGGATGCGGCACTTAAAGACTTGTTGTGCACAGGGTGATCATGCTTAGTCCTTAGACTTTGAGGAGAGAGCCCCCGCATATGCTAGGGGAATGTAGCACCTAAAGACTCGTTGCTGACCAATGAGCATGCTCAAGATTCCATGTCTTTGGAAATCTATTCTTGCGCATTAACTGACAAGCTTTCCCCTTTTGTTAAGAAGAAAGTCTTATTATTTTTTTATTCACCTTTCTTTTAAACAAAGTCATTTGGTTTTACTATAGATACTCGATCTTGGCACGCTTGAAGGAATACAAGAGATGGGACAGAGTTTATCTTTATGCTATAGAAAATAAGGACACCTATGCAGGGCTTAGCACTACATTTATTGTCTATTCATCTTGCTTCATTGTGAGGTTAACAAAATACTAACCATCTCTCAGAATAACTTTGTATCACCCCTGACTACTAAGGTTGTAGATAGAGTACATGAGGACATCTATTTTCTTCATAATGGTAGTTATAATAATGGTAGTACCATCACTAGTTTCCCATTACTTGGGTAAAAAATAATCTCTGGTAAAGTTCGTTAGTAGCCACATATTTGCGGAATTCTCTCTTTCATTCTGAAATATTAGGAGTAAGTAGAACACATCATCTCATGCTTTGAATCTCAGTTGAGGGCTTGCTGCCTCTTTGATCTAATGTGGGCTTCATTATGCACTTATGACTGTGATACCGGATTATTCGTGCCTTTTATGAGGCTTAGTGCCTGAGAGTCCAACACTAATACTCTGCACACTATATTAGGGGAAAAGTCAATATCTCTATAGCGCTTCTACAAACTTGGTGGGTGATGGAGGTCCATCCCCTAGCATGATCCATGGCCAGCAAGGAAGCCCAAAGAGTCCAAGTTCCACGTCCAAAATGCAAAGAATCAGCCTAGGAACACAAGGGAACTTTTTTGTCAAAACTGGAATTTCAGGCGTGCACAAACCCGGTTTTGTGCACCTGATTTCCTAACCTTCCTAAGGCTGAAATGGGGTTGCAGGAAGCCTAAGTTTAAGTTCAAGATGTGCTCTTTCCATCAAGACCTCTTGCAAGTCATTTGGAGATCATTTGGTACCTCAAAACCTCAAGCCAAATCAGACACTACATCCTGGCCAGGAACTGGACTGTCCGAAATCAAGGGCTGTTTTGGTGGACCATTTCTCCTCTATTTGGTTTGAAACTTTTATGGCTTGAAAGTACTTTAAAAATATTATCAAATGGCCATAAAAAAACGCAGCCAAATTACACACATGTGGAGCTATTAACCACCAAAACATTGCACAAAACACCCTTTTATCCAGCCCATGCCCAGCCGGTACAAGAGAGAGAGGAATGAGGTGTTTTTGCTCTTTTCCATGCTTAGCCACTTGCAAGAATCATCATGAGGAGTGCCAAGCTGCCAAGGAAGCTTCCAATCACCCCAAGGTCGACACATCATCCTCAAGATTAGCATAGAAGAGGTGTCAAGTGGAGGATGCATCTAACCTTTTTTGCTTTGATTTGATCTTTGTATTTTTGCCTAGTTTAGCTTGTAGTGCAACCTAAGGCCTATGTTTGTACCTTGAAGATTGTATTAAATTCCCCCCCAAGGCCCTTTGGCCGGCCACTCTCATGCAAACATAGTGAATGAAGTTGAGCATTGCTCCTTTGAACTCTCAAACTCTCTTCTAGCTTATCTCTTCCTTTGGCCGGGTTGAGTGGTGATCTAGCAAGAGTCTTAACTCCTTCTTGGTGGTGTTTCTGTATCCAAGGGGTGGTTAAGGGCCCTAACATCTTTCCTTGGTGGTGTTTCTGTATCCAAGGTTGGTGTTAGTTCCGGTTACTTATCCAAGTCTAAGGAGAGTTTGAGGATTCAAAGTTGCCTTGAACTTCTTGCACTTTCCTTCCATCTTCCCCATCCTCTTGGCTTTCCCTTGAGGATACATCATACTTGGTATCGGAGCTAAGGCTTCCCTAGGCCTAAGCTTGCTGCCCAACACCCTTCCAAACAGCCAAACACATTTCCCCCACAAAAAAATGCCAAAACCGTGCTCCATGGGTTTTCACCGCCCAGAACATCGGCACGGCTGCCCCGTGCCAAGGCGCACAACCGTGCCACCCTCACATCCCAGCCACACTTCATTTTCACCCACAGCCAGCACCTCAGCACGGCCACCCCGTGCCATGTCACACGACCGTGCCACCCCTTTTCCAGCAACATCTCAACTTCACTCCCGTCCAGAACCAGAGCACGGCCACCCCGTGCCTCACAGCACGCCCGTGCCACATTCAGGCCGTGAAGTTCCTCCTTGTTTCAACGTGAGCACTACTAGCATGACCATGAAGGAGAAGTTTGAGGCTCTCATGAGGAATTACGAGGCCTTGAGGCTACAAAATGAAGAGATCAAAGGTCAGAACGAGTATTTGAGACGACAACTCGGAGATTCCTTGAAGCAAAAGTGTAAGGAGATTAGATGCTCCCGATCTTCTAACTCCTCCGACTCCGAGCCAGAAGCAAGAGAAGCCCCACACTTGAGCTCATCAAGTGAAGAGGAGGCTTATGGAAGATCAAGAAGAGGAAGGCGAACAACCTCTCACCATGGAGACATTAGAGTGGAGATTCCAGAATTTGAAGGGAAGCTAGACCCCAATGAGTTCTTGGAATGCATGCAAACCGTTGAGAGGATCTTTGACTACAAAGAGATTTCGGAGGGAAATAAGGTAAAACTTGTGGCCCTTAAACTTCGTAAATATGCTTCTCTTTGGTGGTCCAACCTTTGTGCTAGGAGAGCTAGGCAAGGGAAGGGAAAAATTCGAACATGGGAAAAGATGAAAGCCAAACTCAAAGCCCGTTTCTTACCCCCATCTTACCTACAAGACAATTACTCCCAACTTCACAATCTTACCCAAGGGAACTTGAGTGTCGAGGGGTACACTAGGGAATTTGAGAAGTTGTTAATCAAGTGTGACTTGAGGGAGCCCGAAGAGCAAACCATAGTGAGGTATTTGGGTGGGTTAGATCCTAGATATGCTCATGTGGTAGAATTGCAACAATACACCACTTTTGATGAGGTGTGTGTCCTAGCCCACAAAGTTGAACAACAAAGGAAATCCAAGCTCTACAAAAGAGAACCTCCCAAACCCTTTCCCAAGAGCCAACCTTTCAACAAGGGGAGCTCTTATCCACCTCCCAAACCCGCAGTTACTACACCCCCACCTCCACAAAAGAACCAAGCTCCCCAAAAGACTCCACCGTCCCAAAACCATCCCAACCCTAAGCCAAATGACCAAAGAAGATGTTTCAAGTGTCAAGGTCTTGGGCACATTGCTTCGGAGTGTCCAAATAGGAGAGTTATCACCTTGGCCGAGTGGGATGAGAGAAGAGAAGAAGAGGAAGTAGAGGAGGAAGAAAGAGAAGGTGTGTATTACATGGAGGAACAAGAGGAAGTGATTGAGGAGGCGGATGAAGGAGAGTTACTTGTATTGAGGAGAGCCTTGAGTACCAAAAAAGGAGAGCATGAAGAACAAAGGGAGAACATCTTCCATACAAGATGCACCATTCACGGCAAAGTGTGTTCCCTCATCATTGATGGTGGGAGTTGTGCAAATGTAGCATCCTCAACTATGGTGGAGAAGCTTGGCCTTCAAGCTTCGGCTCATCCTCACCCCTGCAACATTCAATGGCTAAATCAAGGTAAGGGGTTGCAAGTTAATTCAAGATGTTTGATTTCATTTTCCATTGGCAAGCACTATCATGATGAGTTGTGGTGTGATATCATCCCCATGGATGCATGTCACCTTTTGTTGGGAAGACCATGGTTATTTGACCGGAAAGTCATGCATGATGGCTACTTGAACACCTACACTTTCCACAAGGATGGGAGAAAGATCACCCTTGCCCCATTAAGCCGTTCCCAACTCCACAAAAGCAAGCCCCAACCAACCCATGACCGTTCGGATATGCTTCTAACTGTGAGTGAGCCTCTCCTTAAGGCTTCTCACCATGAATTCAAAGCCTTTAGGGAGTGGATCCTAGCCACCCTTGAAGAGTCCGAAACCACCACCCCATCACACCCCCTAGCCCTTTCCCTCCTTGAACACTTTAGCCATGTCTTTCCCGAAGAAATACCTCCCGGCTTACCTCCACAAAGAACCATCCAACACCATATAGATCTCATACCCGGTTCCATCCTCCCAAATAAACCGGCATACCAAGCCAACCCCAAGGAAACCATGGAAATCCAAAGGCAAGTTGATGAGCTTATAGATAAGGGGTTGATTAGAGAGAGCTTGAGCCCTTGTGCGATTCCGGCCCTCCTTGTTCCAAAGAAAGATGGGAGCATGCGCATGTGTGTTGATAGTAGGGCAATCAACAAAATAACCATCAAGTATAGATATCCAATTCCCCGCCTTGAAGACATGCTTGATGAGTTATATGGTTCTAGTGTGTTCTCTCAAGTGGACTTGAGAAGTGGCTACTATCAAATCCGCATTAGAGAGGGAGATGAGTGGAAGACGGCCTTCAAGACCAAAGGAGGCTTGTATGAGTGGCTAGTCATGCCATTCGGTTTGTCAAATGCTCCAAGTACCTTCATGCGGCTCATGAACCAAGTGTTCCGGCCCTTTATTGACAAATTTGTTGTGGTGTATTTTGATGACATCCTCATCTATAGCAAGAATGAAGAAGAGCACCTTCAACATCTCACCCAAGTCATGAAGGTCTTAGAAGGAGAAAAGCTCTATGGTAACCTCAAGAAGTGCACCTTTTTCACTCATGAGGTGACCTTCCTTGGTTACATTGTTACAAGTGAAGGTATCAAGGTTGATGAAAGCAAAGTGGAAGCGATCCGGTCATGGCCAACCCCAACAAGCATTCATGATGTGCGAAGTTTCCATGGGCTTGCCTCCTTCTATAGGCGGTTCATAAGGAACTTTAGCACCATTATGGCCCCAATGACCGAGGTTATCAAAGGTGCAACGTTCAAGTGGACTCTCAAAGCCCAAGAAGCCTTTGAATCCATCAAGTCTAAGCTCACCCAAGCACCGGTTCTTGCCTTGCCATGTTTTGACAAAGTGTTTGAGGTAGAGTGTGATGCATCCGGAGTTGGTATTGGAGGAGTACTCACTCAAGAGGGGCGGCCCTTAGCCTTCTTTAGTGAGAAGCTTTGTGACTCAAGGAGAAAATACTCCACTTATGATAAGGAGTTCTATGCAATAGTGAGGTGCCTTGAGCATTGGAATCATTACTTGGTAGCTAGTGAGTTTATCTTGCACTCCGATCATGAAGCCTTGAAATACATTCAAGGGCAACATAAACTTAACTCACGGCATGCCAAGTGGGTGGAGTTCCTCCAATCTTTCAACTTCACCATCAAGCATAAGTCCGGAAAGCTCAACCAAGGAGCCGATGCCTTGTCAAGGAGGCACTTATTGCTATTCCAACTTGATGCTTGCATTCTTAGCTTTGAGCATTTGAAGTCCCTCTATGAGAAAGATGAAGATTTGGGAGAGCTCTGCAAGGAGTGTCTACGGCATCCCAAAGGAGACTTCCTTGTCCAAGATGGGTTTTTGTTCAAGGGTTCAAGATTGTGTGTGCCTAAGTGTGGCACAAGGGAGCTACTCATACGTGAGGTCCATTGAGGATCTCTTGCCGGTCACTTTGGAGAGAACAAGACCCTTATGATGCTAAGGGAACATTACTATTGGCAAAATATGAGCAAAGATGTGCAAGATGTGTTGAAGAGATGTGCAACTTGCCAAGTTGCCAAGAGCCACCTCCTACCCCACGGCTTATACACTCCCTTACCTACTCCCAACCATCCTTGGGAAGATGTAAGCATGGACTTTGTTCTTGGCCTCCCAAGAACACAACGGGGTAAGGATTCCATTTTCGTGGTTGTTGATCGTTTTTCTAAGATGGCCCATTTCATACCTTGTACCAAGACCAATGATGCCACCCACATTGCCGAATTATATTTCAAGGAAGTAATGAGGTTGCATGGCATCCCTAGATCCATTGTTTCGGATAGGGATACCAAGTTCCTTAGCCATTTTTCAGTGACACTTTGGAAGAAGATGGGAACCAAGCTCAAGTATAGCACTTCATGCCACCCTCAAACGGATGGGCAAACCGAAGTCACCAACCGGACTTTGGGAACCCTTCTAAGAGTGCTAGTGAAGTCCAACCTCAAAGCTTGGGACTTAGCCTTGCCTCATGCCGAGTTCGCTTTCAACAGAACACCTAGCAAGACCACGGGTATGTCCCCATTTAAGGTAGTTTATGGGTTGGATCCTTTGAGTCCCCTTGATCTTGTTCCAAGGGAGATGAATGAGAAGCCTCACATGGAGGCTAGCAAGCGAGTTGAAGAGATTCAAAAGCTCCATGAGACCGTGAGGTCCAAGATAGAGAAGGCTAATGCATCCTACAAGGACCATGCCAACAAGCATAGGAAGAAGATGGTGTTCCACCCCGGTGATTTGGTATGGGTTCACTTGAGGAAGGAACGATTTCCTTCTAAAAGGAAGAGCAAGTTGATGCCAAGAGCCGATGGCCCCTTTGAAGTGTTAGAGCGCATCAACGACAATGCTTACAAGATCAATTTACCCGGTGAATATGGAGTTTCGGCCACCTTCAATGTAGCCGACCTTAGCCCCTATGAGGAGGATGAAAATCTTATCAATTTGAGGGCAAATTCTCTTCAACAAGGGGAGGATGATGGAGGTCCATCCCCTACCATGATCCATGGCCAGCAAGGAAGCCCAAAGAGTCCAAGTTCCACGTCCAAAATGCAAAGAATCAGCCTAGGAACACAAGGGAACTTTTTTTGTCAAAACTGGAATTTCAGGCGTGCACAAACCCGGTTTTGTGCACCTGATTTCCTAACCTTCCCAAGGCTGAAATGGGGTTGCAGGAAGCCTAAGTTTAAGTTCAAGATGTGCTCTTTCCATCAAGACCTCTTGCAAGTCATTTGGAGATCATTTGGTACCTCAAAACCTCAAGCCAAGTCAGACACTACATCCTGGCCAGAAACTGGACTGTCCGAAATCAAGGGCTGTTTTGGTGGACCATTTCTCCTCTATTTGGTTTGAAACTTTTATGGCTTGAAAGTACTTTAAAAATATTATCAAATGGCCATAAAAAAACTCAGCCAAATTACACACATGTGGAGCTATTAACCACCAAAACATTGCACAAAACACCCTTTTATCCAGCCCATGCCCAGCCGGTACAAGAGAGAGAGGAATGAGGTGTTTTGCTCTTTTCCATGCTTAGCCACTTGCAAGAATCATCATGAGGAGTGCCAAGCTGCCAAGGAAGCTTCCAATCACCCCAAGGTCGACACATCATCCTCAAGATTAGCATAGAAGAGGTGTCAAGTGGAGGATGCATCTAACCTTTTTTGCTTTGATTTGATCTTTGTATTTTTGCCTAGTTTAGCTTGTAGTGCAACCTAAGGCCTATGTTTGTACCTTGAAATTGTATTAAATTCCCCCCCAAGGCCCTTTGGCCGGCCACTCATGCAAACATAGTGAATGAAGTTGAGCATTGCTCCTTTGAACTCTCAAACTCTCTTCTAGCTTATCTCTTCCTTTGGCCGGGTTGAGTGGTGATCTAGCAAGAGTCTTAACTCCTTCTTGGTGGTGTTTCTATATCCAAAGGGTGGTTAAGGGCCCTAACATCTTTCCTTGGTGGTGTTTCTGTATCCAAGGTTGGTGTTAGTTCCGGTTACTTATCCAAGTCTAAGGAGAGTTTGAGGATTCAAAGTTGCCTTGAACTTCTTGCACTTTCCTTCCATCTTCCCCATCCTCTTGGCTTTCCCTTAAGGATACATCAGTGGGTCCCTATATATAGGAGAATTTATGATGAAACAACATCGAGCCAGATGCACGATATGAGCTGCATCAGAATAATCAGAGATTGATCCAAACTATTTTTAGATACTTGATTACTGCTTACAGCTAACATAAAATTGCAAATGACCAAGGGGTTAGCGTCGAACGCTGGATAGATTTTTGTTGTAAAAGAAAAGTTACGCGAGAGTCTTTCCCAAACGGCGAAGCTCTTCCAAATCACGCCCTACCAAGCCACGCTTGAAGTCAACCCATAATCCTTTGGGTGAAATTTAGTGTATGAGCCTACAGTGGACTCGAGAAGAATCAATTGTCTTTTATGCACTTCAAGTCCCTAATGATAAAAGAGAAAGTACTAATCTGGCTACATTTCTTTGATGTTGGCTATGCACATTTGCTCTTCCTGAAGATGAGAAAGGATTCATTCACCCTAGCACCTTTGATGTGGCTAGCACTATGGCAGCCAGATGCATATTTAGCCTTGCAGTACCAGTGTTGGCTGGCATTTATCGTGGTTTGAATGACATTTCTAGTGCGCTAAAACCTTTAAATTCCATGCCATTCTTCCTTGCCCATTATGTCTTTGGTTGGCTCACATGCTACTTCAACACACATTACATACTGGACCCCCTTCAAGTAGGCCTTTAATGGTACATTATTCTGGCGTTAGAGGGGCAAAACGTTTTGATGACACTAGAAGACGTATTCATAAAGGGGCAATTGCTGTTTGGGTTGCTCTATACCTAGTAAAAACAAATATGAAATTTGAGTGATGATGGCACACTCGGCTATGAGCAGCTCAACTACCTAATAGCTATCCATTCTAGTTTCTACCATTTTATCGTGCAATGGCTTTTCATGTTGTGCCCTATAACTCGCATCGATTTAGCAGACGATTTGGGTTCTAGCAGGATGTAACTAGTGTACTTAAGCTTGACCCTTGCACTTAAACCGCATCCTAAAGTGATTCCTTATACTTCTGCACTTCCCTTCTATCTAACAACACCAAGTCCATTGTAATGCATCCAAGCCGTTCACTACGTCTTAACAAATTTATGACTAGGAAAAAACAGGACTGGTGCTCTAAGGTGATAATAAGTGATCTCATAGCCAATCTTGGTCTCCTTCAGAAGAGTGCAGTATATGACCTATCCAAGTCTAAGAACACAAGGGGTAAAAATTTCAAAGGATGGATCCAATTTTGAGGACAAAGGTTCTGATGCTGAATGGACCGGTGAGTCTACTAATGTTCATATTGCCCATAAAGGAGAGGAAACTATCAAAAATAATAATAATAACTAGGATTCATAAGCTAACTTTAAACATCATGGGCACAAAAAGTGCAAGACTATTATTTCAAATACTTCCAGACTGCTTCTTGGACAAAACTTTTTCAATGACATCCAAAGTTGTTCAAACATGCCGACTAGCCTTGATGATATACCTTATTTTCTTTTCTATATGGAATCTTAATGATACAATTCATCATAGGAAGTTTTATCACCTAATTGTTTTCTCTTTTTTTTTTCCCCCATATTGGCGAGTTTGACCTAGTACAAAAGCCTACCAATGTTGTAAATGAGTAGTTACTCATGAAATCCAATCTTGCAGCCAAGTTGTCAACCATAAGGTCGATCTTAATGCCAAGAAGGACATAAAAGTTGTAAAGAAGATGGCATCTCTGGAAGAGCTAGAGGATCGGTCTTGAGAGGGTCCGAAATAATTCTCACATCACAAACCCACTATGAGCACTCAGTCGACGGACCAACCTCTCTTCCACTGGTAGCGAAAAGAACACCCACTATTGTTGAGAAAACTACCGGCCATGAGACCGTGAAAGCGAAATCTATGGCCGTAGCTGTTTCCGCGAGTTCCTTCTGACCGGGGCCTGCCTCTCAAAGCATCATTACTTGTTGCATACGGGTTATAGGGTCTACGTACGTAACCTCCTTGAAGAATGCTTTATTTTAAGAGATATTGAAAGCGCATAAAGGCACTTCCGTGATGAATGAAAGCATCGAGCGGCTCAATGGAGATCCCAATTCTTTGAACAGGCTGGTAGATGTTTATGTGAATAATGTATCTACATACTCTGCATTAAGACAAGCAGCTTTGGCACTTCTAGGCAAGGAGAAGTCTGCTTGCACTAAACGAGTCGACCAAGCACAGTCTTATCTTATTACGGTGCAAAGAGAACTAGATGCCATCAAGGAAAGCATGAAGATGCAACTCAAAAGGTAGCTGCACTAGAAAAGGTGCCTCATAGTGCTTGTAAGGAGGAATAAGGACTTTGAAGTGACACTGAAACCAAATCGACATTAGTGATCACCATTAAGTAATAACTTATTGAGAAGAAATAATTTCTCACTGATCTTGAAGTCGTACCCACTTTATCACTAGAAGACATTACGAAGTTGAAGGAATATGAGCAGGATGTCTAAGAATTGAAACTCTCACTCAACCCTGATACTTGGATGAGCACTGTTTGATTAATTTACTTTGTCTATTATAGTTGCACTTGGACTATTCATGTTAGTGGATATTAGATATTTTTTATACAATAACAATATCTATCACTTCATCATCTCTTATTGTGTTTAATTTAACTGCATCAATAATTCTATTTACTAAGCTACCTACGTACTCATAGGAAACTACAATTTCTCCATAAGTTCAAGTCAGAACGTAGTTCAAAAATGATACTTCAGTTGTTTGTTTTGTTTCATAGTTTATACACTTGCAGGCCAAGAGTAGAATAAGAATTTTTTTATTTATTTACCCATTCATATTTATACTGTTGTGGTCCATGAGTAGAACAAAGAGTTTTTTTTTCTCTTGAATGAGCAGTTTAAGCTCATGCTTAGGAGCTTACAAGCGCTTTTTCAAGGGTAGTAATGCCTTAGGAACTTGCCATTTATTGGTCCTACTTGAACTCCTTCTGTATTAACTATCTTATAGGCACCATTCGAGTTGACTGCACAAATGTAAGAGCCTTCCCATTCAAGGGTGAACTTATTCCCTATGCTATGCATCATGATGCTCAGCCTTCTCACTATAAGCACTTGATCGCCAACATGAAATGAGCATGGTAAAACGCTTTTGTTAAATGCTTGTGGCAGTCATGCTTGATAACACTCCACCTGCTGTTATGTCTAAAGTCTTTTCTAATCGAGAGATTCTAATTCAGCTATGCAAAGCTTATGATTTTCAACTTCACTTAAGCCTTTTTGTATGTCGATCTGGAGTGATTGATGGACTACCGTAAGTGCACGAGTAGCCGTAGTGTAGATAAAGATATCGTTTCTCAGGGACTAATGTAACTTACCAAGTCTTGTCTCTCAAAATGTGCTAAGTAAAATTCTAATTCAAAATGTTCGATTTAACATCTTGTAATTCACTATTCTGAATCAATCAAAGAGAAAATATGTTTAGGAATTCTCATAGTTATGAAAGGGGATTGGATAAAAATGACAATCCTGTGTTTTTTTCAAATCGATAAATCACGAGGAATTGCAATCTATCCATAAATTTGATCTATTCTTTTAAATCAATCAAATTTGCCTAAACAAAGTAAAAGTCATTCTTTCAAACTAATTTGCCTTAACTCAAGTTAAATGTAACACCCCCAGCTCCTAGGGTCGAAAGCGTTACGTTTTCTTAACTTTCTACCAAAATTTGGGACGAAAAGGACAGAGTTTCCCCTAAAAACTGACCGTTTCCAGGCGAAAAGCCTTATAAAAAGTCCCTGTAATCAACGGAAGCGCAAAACATTAAAAGAAGCTCAACAGCCACACGCTGAAGTTCATAACTCAACGAGCCACTCGCTCGGAGTACACCAACCAGATTAAATCATGCATAAAGAAGAAATGGAAGATATAACTCAACGGTTGAAACAACCGGAGTATTGGGGTTCACATCCCAAAACATAACTAACTTTAGCCAAAAGACATATAACTGACTAGATGGTTAGCTCATAAGGCCGTACAGAGTGACTCATGATCAATATGCATTACATGAACTTAGAATACCTGTTTACAACCATTTCAAACTGAGAATACATAACGTGACTTCATTAAACATGTAAGATCCCCTCAAATAAGTACAAACGACATCTTGCAAGCATGAACAGATTCCATCTTGACATAACTAATTCAACTTTTTCCTGTTATAAAGAAAACCTGGGGAAAAGGGGGAAAGAGTAGTGGGATGAGCAACCACACGCTCAGTGAGTGTTCCCCAACCCCCTTAAAACGAAAACCATTACAGGCAATAATATCTTTACTAGGCACATAGCACGTATCCAGACTTTACTATCATATTAGGCATTCATAAAATTCTTATGGAAACATCTTTAGGCATTCAAACTTCACTTTAGGTACTCAAACTCATTTCTAGGTCTCTAAATGACCAAACTCTTTACTACCAGGCAGTCAAACACTTAAACAAGGGACGAGGCTAAGCACAGAAACTTTCTTTTTCATAAACATAACTTCTTGGCATTCTATTCCAACTATGTATGAAACCCTATTCATATGATGTGCACATAAGGTTTTTTCTTTTTAGATTCATACTCTTCTTGGCATTTCATTCGTATGGTATGCATAAGATACACACATTTCAAGTCTCAATCAATTCTTATTCACAGGATATGCATGAAATATGCTCATGAGACTTAGTTCTCATATTCGTATCTTCTTAGCATCTCACTCATAAGTTAAACTTAGAACATGCACATGTCATACATAGGAAGCTTTCTTTCTTTTACTAAAAACACTTCATTTAGCCTCTTGAGGCTCATAAAAACTCTTCGCTTAGCCTCTTGAGGCTCATATTCTTTCAAAAGAATCTCTTTCATCTTGGTCTCATAATGACCCTTAAAAAAACTTTCTTTCTGAAATACTTAAAAAGGCGAAACGCCAACTGCTTTTCTTATTTAATAAGAAACTACTCTGGGCATAAGATTATCATAAAGTGCTGGTTGGGAGAGATCTACACTCAATCCCAGTGAGTTTAACTCATACTAAGCTCTTACTCCCGGGATGGCAACTAACTTTGGACCTTAACCCTAAGCACTTATCTTAGCCATTTAAACTGGTCATAACGACTAATAAGTTTGCTACCTCTCACAGCGAAATCCTTTATCATGCAACTCACGCCTTTGTAAAACTCTTTAGGATTCCCCTATTCAAGCAGGTTTACTCCCAAAACTGTACTCATTTAGTTAAAAATAAGCCATCATGCACTAATATTTATGGGTCCTATTATTTGAAAACATAAAATCCTTCTTTGAAAATTTCACCCTTATGCACATAATGCAACTTGAAGACATAGAAGGGAAGGGGGTCCACATGTATCACATTTAAGCACTTCATAATCAATTCAGCACAATGAGCCACACACGGCCTCGCAATCCACACGATTGCGGTTAATTCACAACCCAGACTCCCTCCTCACAAGCACCGTACCACAAAGACCTCGAACCACTCATAGTTCTACCTCAAACCATCCAACTACCATCTCGGTTTCCATTTCGCAATTTAGCATTCTAATCATCATGATATACTGAACAGTAATATGTAAACTTACATAAACTTACCCATGCTTAACTTACCGAGTAAGCAATTAGCAATTACCAGTGCGTTGCAACCAACGGTTACATCGTACACACATTTATACATATAGACACTCATACGACCTTAATTTTAGTAAGCCAAGTTAAGCTAACTAGGCATGAAACATGATTACATTCATGTATGGCAGTTAGGGGACGTAAACATGTCATTCTAATGCTATTGCATAAGCATGATTCAACTAAATAGACAAGTATCGATTCGAAGTTACATTTAAGCCTATTCATGCCATTCAAGCTTAACTATTCATGCCTTTCAAGCTTGACATGAATCAAGTCTCTATTTAAACATAAAACAATTCACTTCGAAGTTTATCAACGATCATGGAACGACTAAGCTTTCATATACATTGATTTTAACCTCTTACAATTCACTTTGAAATTAACCAACGATTATGAAATAACTTAGCATATTTATACGTTAATTCTAAATAGTTACGACTCATTTCGAAGTTCATATATGATTATGATTCATATGAGATTATGACACGACTAATCATATATACGTTAATTCTAGGCGTTTATAATTCATTTCGAATGACATCTTCAGGCATGCATTAAGTAACTAAATTCAAACCAAAGCCAAACATACTTACCTTACTTCGAATTAAAACTTTCAGCTTGAATTAACAAAATTGATTTGAATCGAAGCTAAGCATACATAATTCATTTCAAATTAATATTTCAGGCATAATTTACGTCCATTGATTCGAATCGACGCTAAACATATATAAATCGTTTCGAATTAACATTTAGGCATAATTTACCTAACTTGATTCAAATCGAGGCTAAACATATGTACATCACTTCGAATTAACATTTCAGGCATAACTTACATAACTTGATTTGAATTGAAGCTAAACATATATAATTCACCTAGAATTAACATTTCAGGCATAATTTACGTCCATTGATTCGAATCGACGCTAAACACATTTAAATTACTTCGAATTAACATTTCAAGCATAATTTCTATCCATTGATTTGAATCGACGCTAAACACATCTAAATTACTTCGAATTAACATTTCAAGCATGATTTACATTCATTGATTCAAATTGATGCCAAACACATATAAATTACCTCGAATTAAGATTTCAAGCATAATTTATATCCACTGATTCGAATCGACGCTAAACACATCTAAATTACTTCGAATTAACATTTCAAGCATAAATTAACAAAATGAATCGAACCTAAACATGTATAGCTCACTTCTTGACATTTCTAACGAATTTAGCGAACTCTAACATGACATGCAACATCAATCTGCTGAAAAACATTTCAAAAATAATAATAGCTTCGGAGGCGAGAAACACCCACCTGGACTCCAAGATAGGGATTCGTTCGAAGGGTTTTAGGCTCGGCTTGGAGCGCTGGAAAGACCCGATTCCCTGACCCTTGCTCACCGACGCACGAACCAACCCAATCCACGCTTAACCCACGCAAAAACAGACCAAATTCGACCCATTTTTGCAGCCCAGTTCGAAAAGCCTTGCCCGATCTAATTTCTGCCCTCCCTTGTCGCTACTGCTGGTGGTCGCCGGAGTCAGGCTCAACTGCCGCCTGGTCGTTGTCCTCGGTCGCAACGGTTGCCGTCCTCGGTCGCGACGGTCGCCGGCAGCAGGCCGCGGTTCATTAAACCCCTTTCACTCCCTCACTCTATCGCTCAAACTCTCTCTCTGTTGAGTTCGTGAGTATCCAACCACAAGAGGGGGGTGAATTGTGGTATCTGATTTTCGCGTTGTAGATAACAAACACCCTCACAGAGGTTGTTCTCAAGTGACAAACACCCTGATAGCTTGTTTGCACGGGGTGTTCTCAAATATTGCAGAGGCGAAAATCACCAAGATAGATGCGGAAAATAAAGCACACACAATTTTTACGTGGAAAACACCTCTAGCCCAACTGAGGTGTGAAAAACCACGACCTACCTCATGTAGGATTTAACCACTTTCACTAACGGGCTTCACACGTTACAAATGTAACACACCTTGTTACAACTTGCAACCACGTAACCTTCTTCCCAAAGACAGGTTACACCACGTCCAACCTTCGCAAGATTAGACACGTCCAAGTCCACACGACTAGGACACACTCACTCACTTTTCTGATTCAAGATCAGGGTTACAAACACCTTACAGGGGGTGCTTCTCACTAAGCAGATGTAAGGTACAATGAAGATCCTATTATGCCAATGGTATGAAAACTCAAAATCAAACACAGCTTGTCACGGTTTGCTTTTCAGAATGAAGCTCAAGAATCTTTGAGTGTAAACCGAGTTTTCTGATTTTCCTGGATTTTTCAAAAGGCTGTGTTTATGCAAATTCAAACCGAGTTTTCTATCTCTCTGTTTTTCGAGTGTTTTGAATATCTGTATATATCTGTCTGTGTGTATGTGCTGGGAGAGAAAAAGCTGAGGCTTTTAAACCAAAAAAAAAACCAACGGTCATAAACCACAGAATCAGCTAAGTATGGAAAATGATTTGCAAATAAAATATATTCTCTAACGGCTAATGATGAATTTATCCCAAAATATAAGGGATTTTGTTATCTTAAAAGATAACCCTTATCTTCCCATAACCGTGAAGAAGTTTAAAGAGATTTTCAGCTTTTACCAAATCCGAAAATATAGTCAAAGGAAATTTTTTCCTTTATGTTTTGGTAAATCTCCAAAACTGATTTTCGAAATTCTCCCAAAATATTTTCAGGAAATATCCTTTCCAGAGAAATAGCAGTTTTGAAATTCAAGGAAAGTATTCTAGAGATCTTGGCCAACCAAAATGAATTTTTCAAAAATAATCGGGTATGGCCACTGCAGTTCAGAAACACCCTAGGCACCCTGTTCGCAGGGTTGTTCGCAACTGGTGTTCTGAAGCACTTAGCGCAAATACCGATTCAAGAGGTGTTTAAAATGATGTTTTCAATATTGGCATATTAACAAGAGTCTAATTAAATAAAACCTATATACCCAAGACTTCTTGTTTTGAACCAGTCATCTTGTCCGAGATTTGTAGAGCTGCTGTGAACACCAAGGCCACCTTGTTTGCTGGGGTTGTTCTTTGCATTGCTAGAGTTCAGGAACACGCTTTACAATCAACTGTCGAGATGGTGTTCTTGACTTAATATGGAATCACCAAGTAAAACCTGTCTAGAAGACTTGTTCTCACATGTAGCAAACCAGTTAATACAATAAAGATCACAAACACCAGTTAGGCCTGTTTGGAGATCGTGTTCGGAGCAACATTACTTGGACAGATTTTTACACTTGGATTTGTTATCATCAAAACTAAATATAATAACACAACAAATTCCCCCTTTTTGATGATGACAAACCAAGTGACCATATTGACAAAAAATGAATGAATGCTAATAGGGATAAGTCAATGCTAAGGTCCACTCGTCAATAGGTAAGGTCCACTCATCAATAGGACTACTTCCCCCTTTTGGCATCATTAAAAAGCATAAACAACATTATGAATGCAAGAGGCAGTAATAAAGGGATATTGCATTAAAAACCTTACAAATGCCAAAAACGAAATTAAGGAAGGAGGAGACTAGAGAACAGCCTAGACAATCAGGGAGCAGGGGGTGGTTGCGTTTGCAGAGGAGGGATGCTAGGGGCAAGAGTGGAGAGAAGTGCAAGCAAATCTTCATGGCGTTTGGTCGAGAGAGCTCGTTCCTCAGCAAGAGCAGCCTTGACAGCTGAGAGCTCATCTTTGAGGCGAGCATTGTCCTCAAGAACAGCCTCAACCTTGACGGAAGGTTGTCCAGAAACAGGTGGTCGAGGTGGTCGACGACCCTGTTTGGAGACTGACCCTTCGCCAACCCCATAGCCACACCCTAGTAGGGTGTCAACGCCAATTTCATCAATGATTTGGGCCGACACTCTTCGTGTGAGCACGATCCCAAAGTACTCAAGCACCCTTGTCAACAAAAACCCATAGCCAAGATCATGTGCCCGGATGGTGTTCACAATTCGCTCTATGTGGCGAATCATGATTGCAGGGAGGTTTACTGGTTCCTCCCGATCCAGTAGGTCCACCAGACATTGATCAAAGGCATCTGCTGAGTTTCGCCCATTACCTTACAGTATTATGTTCTTGATGGTGAACATAAACAATAGTTGGTGTAGGGAGGTCATTTCACCCTTCTTAACCGAGAGGGGTGTTCTCAGGCCCTGTTTTTGACTAAGGCGTTTGGACACCTCTAAGAGCCTGGCTGTTTCTAGGGCAGTTTTGTCTTCCCTCACATACACAACAAATCCACGAGAGGAGATGCCCAGAATATCACTCAGGGTGGCTTCATCAAAGGAAAAATGACACGCATTGACAGCACTTGTCACCACCCCATTTGTGACAGAGCAGTTGGCATAGAATTCAGCCAACTCGAGCACAGAACACCCTTGCTGGGTGTTTGCAAACAACTCAAGCCAGCCTTGGGCTCGAAGCTTGGTCAAGAACACCCCCAGACCCTGTTCCTCGAAAAAGCTTACATTCACTACCTTCCCCCTGACGACATTGCGCTTCAGCAACTGCGCATGTTTGTCAGACATAGGAGAGGGAGTGAACTGCTTTGGGCGTTTAAGGACAGGAACAGAGGTGGTGGCTTCTGGTAGGGGGGCTGCTCTGGGCTTTCGCTTGAGGGGTGTTTTGGCAGGAGAGGGCTTCACAGCGGGTTTATTGGTTGGTTTTGGAGGAGATTGTTCTTCAAAGGACTCGGAAAACACCGGTGTCCCCTGTTTGAAGGTGGTGTTCTCAGAGTCAGAACTCAAGAACCCTTCAGAAGAAGAAGAAATCTCCTCGATGATAGGAGCACAGGGTTTGGAGGGACGATGAGAGGATTGAAATGCTAGCCTTGCAGATTTTCGAGAGGGCTTAGAGGATTGAGGAGAAGAGGGAGTTTGAGAGGGTTGAGACCTTGGTTGTGGCCTTGTTCTTGGCGTTCTGCTACGCCTAGCCACGATTTTCACCCTCTTCCTTTTCTCTCCAGTTTGAAAGTCTGGAGTGGAGATTTCAGCCTCAGGGAGAGAATTCTTCTCTAGACTCTCCTCTGACGACTCATTCGACTTCCCTTGGAAGTCGACATGCAGATCCTCCACAAACACACCTTCGACAGAGGCAGCCCCTGTTTCTGTCGCGGTGTCAGAGAACAACCCAGAAGAACAGGGCTCAAAATTAAACCCTTCAGGGGTTTCCAAGAATTGTTCTTGAGACCCCGACTTTGTTCCCTCTGACTCAATTGAAATGGGACAAGCAATTGCCCCTACGAGGAACACCAATTCCCTTCCACATTCAAAGGGAACATCATCCATCCCCATTCCCACTGATTTTAGAGATAAGCGATTCAGAAATTGGAAAGGCTTGTAAAGAATTGGGCGAGAAGGAGCAGGAATTGAGGAAGAAAGAACGAGGGCTTTTGATTGAAGAGTGTTGTTGGAAGCCATTGTTGCTAGAGGAGAGAGATTAGGGTTTAAGGAGTTTGCAGGATGTTCGGTTTTTGCTTGAGGGCGAGATGAACGATAGTACTAAGAGCAGGGCATAAAGAGAGAGAGAGAGAGAGAACAGCCGAATCTTTGAGAAGATCTCTTGAATTGTAACGGGTAGGAGCAATAACATCTTGTGCCTTGGGAAGGAAAGCAAACACACCGAGCAACCAAGGGACGTACCTGTTCTCTGTATTATGCCACCGAGCAACCAAGGGGTGTACCTGTTCTCTGTATTATGCCTGTTCTTTGCCGTCTGACCTGATTCGACTGAATGGCATTAAGACGGCTCCAGTACATCCCCTTATGCTGTACTAAGTAGATAAGGAAAAAAAAATGCATGCAATACGGGCATATGCAATCACATCCGTTATTAATAAAATTTGCAAACAGGGGGAGAGAACATGGTGTAAAGGTTGATCTTACCAAACCCAATTCATGTTCTAGAAACAGGTATCTCAGGGTGTTCTCACCAACCCTAGTTCCAGTCTATTTCTCTCAAAAAGGTCTCTAGCTAGTGCCTTAGTGAATATATCAGCAATCTGACTTTCCGTTGAGCAAAAATTCAAAGAGATTAAACCCTTTTCAACATTATCTCTCAAGAAATGATGTCAAATGTCAATATGCTTTGTTCTTTTATGTTGACATGGATTTTTGGCAATATTAATTGCACTTGTGTTATCACAAAAAATAGGAATGCATCCAATGTCAACACAAAAGTCCTTAAGCTGTTGCCTTATCCACAACAGTTGAGCACAACATGAAGCTGCTGCAACATATTCAGCTTCTGCCGTGGACATGGCAACTGAATGTTGCTTCTTGGTAGCCCAAGATACCAAATAAGGTCCAAGAAAGTGAGCCATACCTGAGGTACTCTTTCTATCAACTAGGAATCCAGCATAGTCAGCATCAGCATATCCAACAAGATCAAAATTGCAACCTTTAGGATACCATAGAGCTAAATTGGGTGTATGTTTCAAATACCTTAGTATCTGTTTAACAGCCTTAAGATGAGTTTCCTTAGGATTAGACTGAAAACGGGCACATAAACCAACACTAAAAACAATATCAGGTCTACTAGCGGTTAGGTATAAGAGTGACCCAATCATACCCCGATAGAGTTTCTCCTCAACTGAGGGACTCCCATCATCCATAACCAACTTGGTTGAAGGAGAAATAGGAGTGTCTATGGGTTTGGCCGACTCCATCCCAAAATGCTTAAGTAATTCCTTGATATACTTTTGCTGATGGATCATGGTGCCATTTGGAGTTTGCTTGATTTGTAAGCCTAAGAAAAAA
Organism: Carnegiea gigantea; assembly: GCA_029747015.1. Classification (NCBI taxonomy): domain Eukaryota; kingdom Viridiplantae; phylum Streptophyta; class Magnoliopsida; order Caryophyllales; family Cactaceae; genus Carnegiea; species Carnegiea gigantea. Next base: position 322,376 of record JAKOGI010000269.1, on the reverse strand, counting down.
TTAAGCTCACCCATCATGCTCATCTCAAACTCACTCCTCATCATATTTGAAAATTCATTGCATAAATCATGATGAGTTGCACCAAATATGATGTCATCAACATATATTTGGACAATCAAAAAATGTTCCCCTTAGATTTTAGAAACAAGGTATTGTCTACCTTGCCTCTTCTAAAATCATTTTCAAGTAAAAAACTTGACAACCATTCATACCAAGTTCTTGGAGCTTGTTTTAAACTATAAAGTGCTTTGTCAAGTTTAAAAACATGATTTGGAAAATCACCATTTTCAAAACCAGGGGGTTGTTTGACATACACCTCTTCTTTAAGGTATCCGTTTAGGAATGCACTTTTAACATCCATTTGATATAGCTTGATTTCCATATGAGCTGCAAAGGCTATTAAGATTCGAATAGCCTCAATTCTAGCAACTGGTGCAAAGGTTTCTTCGTAATCGATCCCTTCTTCTTGATTATATCCTTGTACAACCAGCCGTGCCTTGTTCCTGGTGACTGTTCCTGACTCATCCAGTTTGTTTCAGAACACCCACTTGGTTCCAATGATTGTTGTCTCTGCAGGTTTAGGTACAAGGTGCCATACCTTGTTTCTTTCAAATTGATGAAGCTCTTCTTGCATAGCCGTGATCCAATCTGAATCTGCAAGAGCTTCATTCACACTTTTTGGCTCAATGTTAGAAAGAAAAGCATAGAAAGCACAAAAATTCTTTAGTTTAGATCTAGTTTGCACTCCAGTATTAATATCTGACAAGATTTGATCAAGAGGATGCGAACTATGGTGCTTCCATGGTCGTGGAGTAAGAGGATCCACAGACACATGCTCTGTTCTAACTGAAATGTGTGTAGGATCAGGCTCAAGAACACCTCCTGATCCTGTTTCTGCACCTGTTTGTAACCTTATTCCTGAAGAACATGGTTCTGAACAGGGTTCAGCGGTGTTTTCCCCTGTTTGGTGTTCACCTTGCCTGCTGTTCTGAGGAACACCTTCAGGAGTTGTTTTCTCCATGGTGTTCTTACCTCGTTTATCTTGGAGCAACACTTCTTTTCGAACAAGACCTAATTCAAGTTCATCTTCCTGTGCATCATTCTCACTCAACACGTTAGATTCATCAAAAAGTACATGCACACTTTCCCCAACACACAAGGTTCTTTTGTTAAAGACTTTGTATGCCTTGCTGTGAGAAGAATAGCCAAGAAGTATTGCCTCATCACTTCTTGGATCAAACTTTCCTAAGGCATCCTTCCCATTATTATGCACAAAACACTTACAACCAAATGTCCTTAGGTGCGTAATATTGGGTTTTCTGCCTTTGAAAAGTTCATAAGGAGTTTTATTCAACATGGGTCTGATCATGCATCTATTTATAATGTAACATGAGGTGTTCAATGCTTCTGCCCAAAAATACCTAGGAAGACCACTAGCAATAAGCATTGTTCTGGTCATGTCTTCCAGGGTGCGATTTTTGCGCTCAACCACCCCATTTTGTTGGGGTGTTCTTGGAGCTGAGAAGTTATGATCAACACCATGTTCATTACAATAGTTGACAAAACTTGCATTTTCAAACTCAGTTCCATGATCAGATCTTAAGCTGATTAAGGAGTGTCCTACTCTCTTTTCAACCTTTTTAAGAAAGGCAATAAAATTCTCAAAGGTTTCATCCTTGGATGCCAAAAACAAGGTCCAAGTAAATCGAGAGTAATCATCCACTACCACAAGCACATACTTTTTCCCACCTCTACTGGTTACCCTCATGGGACCACACAAATCAATGTGTAATAATTCTAGAGGTCGAGTAGTGCTTACACACCTTTTCGATTTAAAAGAAGATCTGACTTGTTTGCCTTTTGCACAAGCTTCACATACCTTGTCATCATTAAATTTGATGGAAGGTAGTCCAACAACCAAATCTTTGGAAACAAGTTTGTTTAACAAAGATAGGCTTGCATGACCTAGTCTCTTGTGCCATAACATTATATCATCATTTAATGCATTTAAACAAGTCAGATTATTTTGGGGAAGAGTGGAAATACAAACTTTATAAACATTTTGACATCGCTTCCCCCTCAACACAACATCTCCTGTGTCGTCATTTACAACCAAGCAACGTGTTCGTGAAAACACCACTAGGTTGTTCTTGTCACACAGTTGGGACACACTTAGCAAATTGTGCTTTAAACCATCAACCAAGTGCACATTATCAATTGAATGGGAGAGAGTTTTACCAATATTACCTATACCGACAATTGTCCCAGACTTGCCGTTTCCAAATGCTACACTCCCACCATTCAAAGCTGTAAGTGAGAGAAAATTTGATCTTTCTCCAGTCATGTGTCGCGAACACCCACTATCAACATACCACAGCTGCCTGTTTTCAAGGTTGTTTTCTGATCTGTTTGACAGGGTGTTTCTTACCCTGTTTGCTGGGTTGTTTGTGGGATTGTTCTCTCTCACTTCAGCCTGCAAAACAAATCACGGGTTAGTTTTGGGAACCCAGATCCACTTGGGTCCCATTCTTTTAGACATGTAAAGCTCATCTTTTCTAATCCAGATTTGTTTCACATACCTTTCATTCTTTTCATTGGCATGTTTTCTTAAAGGACAAGAATATCGATAGTGACCAGTTTTACCACAATGAAAGCAAACAATGTTTTCAGGTAATCCCACATACTTTCTATAAATTAGGTAAACTGTTCGTTTAGGCTTATACCCAAGTCCCTTTCTGTTTGACTGTGGTGAGTGTTTAACCAAGCAAGGGCCTGTGAAGATTTGTTCCAGCGTTTGTTTGTGCTAAGCTCGGTTTCCAGTTTTTCTTCATTAGCATGCAAACCCTTGTTCTCTTTGAGCAGGGACTCAACCATTCCTTCCAGCTCAAAGAGTTTTTCCTCTATTCGAGAGTAATCTCCTTCTTTTATAAAGAGGTTTTCTTTGAGCATATTAACATTTTCATGTAAACCGAGTTTTTCATTTTTAAGAATTTCATTTTCAAGCTCTAGGTCACGAACTTCTCTTTTTAGATCAGCACATGTGTCTATCAAATTATATAGAAGTTCTTCTAAAGTGGCTTTGTTAAGACCATGTACCTTGTTCTTGAGATCTGAGAAGCTGATTGTTGATTCATCATCTGAATCTGAATCACTTTGTGCCATAAGTGCTACAACTCCTTCTTCAGCTTTAGATTCTCCTTCATCCTCAGAGGAATCTCCCCAAGTAGCCAGCATAGCTTTCGAGAATCGCCTGCCCAGATTGTTTACAGGGTGTTTTCGACCCTGTTTTCGAGGGTGTTCAGGCATTTGATCTTCTCGAAGCAGAGGGCAATTTTTGACTAAGTGATCTGGTTTGCCGCACTTGAAACACCCTGTGAGCTGTTCTTTGGAGGTGTTTCTGGACTTGCTGAAGTCTTTTCTTTTGTTGTTTTCCTTGACCTTTTTGAAGAATTTCTTGAATTTTCTGGACATTAGGGCCATTTCTTCATCTTCAAGGTCAGAGTCAGTGTCCTCATGTGCTTTCAAGGCAAGCCCACGATCCTTCTTTTGCTCCTCTCTTTGCTGTGAGTTCTTTCGGAGTTCATAGGTCTGGAGATTACCAATCAACTCGTCGAGGGTGATCTTGTTCATGTCTTTAGCCTCTTGGATGGCTGTTACTTTGGCCTCCCACGTGCGAGGTAAAATTCTGAGGATTTTCCTCACCAACTCTTCAGTGGTGAAAGATCTTCCCAAGGATTTTAACTCGTTCGTGATGTGGGTGAACCGTGTATACATGTCCATCACAGTTTCATGATCACCCATATCAAACAACTCATATTGTCGCATAAGTAGCTCAATTCTAGATTGTTTAACTTGACTCGTACCTTCATGAGCAACTTGCAGAGCATTCCAGATAGCTTGGGCTGATTCACACTCAGAGATGCGAGTGTATTCATCGGGTCCTAGGCCAAAATATAGAAGCTTTTTGGCTTTGGCATTTTTCTCCATTTTCTTGTAGTCCTCGGTATCAAATTCTATGGATTCCTTGGGAACCTTCTTACCATCTTCAAGCACCTTGGTGGGAACAAGAGGCCCGTTCTTGATGAGCATCCATAATTCATAATCTTCTGCCTGAATATAGTTCTCCATCCTATTCTTCCACCAACTATAATGTTGGCCGTTGAAATAGGGTGGACGAGTAATGGATTGCCCTTCAAGAATTCCTTGTGGGGTACTCATCTTCAGAATCTCTCAAGATGTTAACCTTTTGTAAGAGAACCCGCTCTGATACCACTTGTTGAGTTCGTGAGTATCCAACCACAAGAGGGGGGTGAATTGTGGTATCTGATTTTCGCGTTGTAGATAACAAACACCCTCACAGAGGTTGTTCTCAAGTGACAAACACCCTGATAGCTTGTTTGCACGGGTTGTTCTCAAATATTGCAGAGGCGAAAATCACCAAGATAGATGCGGAAAATAAAGCACACACAATTTTTACGTGGAAAACACCTCTAGCCCAACTGAGGTGTGAAAAACCACGACCTACCTCGTGTAGGATTTAACCACTTTCACTAATGGGCTTCACACGTTACAAATGTAACACACCTTGTTACAACTTGCAACCACGTAACCTTCTTCCCAAAGACAGGTTACACCACGTCCAACCTTCGCAAGATTAGACACGTCCAAGTCCACACGACTAGGACACACTCACTCACTTTTCTGATTCAAGATCAGGGTTACAAACACCTTACAGGGGGTGCTTCTCACTAAGCAGATGTAAGGTACAATGAAGATCCTATTATGCCAATGGTATGAAAACTCAAAATCAAACACAGCTTGTCACGGTTTGCTTTTCAGAATGAAGCTCAAGAATCTTTGAGTGTAAACCGAGTTTTCTGATTTTCCTGGATTTTTCAAAAGGCTGTGTTTATGCAAATTCAAACCGAGTTTTCTATCTCTCTGTTTTTCGAGTGTTTTGAATATCTGTATATATCTGTCTGTGTGTATGTGCTGGGAGAGAAGAAGGTGAGGCTTTTAAACAAAAAAAACCAACGGTCATAAACCACAGAATCAGCTAAGTATGGAAAATGATTTGCAAACAAAAAATATTCTCCAACAGCTAATGATGAATTTATCCCAAAATATAAGGGATGTTGTTATCTTAAAAGATAACCCTTATCTTCCAATAACCGCGAAGAGGTTTAAAGAGATTTTCAGCTTTTACCAAATCCGAAAATATAGTCAAAGGAAATTTTTTCCTTTAAGTTTTGGCAAATCTCCAAAACTTATTTTCGAAATTCTCCCAAAATATTTTCAGGAAATATCCTTTCCAGAGAAATAGTAGTTTTGAAATTCAAGGAAAGTATTCTAGAGATCTTGGCCAATCAAACTGAATTTTTCAAAAATAATCGGGTATGGCCACTGCAGTTCAGAAACACCCTAGGCACCCTGTTCGCAGGGTTGTTCGCAACTGGTGTTCTGAAGCACTTAGCGCAAGTACCGATTCAAGAAGTGTTTAAAAATGATGTTTTCAATATTGGCATATTAACAAGAGTCTAATTAAATAAAACCTATATACCCAAGACTTCTTGTTTTAAACCAGTCATCTTGTCCGAGATTTGTAGAGCTGTTGTGAACACCACGGCCACCTTGTTTGCTGGGGTTGTTCTTTGCATTGCTAGAGTTCAGGAACACGCTTTACAATCAACTGTCGAGATGGTGTTCTTGACTTAATATAGAATCACCAAGTAAAACCTGTCTAGAAGACATTCTCACATGTAGCAAACCAGTTAGTACAATAAAGATCACAAACACCAGTTAGGCCTGTTTGGAGATCGTGTTCGGAGCAACATTACTTGGACAGATTTTTACACTTGGATTTGTTATCATCAAAACTAAATATAATAACACAACACTCTCTTTCTCCATTGTGGCATCGCGGGGCAGCACCGGGGGGATCGCACCAGGAGTGACAGTGGCCGGTCGCCAGCCGCCAGCGTTCCTCGACCCTCCACTCTCTCTTGGTCCGCCCCCCTCTCTCCCTGGTGGCAGCAGGTTCGCGAGAGTTGGGGTTTGAGGAACCCCCCCTTGCTCGTCCCGTTCTCTGCTGAAGAAGAAAGGGGCTTCGGCACCCTTATGTTTTTTTGTTTTTTTTTTGACTCAAGCTGATCAGTGATTGGCATTGCTAGTCTAGTTCATATCCCGAACTCTAAACCCGAATCACTAATACGACCTTCTATCGACTATTCGTTCCCAAATACGTCAAGATTCGATTTCGTAAGTCTCAAAACTAATTCTAGGGTTGAAATCCTAATCGTATTCGGGAAACGACTAAATAAATCGAATAACGACTAAATTAAACCATCGATATAATTTAAAAGCATAAATAGCACGAATTAACTTTAAAATCAATAACAACAATAATAATTCCTTTTTTAATAAAAATTATAGCTCCCAAAAGCACATCGATAATAATTTGACTCACACAGTTACTAAAAATACGAATTTAGAACGTAACAAGGAAATTTAGTTAGCTTAACGGAAAACGACAATGCGGGGTCTTACACTCTTCCCCCCTTAAAAGAATTTCGTCCTCGAAATTCTAAATCTAAGTTTGATCTTTCCTAGAATGCATGCACACAACTAGTATTTACGCGATAGGTTATCAAAAAGGTTTCATTATGCAATCACTGCTTCCTTTAAATCAAAAGAAAAGTGCTAATGGTATCCAATCTCCTCCTTGCCAGTCTCTTCAAGCGCCTACTCGCTCTATTTAGGCGCCGAGGGTGAATCGCATTGAAGAGAGGCAAATGAGTTGGCGCGGAAAAACCATATTAAACTCATTTTGAAAGGGACAAGGACTTTGAATCACCTACACACTACTCGTATCATGACAAGGAGCTTTATGCACATGCATTGCTATGGGTTGGCAACCAAGGGTACGACGTCATGCCGCAAAGAACAAGAGTCATAACGGTTAACTCTGAGACCCTATGACACTCTAGAGTGATAAAAGCAACTTAAAGCATCACGTAGGATCACCTTAGCATAATGACATCACATGAAATCGATAACTCAACATTTTCAAGCCAAGAATCACATGCAGCATGAATTAATCCATCTCACCCACATGGTGCACAACTTACGAGAGGATAAATATACAACCCATTAGTCATGCAAGGAAACAACTTGGAAAGTTAGATGACAGGGATGTGGGTCAATACTCAGCAATAAACCAGTACGTATCCATACATTAATTGTTCATGGGAGGTTGATACATGGCTTCTTGGTTGTGGCGGGTTTAGCGCAGGATCCTCATACCTAGTGTTGTTGTTACATAACTCAACTATCGTTCCATAAGGGTTTAATTGCCAGGGTAAGGTGGCTTCCCAGGGCATTGCCATTTGGGGATTTGCAATCTCATAGGGGAAACATACTTTGAGTTTAACCAACGCAATGCCGCTTCTTATAGGTTCTTACGAGCAAGTATGTATGTACGTAAATGTAACCCGAGAAACGGTAGTGGTACTATGCCAAATGGTGTCGTGTCTAACTATAAGACAACTAGGTTGAAGGAAAGGCCAAACATGCTAATCAAAGTATAGTAAGACAGCGTTGGCAGCACATATGATGGCTAGCAAAGCACTATCCAAGGTTCTCTATGAAACCTCCCATATACCCATAAAAATTCAGTATGCAAGACATGATGCGGCTAACTCAGTCATACCATGCCAGGACACTCAGTTATACCCTGCCAGGGATTGTTTTACACACATCCATTCATATCCCTTTAAGTCACGCATTCAAGTATGGTCGCAAGTACGCTGGCATGTCATATGGTCTAGGCAAAGAAGGTACAAGGCCAATAAATGCGAATGAAACCCCTATGGTCACAAGATCTTTTTGCTAGGCATATGAGTTTTTAGCCACTCAATCAAACATATGAAACATAGAACTTAGGCATATAGACAATGAGTAACTCCGCTACCATTACGAATATCTTAGCACATCATGCAATGATACATACAAGGGTAAGCATTTGAATGCCGAGGCCACAGTCGTGTAGTCATGTCATGAGGTATGTTCACAGTTAGCCACTTAATTATAATGCAAAAGGGCTAGTTGCTATGCTATAATTAGATAAGCACAGTTATACGAAGCAAACAATCACGTAGTTTGAATTATTTGGCTAACTCGGAGGCGCACTCAACCAGAATTAAATTATTCACGTACCAAGTGGTTTATTTACTATGCCTCTCACTTATGAAACATACGATTAACCATACACACCATTTCATATAACGATATAGGCTTCCAAACGTTTATGAAAACATGGCATGCTTTAAAACACAATGGTTCACAATAATGTTATACAAAAGTCACCTAGACGAGTATAGACGATAGCAATCCTTATTAGCATTCTAGGGTCAAAGGTATGCCTTGGGCTTATCCAAAGTAACTACATACTAGCCATTAGTCAAATGACAAGGGTAACAACAATGGCGTTACTAGTCTTACGGACATACATTGAGATTTTGCGACCTATTTGTTTCATAGGGTAATTGCAGAGGTTCAAGGAACTTTTAGCACACATGGGGGTGGCTCTACTTTCTATCTTGATGTACTCTGGCCCCTGCCCTTGGTGTTGATGCATAAGAGAATGCTGAAAGGTATAAATTGTTACCTCATAAGGTAACGGGGTGATGTATGTGGTATAACAGTTCTAAAGTCCGTCAGGTCATTCCTTATATCTCCACTCTAGGTGTGACAGGGATAATATGGTTGGGAAACTTTCAAGCCTATAATAAAAATGGCATTCCACATTACCAAGAGCATGATGCCTAGCAAACTCGAGGGCGACAGTAGTCATATGTAGGGGTGTAAGGAAAACTCCACACCTAAGTGTCAATAACACATATATAGGATAACACTTTGGCAACAAAATAAGACCATATCACAACCATCACATTGACACGCGCATAAATAAGGTTCTCGCTTCGTTCCCTTAACAATTAAGAATCCACGCAAAAGGGGCAGTATCTAAAGAAATTTTCAGTCAAGAAAGGTAATCCTTAATCACTTATAACTTGTCATTGACACATCAAGCACTATAGGTATCTCAGTAGGTATACATTCAAAACATTTAGTTGCGCATAGAAAATTACGACAGTAGCACCGGCTCAAGCATCATGCAAAGCAAATGCAAGCCTTCAAATACGGCATTAAAGCCTAACTACATAATTAGAAATCTTTCAATGCAAAGCAAGGATCTTAACTCACTATTTAGAAAGGACCTTAACTTTCAAAATCTCTAGATTTTCAAACTAGAAATAGTCCAACTACCTCTAGCTCTATCCCTACCGATCATTAAGTACGTCTACTCACTCGATTATGGGGCTCAAGGAGCAAATCGTACTTCAGGGGCAAAGATGAGCTTAGAAAAGAATTTTCAATCGCTTGAGTCTAATTGATGTGCTTTAACTATCGATTGCCTTAACAGAGTGCACGAAGAAAACATTTATCATTCAAAACATCACTTAGCTCACACGATACAAGTGATTTGGGCTCACTTCCTATCACACAGCTCACATACATCCGATTGGCTCAACCGGATCACCCAAAAATCAATCAGTGAAGTCAATTAGCACATTAGGAACATATTACACCAATGAAGTATTCACAACGCCACTTGAAGGTGTAGGGAGAGCTATTTGGCTCTCATACTAGCGCACAACTCACCACTTTTATTCAATCGACCTTCTCGAAACATATATAACTACTTAAGTGCAGCAACGATCATACAAAGTTCACATTTGCACACAAGCAAAACATATGTCACAAATCCACAGAGTGTTCCTAGGCGACTATATGAAATGCAAGACTCTTTCTCCATTGTGGCGTCGCGATGATGCGATCGAGGACGACGACCAGGCGACGGTTGAGCCTGACTCCGGCGGCCACCAGCTGTAGCGACAAGGGAGGGCAAAAATCAGATCGGGCAAGGCTCTTCGAACTGGGCTGCAAAAATGGGTCGAATTTGGTCTGTTTTTGCGTGGGTTAAGCGTGGATTGGGTTAGTTCGTGTGTCGGTGGGCAAGGGTCAGGGAATCGGGTCTTTCCAGCGCTCAAAGCCGAGCCTAAAACCCTTCGAACGAATCCCTAGCTTGGAGTCCAGGTGGGTGTTTCTCGCCTCCTAAGCTATTATTATTTTCGAAATGTTTTTCAGCAGATTGATGTTACATCTCATGTTAGAGTTCGCTAAATTCGTTAGAAATGTCAAGATTTGGTTAATTTATGCTTGAAATGTTAATTCGAAGTAATTTAGATGTGTTTAGCGTCGATTGGAATCAGTGGATATAAATTATGCTTGAAATGTTAATTCAAAGTAATTTAAATGTGTTTAGCGTCGATTCGAATCAATGAATGTAAATCACGCTTGAAATGTTAATTCGAAGTAATTTAGATGTGTTTAGCATTGATTCGAATCAGTGGATATAAATTATGCTTGAAATGTTAATTCGAAGTAATTTAAATGTGTTCAGCGTCGATTCGAATCAATGAATGTAAATCATGCTTGAAATGTTAATTCGAAGTAATTTAAATGTGTTCGTCGTCGATTCGAATCAATGGACGTAAATTAGGCCTGAAATGTTAATTCTAGGTGAATTATATATGTTTAGCTTTAACTCAAATCAAGTCATGTAAGTTATGCTTGAAATGTTAATTCGAAGTGATGTACATATGTTTAGCCTCGATTCGAATCAAGTTAGGTAAATTATGCCTAAATGTTAATTCGAAACGATTTATATATGTTTAGCGTCGATTCGAATCAATGGACGTAAATTATGCCTGAAATATTAATTCAAAATGAATTATATATGCTTAGCTTCGATTCAAATCAATTTTGTTAATTTAAGCTGAAAGTTTTAATTCAAAGTAAGGTAAGTATGTTTGGCTTAGCTTCAAATTTAGTTACTTAATGCATGCCTGAAGATGTCATTCGAAATTAATTATAAACGCTTAGAATTAACGTATATATGATTTGTCGGGTCATAATCTCACATGAATCACAATCATATATGAACTTCGAAATGAGTTGTAACTAGTTAGAATTAACGTATAAATATGCTCAGTTATTTCATAATCGTTGGTTAATTTCAAAGTGAATTGTAAGAGTTTAAAATCAATATATATGAAAGCTTAGTCGTTCCATGATCGTTTATAAACTTCGAAGTGAATCGTTTTATGTTTAAATAGAGACTTGATTCATGTCAATCTTGAAAGGCATGAATAGTTAAGCTTGAATGGCATGAATAGGCTTAAATGTAACTTCGAATCGATGCTTGTCTATTTAGTTGAATCATGCTTATACAATAGCTTTAGAATGACATGTTTACGTCCCCTAACTGCCGTACATAAATGTAATCATGTTTCATGCCTAGTTAGCTTAACTTGGCTTACCAAAATTAAGGTCGTATGAGTGTCTATATGTATAAATGTGTGTACGATGTAATCGTTGGTTGCAGCGCACTGGTAATTGCTAATTGCTTACTCGGTAAGTTAAGCATGGGTAAGTTTATGTAAGTTTACATATTGCTTCTCAGTATATCATGATGATTAGAATGCTAAATTGCGAAATGGAAGCCGAGATGGTAGTTGGATGGTTTGAGATAGAACTATGAGTGGTTCACGGTCTTTGTGGTACGGTGCTTATGAGGAGGGAGCCTGGGTTGTGAATTAACTGCAATCGTGTGGATTGCGAGGCCATGTGTCGCTCATTGTGCTGAATTGATTATGAAGTGCTTAAATGTGATACATGTGGACCCCCTTCCATTCCATGTCTTCAAGTTGCATTATGTGCATAAGGGTGAAATTTTCAAAGAAGGATTTCATGTTTTGAAATAATAGTAGTCATAAATATTAGTGCATGATGGCATATTTTTAAATAAATGAGTACAGCTTTGGGAGTGAACCTGCTTGAACGGGAGAATCCTAAAGAGTTTTACAAAGGCGTGAGTTGCATGATAAAGGATTTCGCTGTGAGAGGCAGCAAACTTATTAGTCGTTATGACCAGTTTAAATGGCTAAGATAAGTGCTTAGGAGCAATAGATGGGAGTGAACCTGCTTGAACGGGAGAATCCCTAGCCTAGGGAGTAATCCCTAGAGACCCTGACGAGGGTTAAGGTTCAAAGTTAGTTGCCATCCCGGGAGTAAGAGCTTGTGTGAGTTAATCTCACTGGGATTGGGTGTAGATCTCTCCCAACCAGCACTTTATGATGATCTTATGCCCAGAGTAGTTTCTTATTAAATAAGAAAAGCAGTTGGCGTTTCGCCTTTTTAAGTATTTCAGAAAGAAAGTTTTTTTAAGGGTCATTATGAGTTCAAGATGAAAGAGATTCTTTTGAAAGAATATGAGCCTCAAGAGGCTAAGCGAAGAGTTTTTATGAGCTTCAAGAGGCTAATTGAAGTGTTTTCAGTAAAAGAAAGAAAGCTTCCTGTGTATGACATGTGCGTGTTCTAAGTTTAACTTATGAATGACATGCTAAGAAGCTACGAATATGAGAAGAAAGTCTCATGAGCATATTTCATGCATATCCTATGAATGAGAATTGATTGAGACTTGAAATGTGTGTATCTTATGCATACCATACGAATGAAATGCTAAGAAGAGTATGATTCTAAAAAGAAATAACCTTATGCACATCATATGAATAGGGTTTCATGCATAGTTGGAATAAAATGCCAAGAAGTTATGTTTATGAAAAGAAAGTTTCTGTGCTTAGCCTCGTCCCTTGTTTAAGTATTTGACTGCCTGGTAGTAAAGAAGTTTGGTCATTTAGAGACCTGGAAATGAGTTTGAGTACCTAAAGTGAAGTTTGAATGCCTAAAGATGTTTCCATAAGAATTTTATGAATGCCTAATATGATAGTAAAGTATGGATACGTGCTATGTGTCTAGTAAAGATATTATTGCCTGTAATGGTTTTGGTTTTAAGGCGGTTGGGGAACACTCACTGAGCGTGTGGTTGCTCATCCCACTACTCTTTCCCCCTTTTCCCCAGGTTTTCTTTATAACAGGAAAAAGTTGAATCAGTTATGTCAAGATGGAATCTGTTCATGCATGTAAGATGTCGTTTGTACTCATTTGAGGGGATCTTACATGTTTAACGAAGTCACGTTATGTATTCTCAGTTTGAAATGGTTGTAAACAGGAATTCTAAGTTCATGTAATGCATATTGATTATGAGTCGCTCTGTACGGCCTTATGAGCCAACCATCTAGTCAGTTATATGTCTTTTGGTTAAAGATAGTTATGTTTTGGGATGTAAACCCCAATACTCCGGTTGTTTGAACCGTTGAGTTGTATCTTCCATTTCTTCTTTATTCATGATTTAATCTGGTTCGTGTACTCCGAGCGAGTGGCTCATTGAGTTGTGAACTTTGGCGTGTGGCCGTTGAGCTTCTTTTAATGTTTTGCACTTCCGTTGATTACAGGGACTTTTTGTAAGGCTTTTAGCCTGGAAACGGTCAGTTTTTAGGGGAAACTCTGTCCGTTTCGTCCCAAAATTTAGGTAGAAAGTTAAGAAAACGTAACACTTTCGGCCCTAGGGGCTGGGGGTGTTACAATTGATGGTATCAGAGCAAAGGTCCTGCGACCATAGGCCACGACCTGAGTCTTGCATTTCATATAGTCGCCTAGGAACGCTCTGTGAATATGTGACATATGTTTTGCTTGTGTGCAAATGTGAACTTTGTATGATCGTTGCTGCACTTAAGTAGTTATGTATGGTTCGAGAAGGTCGATTGAATAAAAGTGGCGAGTTGTGCGTTAGTATAAGAGCCAAATAGCTCTCCCTACACCTTCAAGAGGCGTTGTGAATACTTCATTGGTGTAATATGTTCCTAATGTGCTAATTGACTTCACTGATTGACTTTTAGGGTGATCCGATTGAGCCAATCGGATGTATGTCTGCCGTGTGATAGGAAGTGAGTCCAAATCACTTATATCGTGTGGGCTAACTGATGTTTTGAATGATAAATGTTTTCTTCGCGCACTCTATTAAGGCAATTGATAGTTAAAGCACGTAAATTAGACTCAAGCGATTGAAAATTCTTTTCTAAGCTCGTCTTTGCCCCTGAAGTACGATTTGCTCCTCGAACCCAATAATCGAGTGAGTAGACGTACTTAATGGTCGGTAGGGATAGAGCTAGAGGCAGTTGGGCTATTTCTAGTTTGAAAATCTAGAGATTTTGAAAGTTAAGGTCCTTTCTAAATAGTGAGTTAAGATCCTTGCTCCGCATTGAAAGATTTCTAATTATGTAGTTAGGCTTTAATGCCACATTTGGAGGCTTGCATTTGCTTTGTATGACGCTTGAGCCTGTGCTACTGTCGTAACTTTCTATGCGCAACTAAATGTTTTGAATGTATACCTACCGAGATACCTAGAGTGCTTGATGTATCAATGACAAGTTATAACTGATTAAGGATTACCTTTCTTGACTGAAGATTTCTTTAGATAGTGCCTCTTTTGCATGGATTCTTAATTGTTAAGGGAACGAACCGAGAACCTTGTTTGTGTGCGTGTCAATGTGATGGTTGTGATATGGTCTTATTTTGTTGCCAAAGTGTTATCCTATATAGGTGTTATTAACACTTAGGTGTGGAGTTTTCCTTACACCCCTACATGTGACTACTGTCGCCCTCGAGTCAGCTAGGCATCATGCTCATGGTCTGTGGAATGCCATTTTTATTATAGGCTTGAAAGTTCCCCAACCATATTAACCCTGTCACACCTAGAGTGGAGATATAAGGAATTATCTGACGGACTTTGGAACTGTTATACCATATGCATCACCACGTTACCTTATGAGGCAACAATTTGCACCTTTCAGCATTCTCTTAAGCATCAACACCAAGGGCAGGGGCCAGAGTACATCAAGATAGAAAGTAGAGCCACCCCCATGTGTGCTAAAAGTTCCTTGAACCTCTGCAATTACCCTATGAAACAAATAGGTCGCGAAATCTCAATGTATGTCCGTAAGACCAGTAACGCCATTATTCTTACCATTGTTATTTGACTAATGGCTAGTCTGTAGTTACTTTGGACAAACCCAAGGCATACCTTTGACCCTAGAATGTTAATGAGGATTGTTATCGTCTATATTCGTCTAGATGACTTTTGTACAACATTATTGTGAACCATTGTGTTTTAAAGCATGCCATGTTTTTACAAACGTTTGGAAGCCTATATCGTTATATGAAATGGTGTGTATGGTTAATCGTATGTTTCATAAGTGAGAGGTATAGTAAATAAACCACTTGGTATGTGAGTAATTTAATTCTGGTTGGGTGCGCCACTGAGTTGGCCAAATAATTCAAACTACGTGAGTGTTTGCTTCGTATAACTGTGCTTATCTAATTATAGCATAGCAACTAGCCCTTTTGCATTATAATTAAGTGGCTAATTGTGAACATACCTCATGACATGACTACACGACTGCGGCCTCTGCATTCGAATGCTTACCCTTGTATGTATCATTGCATGATGTGCTAAGATATTCGTAATGGTAGCGGAGTTATTCATTGTTTATATGCCTAAGTTCTATGTTTCATATGTTTGATTGAGTGGCTAAAAACTCATATGCCTGGCAAAAAGATCTTGCGACCATAGGGGTTTCATTCGCATTTATTGGCCTTGTACCTTCTTTGCCTAGACCATATGACATGCCAGCGCACTTGCGACCATACTTGAATGCGTGACTTAAAGGGATATGAATGGATGTGTGTAAAACAATCCCTGGCAAGGTATAACTGAGTGTCCTGGCATGGTATGACTGAGTTAGCCGCATCATGTCTTGCATGCTGAATTTTTATGGGTACATGGTAGGTTTCATAGAGAACCTTGCATAGTGCTTTGCTAGCCATAATTTGTGCTGCCAACGCTGTCTTACTATACTTTGATTCGCATGTTTCGCCTTTCCTTCAACCTAGTTGTCTTATAGCTAGACACGACACTATTTGGCATAGTACCACTACCGTTTCTCAGGTCATATTTACGTACATACATACTTGCTCGTAAGAACCTATAAGAAGCGGCATTGCGTTGGTTAAACTGAAAGTCTGTTTCCCCAATGATATTGCAAATCCCCAAATGGCAATGCCCTGGGAAGCCACCTTACCCTGGCAATTAAACCCTTGCGGAATGATAGTTGAGTTATGTAAGAACAACACTAGGTATAAGGATCCTGTGCTAAACCCGCCACAACCAAGAAGCCATGTATCAACCTCCCATGAACAATTAATGTATAGATACATGCAGGTTTATTGCTGAGTATTGACCCACATCCCTGTCATCTAACTTTCCAAGTTGTTTCCTTACATGACTAATGGGTTGTATATTTATCCTCTCGTAAGTTGTGCACCATGTGGGTGAGATGGATTGATTCATGCTGCATGTGATTCTTGGCTAGAAACGTTGAGTTATCGATTTCATGTGATGTCATTATGCTAAGGTGATCCTACGTGATGCTTTGAGTTGCTTTTATCACTCTAGAGTGTCATAGGGTCTCAGTGTTAACCGTTATGACTCTTGTTCTTTACGGCGTGACGTCATACCCTTGGACGCCAACCCATAGCGATGCATGTGCATAAAGCTCCTCGTCATGATACGAGTAGTGTGTAGATGATTCAAAGTCCTTGTCCTTTTCGAAATGAGTTTAGTATGGTTTTTCCACGCCAACTCATTTGCCTCTCTTCAATGCGATTTGCCCTTGGCGCCTAAATAGAGCGAGTAGAAGCTTGAAGAGATTGGCGGGGATGAGACTGGATACCATTAGCCCTTTTCTTTTGATTTAAAGGAAGCAGTGATTGCATAGTGAAACCTTTTTGATAACCTATCGCGTAAATCCTAGTTGTGTGCATGCATTCTAGGAAAGACCGAACTTAAATTTAGAATTTCGAGGACGAAATTGTTTTAAGGGGGGAAGAGTGTAAGACCCCGTATTGTCGTATTCCGTTAAGCTAACTAAATTTCCTTTTTACGTTCTAAATTCGTATTTTTAGTAACTGTGTGAGTTAAATTATTATCGATGTGCTTTTGGGAAGCTATAATTTTTATTAAAAAGGAATTATTATTGTTATTATTGATTTCAAAGTTAATTCGTGCTATTTATGCCTTTAAATTATATCGATAGTTTAATTTAGTCGTTATTCGATTTATTTAGTCGTTTCCCGAATACGATTAGGATTTCAACCTTAGAATTAGTTTCGAGATTTATGAAATCGAATCTTGACGTATTTGGGAACGAATAGTCGATAGAAGGCCGTATTAGTGATTCGGGTTTAGAGTTCGGGATACGAACTACACTAGCGATGCCAATCACTGATCAGCTTGAGTCAAAAAAAAAAACAAAAAGAAAAAAACATAAGGGGGCTGAAGCCCCTTTCTTCTTTAGCAGAGAACGGCACAAGCAAGGGGGGTTTCCTCAAACCCCAACTCTCGCGAACCTGCTGCCACCAGAGAGAGGGGGGTAGACCGAGAGAGAGTGGAGGGTCGGGGAACGTCGGCGGCTGGCGGCCGGCCACCGTCGCGCCTAGTCCGACCCCCCCGGCGCTGCCCCACGACGCCACAATGGAGAAAGAGAGAGAGTTTGAGCGATAGAGTGAGGGAGTGAAAGGGGTTCAACGAACCGCGGCCTGCTGCCGGCGACCGTCGCGGCCGAGGACGACGACCAGGCGACTGTTGAGCCTGACTCCGGCGACCACCAGCAGTAGCGACAAGGGAAGGCAGAAATCAGATCGAGCAAGGCTCTTCGAACTGGGCTGCAAAAGTGGGTCGATTTTGGTCTGTTTTTACGTGGGTTAAGCGTGGATTGGGTTGGTTCGTGCGTCGGTGAGCAAGGCTCAGGGAATCGGGTCTTTCCAGCGCTCAAAGCCGAGCCTAAAACCCTTCGAACGAATCCCTAGCTTGGAGTCCAGGTGGGTGTTTCTCGCCTCCTAAGCTATTATTATTTTCGAAATGTTTTCGGCAGACTGATGTTGCATGTCATGTTAGAGTTTGCTAAATTCGTTAGAAATGTCGAGAAGTGAGCTATACATGTTTAGGTTCGATTCATTTGGTTAATTTATGCTTAAAATGTTAATTCGAAGTAATTTAGATGTGTTTAGCGTCGATTCGAATCAGTGGATATAAATTATGCTTGAGATGTTAATTCGAAGTAATTTAAATATGTTTAGCATCGATTCGAATCAATGAATGTAAATCATGCTTGAAATGTTAATTTGAAGTGATTTAGATGTGTTTAGCGTCGATTCGAATCAGTGGGTATAAATTATGCTTGAAATGTTAATTCGAAGTAATTTAAATGTGTTTAGTGTTGATTCGAATCAATGAATGTAAATCATGCTTGAAATCTTAATTCGAAGTAATTTAAATGTGTTTAGCGTCGATTCGAATCAATGGACGTAAATTATGCCTGAAATGTTAATTCTAGGTGAATTATATATGTTTAGCTTCAATTCAAATCAAGTTATGAAAGTTATACCTAAAATGTTAATTCGAAGTGATGTACATATGTTTAGCCTCGATTCGAATCAAGTTAGGTAAATTATGCCTGAATGTTAATTCGAAACGATTTATATATGTTTAGCATCGATTCGAATCAATGGACGTAAATTATGCCTGAAATAGTAATTCGAAATGAATTATGTATGCTTAGCTTCGATTCAAATCAATTTTGTTAATTCAAGCTGAAAGTATTAATTCGAAGTAAGGTAAGCATGTTTGGCTTAGGTTCGAATTTAGTTACTTAATGCATGCCTGAAGATGTCATTCGAAATGAATTATAAACGCTTAGAATTAACGTATACATGATTAGTCGTGTCATAATCTCATATGAATCATAATCATACATGAACTTCGAAATGAGTCATAACTATTTAGACTTAACGTATAAATATGCTCAGTTATTGATGTATATGTGGGTGGTAAGTGATCCAAATCAAACTCAAATCAAACTTAAGCAAAATGAAAAGAGAGAAAGATGCGAAAGATGAAGAATATCACCAAACAGGATAGAGATGGATAGTGCAAGACTTTGAGTATGAGATAATCCTTCCGGAGCCACTCACACCTTGGTCTTGGGCTAATTCCCTTCACTCTTCTGAGGAATCACTCCAAAGAAAAGAAGGAGAACCTAGAACACCACTTGAATTAGCCAAATTCAAGATATAGAACTAGGAATTTTTGGGACACAAATGAGAATCACTCTCAAAGGTGCTTGAATTACTCTTGAAAATGCCTTAGAAATCTCATCTACAATGCTCACACGCCCCCCCTTTATATAGGCTCAGCAAAAGACAACAAAAAGACTCAAATAACTCCTAACAATTAAAACTAGTAAAATGAAAAGACTAAGATAAATAGAAAGACACATCATAAAAGGGGTGGGGGAGGTTACAAGGAATATTCTAGGATTTCTTAGCTGATTACACCAATCTAGAAGGCTCCAAAACGTGCACAATGTCAGCCACACAATCACATGTAACCGAAGACTCTTCATATTCCCAGAATTAATCCTTGCCGCTGCCTCAACTTCAACAGAGCATAACTTCCAGAATACTCGTCCAAATCACCCTGGAAGTCTAGTTTCCATAATGGGCTCATTTGCTCAATTTGGATAAGCAGTTTAAAAGTTATGGCCCAAACAATGCACCTATCTCAGACTAGACTGGATCAGCATAACGTATCTTTGAGTGATATTTTCCCAATCAAATGATGTCCAAATTAAACAAACTTGGGCTTATTTGAAATATGAAATCTTAAGCTTAAAAAGCACATGGGCCCTCAAGTTGTGGGTCCACTTGAGCTTGTCCAAAAGTGGTCACAAAAATCGGGTTCCGCAGGGATGAATTCGGCACCAAATTTCTAGCAAAGCTTAACCTCTTTTTGACCTCTCCATAGTGTCGCGAGTCTTTGAACTCACTTAAGAAGACCAAATAGGCACATTTCCATGCATGATCTTCTTTGATCCTTTTCTTCTTTGAAATTGGACTTGAATAAAAAATGATACATATGGAAATATGCATCATACTCCCCGGGTTGTTTTGAGTTTGTCCTCAAACTCAAAGGGTTGGCAAGCCTCTCAAGAAAGGGGTCGCGCTTACAATATGGGAGCTTTTGGGGAAGGAGGTCACAGGGCATCACCTCTAGAGAGATATAGAAGAGGGTGAGGGGAGGATGATAAAACGGGTCATACCTGGTGAGGAGAAGAGGCGGAAGTGGGAAATCTTCTTTGGGGGCAAGGGTTTGGGAAGGATGAATGAGGGTTAAGGCTTGTCGGTCCTTTTGTGGTTTGAAGGGTTGGGAAGGTTGAATGGGGGTTAAGGTGAATTCTTCTTGGGTCAAGAGTTGCTCAACTTCTTCAATAACCCCACATGCCTCCAACTCGGGTGCTTGGAGTTCGGTAGGGCGTACTTCTTGAATCAAGAGTTGTTCAAACTCTTCAGCAACCCTACATGGCTTCATCACTTCAAGGTCTTTAACTACATGCTCTTCAATTCTTGGGGTTATGCTCAAATTCACCTCATTATCTTCTTGGCACCCTTCTTGGGTGAAGGATTGCTCAATTTCTTGCACAATCTCTTCTTGCTTCAACTCGGATATTTGGGCCTCAAGTTCAAAGGTCTCTTCATCACCACAGTCACCAAAAACAAGAGGTAGGTCAACTAGGCCCGACCCTTTTTCTCCAAGGATCTCTTCATCTTTGTTGGAGTTAAGTTTCTCCAAATAAAAGAAGGAAGTAGAGCTAGAGTTACAAGCACTCATTGGAGTTCCCTTGTTGAAATGGACGTTTTTAGAAGAGGAATTAAAGCCGTTTACCTCAAAGGAAAGAAAAGGATGCTTGTGTAAGTAAGAGGTTGGAGTGAAAGTATCCATTAATTTACCTCTTAACTTAACGTTGTGATTTTACTTTTTTCTCTCTTCTTCCTGTTATACTTGTACTTTTCCCACCATTCAAGCGCATGGCCTCGGAGCTTCTTGATAACCACCTTAAACTTCTCTTGCTCGTCAATATTGTAGCGAGTGAAAACTTGATCCACTTTGGAAATCCAGTAAGGGAAATCTTCTTTTTGGCCACGAAACTTTGGAGTTTCAAGGATGACCATCTCCTTTTCAATCAAAGCAATCTCTTTTCGCAAGTTCCCAAGAGAAATCATGATGGATGAATGCTTAAGGGTTCTTTGTGGGTTATGTGTTTAGGCTAGAAAAAGGCCGTTTTGGAGAAGAGGAGGGAGGGCACGGTCGTGCAAGGGGGCACGGGCAGGCCGTGCTATGCTTCGACTTGAGGAAATGCAGAAAAGTTATAGTGGCACGGTCGTGCTGGGTGGCATGGGGGCACCGTGCTGCTTCTCTGGTCTTCGAGACTGGGTTTGCCGGTTTGTGCCTTTTTTTTTTGTTTTTTTGTGTTTTGGCTTTTTGGGATGTATTTGGGTGTGAAGTGGGTCACTTAAGAACCTTGGCTCTGATACCGATTGATGTATATGTGGGTGGTAAGTGATCCAAATCAAACTCAAATCAAACTTAAGCAAAATGAAAAGAGAGAAAGATGCGAAAGATGAAGAATATCACCAAACAGGATAGAGATGGATAGTGCAAGACTTTGAGTATGAGATAATCCTTCCGGAGTGATGTACCTGCCGATGGTTCAAGCTAGAACTCAAATTAAGAGTGAAAGCTTACAAACCAAAGGTGGATACAATCAAGGGAAAACTAAGGAAAGTGGACACATAATATGATGGTTGTGAAGCATCAAACATGTGAGGGAGGAATGGAACTTAGAATCAAGGGATTCTAAGTAAAAATCAAAAGGGAACTATGAGATATCTTCAAGGGGATTGTGTTGGACATATGAAGGGTAGAAGATAACCAAGCTAAACACGAAGCAAACAAGAAAAAAACCACACTGCAAGGGTGGCACGGCCGTGCACTTAGGCACGGTATGGCCGTGCCATATTGCTGCCAAGCATGGCCGGTTTTATGGTGTTTCACGGTTTGAGTTTGGCTTTGTGTTTGTGTGGAAAGCTAAACCAAAGGGGCTATCCTTAGCCTTGCATCAGCATGGTAATGGATGAATGAAGGTTTGTAAATGTATGGAATGAAGGAGAATTAAAGATAAGAATTCACTAACTCAATTTAAGCTAGCAAATCTTCCTTCACTTCTCTTTGAATACTTGAAGATTATCAAGGTAGTTGGATAGTGCTAAACTCAATGTTTGGATACAGATATCACCACCAAACTTAAGTTTAGAGTCTTTAACCTTGGATTAAGATACAGAAACACCACTTAATTCAAGATTAAAACCTACTCGATCACCACCTTAATTGACTAGATTAAGGATAAGCAAGTTGGAATTTGGTTTCACTAAGGCATGAAAGCACAAAGCTCTCAAAGGGGTTTTCTTTCAAAATCTGATATCTTACAGGGGGGGCTGTGTGCCTTTAAATAAGCAAACTAGCAGCCATACAAGCACACACCTCACCTTTCCCTCCTAAGGAGGAAAGCTATTAAGAGCAAAACAAGCTAATTTGTGCTAATCTAAAATACATGCTTGCTTAAACTAGTCTAACACATTTGAAACAACAAGGAAAGCAAGACTAATAGTTATTACAACTTTAATTGACTTGTACTTAAGCCCAAGCAGCTGGAAACTCAGCAAGAATGCACATGCTTCAGCCGAAAAGCACAAGCCACTTTACGGCTGGCTAATGGGAAGCAAGGAACATCTTTCTTTGTCTCTCTTCTCTTATTGGCTGTTCTTTTCAAGGTAGCAGCTGCTCATTGAAGCCTTGGGACGTGTGCCCAGCCTTGGAGGACATGTCATATCAGCTGAAGTGAAGCAAACCCACCGGTGAGGGCAAAAACAAACCGGATTGTCAAACCGGGTTCTTTGGACAGAAACTGACCGGTTTTGTGACTGAGTTTAACCCTAGCAAAAGTGAGTATGATTCTGTTTTTAGACCATGGGAGGAAATTTTAGGATGTGTATAATCCCCCCAAACCAAGAAATTAAGGTTAAACAAAGTTTAAGTGGGGCCTTCAAGCTAAAACATTAAACCGTGCAGATTAGGTGCTAATCTGGCCGGTTTGGCAAAACATCTTGTTCTCCCTTTCTTCGAGTGGAATGATGGAAAAGTAATGCTGGGGCTTGAAAGGGGACATCTTGAGGATTCTAAGAAGGTAAAAATCCAAGATTTAAACCACCATTAAGCTTGTCTAAATACATACCCAAAAACAGGGTACAATCTGTCTGAACTGGCAGTTTGTATAGCTTGGGTTTATTAGCCAATTTGAGAGGGCAAATGAAGTCCAAATGGGATGAAACTTTTTTTGTTGCGAAGCTGACTTCTTGAACTTTAATCCCAATGCAAAATATTGGACTTAAACCTTAAAGGTTTGATGTAATTAACCTCTCGAAAACCGGGTTTGCTGTGAAAACAAACCTGACCTGCTGTTTTAGGTCCTTAAACAAAACAAGGATGAATCATTCATCCTTTAATCACCAAAATAAAATTGCCTAGCTTTGATTTGATTCTTTAAATCAAAGGGCATGGAGGGATCTCCATCACGGAGCCACTCACACCTTGGTCTTGGGCTAATTCCCTTCACTCTTCTGAGGAATCACTCCAAAGAAAAGAAGGAGAACCTAGAACACCACTTGAATTAGCCAAATTCAAGATATAGAACTAGGAATTTTTGGGACACAAATGAGAATCACTCTCAAAGGTGCTTGAATTACTCTTGAAAATGCCTTAGAAATCTGATCTACAATGCTCACACACCCCCCTTTATATAGGCTCAGCAAAAGACAACAAAAAGACTCAAATAACTCCTAACAATTAAAACTAGTAAAATGAAAAGACTAAAATAAATGGAAAGACACATCATAAAAGGGGTGGGGGAGGTTACAAGGAATATTCTAGGATTTCTTAGCTGATTACACCAATCTAGAAGGCTCCAAAAACGTGCACAATGTCAGCCACACAATCACATGTAACCGAAGACTCTTCATATTCCCAGAATTAATCCTTGCAGCTGCCTCAACTTCAACAGAGCATAACTTCCAGAATACTCGGCCAAATCACGCGTTCTTGGGCTTGATAGAAAGCCCTGGAAGTCTAGTTTCCAGAATGGGCTCATTTGCTCAATTTGGATAAGCGGTTTAAAAGTTATGGCCCAAACAATGCACCTATCTCAGACTGGACTGGATCAGCATAACGTATCTTTGAGTGATATTTTGCCCAATCAAATGATGTCCAAATTAAACAAACTTGGGCTTATTTGAAAGATGAAATCTTAAGCTTCAAAAGCACATGGGCCCTCAAGTTGTGGGTCCACTTGAGCTTGTCCAAAAGTGGTCACAAAAATCGGGTTCCGCAGGGATGAATTCGGCACCAAATTTCTAGCAAAGCTTAACCTCTTTTTGACCTCTCCATAGTGTCGCGAGTCTTTGAACTCACTTAAGAAGACCAAATAGGCACATTTCTATGCATGATCTTCTTTGACCCGTTTCTTCTTTGAAATTGGACTTGAATAAAAATGATGCATATGGAAATATGCATCTGTTATTTCATAATCGTTGGTTAATTTCAAAGTGAATTGTAAGAGTTTAAAATCAACGTATATGAAAGCTTAGTTATTCCATGATCGTTCATAAACATTGAAGTGAATCGTTTTATGTTTAAATAGAGACTTGATTCATGTCAAGCTTGAAAGGCATGAATAGTTAAGCTTGAATGGCATGAATAGGCTTAAGTGTAACTTCGAATCGACACTTGTCTATTTAGTTGAATCATGCTTATACAATAGCTTTAGAATGACATGTTTACGTCCCCTAACTGCCATACATAAATGTAATCACGTTTCATGCCTGGTTAGCTTAACTTGGCTTACTAAAATTAAGGTCGTATGAGTGTCTATATGTATAAATGTGTGTACGATGTAACCGTTGGTTGCAGCGCACTGGTAATTGCTAATTGCTTACTCAGTAAGTTAAGCATGGGTAAGTTTATATAAGTTTACATATTGCTTTTCAGTATATCACGATGATTAGAATTCTAAATTGCGAAATGGAAACGGAGATGGTAGTTGGATGGTTTGAGGTAGAGCTATGAGTGGTTCGAGGTCTTTGTGGTACGGTGCTTGTGAGGAGGGAGCCTGGGTTGTGAATTAACCACAATCGTGTGGATTGCGAGGCCATGTGTTGCTCATTATACTGAATTAATTATGAAGTGCTTAAATGTGATACATGTGGTCCCCCTGTCCTTCCATGTCTTCAAGTTGCATTATGTGCATAAGGGTGAAATTTTCAAAGAAGGATTTCATGTTTTGAAATAATAGTAGGCATAAATATTAGTGCATGATGGCATATTTTTAACTAAATGAGTACAGCTTTGGGAGTGAACCTGCTTGAACGGGGCAATCCTAAAGAGTTTTACAAAGGCGTGAGTTGCATGAAAGGATTTCGCTGTGAAAGGCAGCAAACTTATTAGTCATTATGACTAGTTTAAATGGCTAAGATAAGTGCTTAGGGACAATAGATGGGAGTGAACCTGCTTGAACGAGGGAATCCCTAGCCTAGGGAGTAATCCCTAGAGACCCTGACGAGGGTTAAGGTCCAAAGTTAGTTGCTATCCCAGGAGTAAGAGCTTAGTGTGAGTTAATCTCACTGGGATTGAGTGTAGATCTCCCCCAACCAGCACTTTATGATGATCTTATGCCCAGAATAGTTTCTTATTAAATAAGAAAAGCAGTTGGCATTTCGCCTTTTTAAGTATTTCAGAAAGAAAGTTTTTTTCAGGGTCATTATGATACCAAGATGAAAGAGATTCTTTTGAAAGAATATGAGCCTCAAGAGGCTAAGAGAAGAGTTTTTATGAGCCCCAAGAGGCTAAATGAAGTGTTTTCAGTAAAAGAAAGAAAGCTTCCTGTGTATGACATATGCATGTTCTAAGTTTAACTTATGAATGAGATGCTAAGAAGATACGAATATGAGAAGTAAATCTCATGAGCATGTTTCATGCATATCCTATGAATGAGAATTGATTAAGACTTGAAATGTGTGTATCTTATGCATACCATACGAATGAAATGCCAAGAAGAATATGATTCTAAAAAGAAATAACCTTATGCGCACATCATATGAATAGGGTTTCATGCATAGTTGGAATAGAATGCCAAGAAGTTATGTTTATGAAAAAGAAAGTTTCTGTGCTTAGCCTCATCCCATGTTTAAGTGTTTGACTGCCTAGTAGTAAAGAAGTTTGGTCATTTAGAGACCTAAAAATGAGTTTGAGTACCTACAGTGGAGTTTGACTGCCTAAAGATGTTTCCATAAGAATTTTATGAATGCCTGATATGATAGTAAAGTATGGATACGTGCTATGTGCCTAGTAAAGATATTATTGCCTATAATGGTTTTGGTTTTAAGGGGGTTGAGGAACACTCACCGAGCGTGTGGTTGCTCATCCCACTACTCTTTCCCCCTTTTCCCCAAGTTTTCTTTATAACAGGAAAAAGTTAAATCAGTTATGTCAAGATGGAATCTGTTCATGCTTGCAAGATGTCGTTTGTACTCATTTGAGGGGATCTTATATGTTTAATGAAGTCACGCTATGTATTCTCAGTTTGAAATGGTTGTAAACAGGTATTCTAAGTTCATGTAATACATATTGATTATGAGTCGCTCTGTATAGCCTTATGAGCCAACTATCTAGTCAGTTATATGTCTTTTGGTTAAAGTTAGTTATGTTTTGGGACGTAAACCCCAATACTTCGGTTGTTTAAACCGTTGAGTTGTGTCTTCCATTTCTTCTTTATTCATTATTTAATCTGGTTGGTGTACTCCGAGCGAGTGGCTCTTTGAGTTATGAACTCCGGCATGTGGCCGTTGAGCTTCTTTTGATGTTTTGCGCTTCGGTTGATTACAGGGACTTTGTGTAAGGCTTTTAGCCTGGAAATGGTCAATTTTTAGGGGAAACTCTGTCCGTTTCGTCCCAGAATTTAGGTAGAAAGTTAAGAAAACGTAACGCTTTCGGCCCTAGGGGTGGGGGTGTTACAATTGATGGTATCAGAGCAAAGGTCCTGCGACCATAGGCTGCGACCTGAGTCTTGCATTTCATATAGTCGCCTGGGAACACTCTGTGGATATGTAACATATGTTTTGCTTGTGTGCAAATGTGAACTTTGTATGATCGTTGCTGCACTTAAGTAGTTGTGCATGGTTCGTGAAGGTCGATTGAATAAAAGTGGTAAGTTGTGCGTTAGTATAAGAGCCAAATAGCTCTCCCTACAGCTTCAAGTGGCGTTGTGAATACTTCATTGGTGTAATATGTTCCTAATGTGCTAGTTGACTTCATTGATTGACTTTTAGGTGATCCGTTTGAGCCAATCGGATGTATGTGAGCCTTGTGATAGGAAGTGAGTCCAAATCACTCATATCGTGTGAGCTAAGTGATGTTTTGAATCATAAATCTTTTCTTCGTGCGCTCTGTTAAGGCAATCGATAGTTAAAGTACGTCAATTAGACTCAAGCGATTGAAAATTCTTTTCTAAGCTCGTCTTTGCCCCTGAAGTACGATTTGCTCCTCGAGCCCCATAATCGAGTGAGTAGACGTACTTAATGGTCAGTAGGGATAAAGCTAGAGGCAGTTGGACTATTTCTAGTTTGAAAATCTAGAGATTTTGAAAGTTAAGGTCCTTTCTAGATAGTGAGTTAAGATCCTTGCTTCGCATTGAAAGATTTCTAATTATGTAGTTAGGTTTTAATGCCGCATTTGAAGGCTTGCATTTGCTTTGTATGACGCTTGAGCCTGTGCTACTGTCGTAAGTTTCTATGCGCAACTAAATGTTTTGAATGTATACCTACCGAGATACCTATAGTGCTTGATGTGTCAATGACAAGTTATAAGTGATTAAGGATTACCTTTCTTGACTGAAGATTTCTTTAGATAGTGCCCCTTTTGCGTGGATTCTTAATTGTTAAGGGAACGAAGCGAGAACCTTGTTTATGCGCGTGTCAATGTGATGGTTGTGATATGGTCTTATTTTGTTGCCAAAGTGTTATCCTATATATGTGTTATTGACACTTAGGTGTGGAGTTTTCCTTACACCCCTACATATGACTACTGTCGCCCTCGAGTCAGCTAGGCATCATGCTCATGGTAATATGGAATGCCATTTTTATTATAGGCTTGAAAGTTCCCCAACCATATTAACCCTGTCACACCTAGAGTGGAGATATAAGGAATGACCTGACGGACTTTGGAACTGTTATACCACATGCATCACCCCGTTACCTTATGAGGCAACAATTTGTACCTTTCAGCATTCTCTTAAGCATCAACACCAAGGGCAGGGCCAGAGTACATCAAGATAGAAAGTAGAGCCACCCCCATGTGTGCTAAAAGTTCCTTGAACCTCTGCAATTACCCTATGAAACAAATAGGTCGCAAATCTCAATGTATGTCCGTAAGACCAGTAACGCCATTGTTCTTACCCTTGTTATTTGACTAATGGCTAGTCTGTAGTTACTTTGGACAAGCCCAAGGCATACCTTTGACCCTAGAATGCTAATGAGGATTGCTATCGTCTATACTCGTCTAGGTGACTTTTGTACAACATTATTGTGAACCATTGTGTTTTAAAGCATGCCATGTTTTCATAAACGTTTGGAAGCCTATATCGTTATATGAAATGGTGTGTATGGTTATTGTATGTTTCATAAGTGAGAGGTATAGTAAATAAACCACTTGGTACGTGAATAATTTAATTCTGGTTGAGTGCGCCACCGAGTTGGCCAAATAATTCAAACTACGTGAGTGTTTGCTTCGTATAACTGTGCTTATCTAATTATAGCATAGCAACTAGCCCTTTTGCATTATAATTAAGTGGCTAACTGTGAACATACCTCATGACATGACTACACGACTGTGGCCTCTGCATTCGAATGCTTACCCTTGTATGTATCATTGCATGATGTGCTAAGATATTCGTAATGGTAGCGGAGTTACTCATTGTATATATGCCTAAGTTCTATGTTTCATATGTTTGATTGAGTGGCTAAAAACTCATATGCCTAGCAAAAAGATCTTGTGACCATAGGGGTTTCATTCGCATTTATTGGCCTTGTACCTTCTTTGCCTAGACCATATGACATGCCAGCGTACTTGCGACCATACTTGAATGCGTGACTTAAAGGGATATGAATGGATGTGTGTAAAACAATCCCTGGCAGGGTATAACTGTGTGTCCTGGCATGGTATGACTGAGTTAGCCGCATCATGTCTTGCATGCTGAATTTTTATGGGCACATGGTAGGTTTCATAGAGAACCTTGGATAGTGCTGCCAACGCTGTCTTACTATACCTTGACTAGCATGTTTGGCCTTTCCTTCAACCTAGTTGTCTTATAGCTAGACACGGCACCATTTGGCATAGTACCACTACCGTTTCTCGGGTTACATTTACGTACATACATACTTGCTCGTGAGAACCTATAAGAAGCGGCATTGCGTTGGTTAAACTCAAAGTCTATTTCCCCTATGAGATTGCAAATCCCCAAATGGCAATGCCCTGGGAAGCCACCTAACCCTGGCAATTAAATCCTTGCGGAACGATTGTTGAGTTATATAAGAACAACACTAGGTATGAGGATCCTGCGCTAAACCCGCCACAACCAGGAAGCCATGCATCAACCTCCCATGAACAATTAATGTATGGATACGTACAGGTTTATTGCTGAGTATTGACCCACATCCCTGTCATCTAACTTTCCAAGTTGTTTCCTTGCATGACTAATGGGTTGTATATTTATCCTCTTGTAAGTTGTGTACCATGTGTGTGATGGATTGATTCATGCTGCATGTGATTCTTGGCTTGAAAACGTTGAGTTATCGATTTCATGTGATGTCATTATGCTAAAGTGATCCTGCGTGATGCTTTGAGTTGCTTTTATCACTCTAGAGTGTCATAGGGTCTCAGAGTTAACCGTTATGACTCTTGTTCTTTGCGGCGTGACGTCATACCCTTGGACGCCAACCCATAGCGATGCATGTGCATAAAGCTCCTTGTCATGATACGAGTAGTGTGTAGGTGATTCAAAGTCCTTGTCCCTTTCGAAATGAGTTTAATATGGTTTTTCCACGCCAACTAATTTGCCTCTCTTTAATGCGATTTGCCCTCGGCGCCTAAATAGAGCGAGTAGACGTTTGAAGAGATTGGCGAGGAGGAGACTCGATACCATTAGCCCTTTTCTTTTGATTTAAAGGAAGCAGTGATTGCATAATGAAACCTTTTTGATAACCTATTGCGTAAATCCTAGTTGTGTGCATGCATTCTAGGAAAGACCGAACTTAGATTTAGAATTTCGAGGATCAAACTCTTTTAGTGGGGGAAGAGTGTAAGACCCCGCATGGTCGTTTTCCGTTAAGCTAACTAAATTTCCTTTTTACGTTCTAAATTCGTATTTTTAGTAACTGTGTGAGTTAAATTATTATCGATGTGCTTTTGGAAGCTATAATTTTTATTAAAAAAGGAATTATTATTGTTATTATTGATTTTAAAGTTAATTCGTGCTATTTATGCTTTTGAATTATATCGATAGTTTAATTTAGTCGTTATTCGATTTATTTAATCGTTTCCCGAATACGATTAGGATTTCAACCTTAGAATTAGTTTCGAGATTTATGAAATCGAATCTTGACGTATTAGGGAACGAATAGTTAATAGAAGCCCGTACTAGTGATTCGGGTTTAGAGTTCGGGATACGAACTAGACTAGCGATGCCAATCACTAATCAACTTGAGTCAAAAAAAAAAAACCAAAAAAACATAAGGGGGTCAAAGCCCCTTTCTTCTTCAGTAAAGAAAGGCACGAGCAAGGGGGGATTCCTCAAACCCCAACTCTCGCGAGCCTGCTGCCACCAGAGAGAGAGGGGGCGGACCGAGAGAGAGTGGAGGGTCGGGGAACGCCGGCGGCTGGCGGCCGGCCACCGTCGCGCTTGGTGCGACCCCCCAGCGCTGCCCCGTGACGCCACAATGGAGAAAGAGAGAGAGTTTGAGCGATAGAGTGACGGAGTGAAAGGGGTTCAACGAACCGCGCCCTGCTGCCGGCGACCGTCACGACCGAGGACGACGACTAGGCGGCGGTTGAGCCTGACTCCGGCGACCACCAGTAGTAGAGACAAGGGAGGGCAGAAATCAGATCGGGCAAGGCTCTTCGAACTGGGCTGCAAAAATGGGTCGAATT
The DNA here is from genome assembly GCA_029747015.1 of Carnegiea gigantea. NCBI lineage: Eukaryota > Viridiplantae > Streptophyta > Magnoliopsida > Caryophyllales > Cactaceae > Carnegiea > Carnegiea gigantea. Next base: position 291,091 of record JAKOGI010000269.1, on the reverse strand, counting down.
TGGTCTGTTTTTGATTGGGTTAAGCGTGGATTGGGTTGGTTCGTGCGTGGTGAGCAAGGGTCAGGGAATCGGGTCTTTCCAGCGCTCAAAGCCGAGCCTAAAACCCTTCGAACGAATCCCTAGCTTGGAGTCCAGGTGGGGGTTCCTCGCCTCCTAAGCTATTATTATTTTCGAAATGTTCTTCAGCAGATTGAGGTTGCATGTCATGTTAGAGTTCGCTAAATTCGTTAGAAATGTCAAGAAGTGAGCTATACATGTTTCAGTTCGATTCATTTGGTTAATTTATGCTTGAAATGTTAATTCGAAGTAATTTAGATGTGTTTAGGGTCGATTCGAATCAGTGGATATAAATTATGCTTGAAATGTTAATTCGAAGTAATTTAAATGTGTTTAGCGTCGATTCGAATCAATGAATGTAAATCACGCTTCAAGTGTTAATTCAAAGTAATTTAAATGTGTTTAGCGACGATTCGAATCAATGGACGTAAATTATGCCTGAAATGTTAATTCTAGGTGAATTTTATATGTTTAGCTTCAATTCAAATCAAGTTATGTAAGTTATGCCTGAAATGTTAATTCGAAGTGATGTACATATATTTAGCCTCGATTCGAATCAAGTTAAGTAAATTATGCCTGAATGTTAATTCGAAAGGATTTATATATGTTTAGCATCGATTCGAATCAATGGACGTAAATTATGCCTAAAATATTAATTCGAAACGAGTTATGTATGCTTAGCTTTGATTCAAATCAATTTTGTTAATTCAAGCTGAAAGTTTTAATTCGAAGTAAGGTAAGTATGTTTGGCTTAGGTTCGAATTTAGTTACATAATGCATGCCTGAAGATGTCATTCGAAATGAATTATAAACGCTTAGAATTAACGTATATATGATTAATCGTGTCATAATCTCATATGAATCATGATCAGATATGAATCATAATCATATATGAACTTCGAAATGAGTCGTAACTATTTAGAATTAACGTATAAATATGCTCAGTTATTCCATAATCATTGGTTAATTTTAAAGTGAATGGTAAGAGTTTAAAATCAACGTATATGAAAGCTTAGTCGTTCCATGATCGTTTATAAACTGCGAAGTGAATCATTTTATGTTTAATTAGAGACTTGATTCATGTCAAGCTTGAAAGGCATGAATAGTTAAGCTTGAATGGCATGAATAGGTTTAAATGTAACTTTGAATCGATACTTGCCTATTTAGTTGAATCATGCTTATACAATAGCTTTAGAATGACATGTTTACGTCCCCTAACTGCCATACATGAATGTAATCATGCTTCATGCCTAGTTAACTTAACTTGGCTTACTAAAATTAAGGTCGTATGAGTGTCTATATGTATAAATGTGTGTATGATGTAACCGTTGGTTACAGCGCACTGGTAATTACTAATTGCTTACTCGGTAAGTTAAGCATGGGTAAGTTTATGTAAGTTTACATATTGCTTTTCAGTATATCATGATTATTAGAATGCTAAATTGCAAATGGAAACCGAGATGGTAGTTAGATGGTTTGAGGTAGAACTATGAGTGGTTCGAGGTTTTTGTGATACGGTGCTTGTGAGGAGGGAGCCTGGGTTGTGAATTAACCGCAATCGTGTGGATTGCGAGGCCATATGTGGCTCATTGTGCTGAATTGATTATGAAGTGCTTAAATGTGATACATGTGGACCCTCTTCCCTTCCATGTCTTCAAGTTGCATTATGTGCATAAGGGTGAAATTTTCAAAGAAGGATTTCATGTTTTGAAATAATAGTAGCCATAAATATTAGTGCATGTTCGCATATTTTTAACTAAATGAGTACAGCTTTGGGAGTGAACCTGCTTGAACGGGAGAATCCTAAAGAGTTTTACAAAGGCGTGAGTTGCATGATAAAGGATTTCGCTGTGAGAGGCAGCAAACTTATTAGTTGTTATGACCAGTTTAAATGGCTAAGATAAGTGCTTAGGGACAATAGATGGGAGTGAACCTGCTTGAACGGGGGAATCCCTAGCCTAGGGAGCAATCCCTAGAGACCCTGACGAGGGTTAAGGTCCAAAGTTAGTTGCCATCCCGGGAGTAAGAGCTTAGTGTGAGTTAATCTCACTGGGATTGAGTGTAGATCTCTCCCAACCAGCACTTTATGATGATCTTATGCCCAGAGTAGTTTCTTATTAAATAAGAAAGGCAGTTGGCGTTTCGCCTTTTTAAGTATTTCAGAAAGAAAGTTTTTTTAAGGGTCATTATGAGACCAAGATGGAAGAGATTCTTTTAAAAGAATATGAGCCTTAAGAGGCTAAGAGAAGAGTTTTTATGAGCCTCAAGAGGCTAAATGAAGTGTTTTCAGTAAAAGAAATAAAGCTTCCTGTGTATAACATGTGCATATTCTAAGTTTAACTTATGAATGAGATGTAAAGAAGATACGAATATGAGAAGTAAGTCTCATGAGCATATTTTATGCATATCCTATAAATGAGAATTGATTGAGAGTTGAAATGTGTGTATCTTATGCATACCAGACGAGTGAAATGCTAAGAATAGTATGATTCTAAAAAGAAATAACCTTATGCGCACATCATATGAATAGGGTTACATGCATAGTTGTAATAGAATACTAAGAAGTTATGTTTATGAGAAAGAAAGTTTCTGTGCTTAGCCTCGTCCCTTGTTTATGTGTTTAACTGCCTGGTAGTAAAGAAGTTTAGTCATTTAGAGACGTATAAATGAGTTTGAGTACCTAAAGTGAAGTTTGAATGCCTAAAGATGTTTCTACAAGAATTTTATGAATGCCCAATATGATAGTGAAGTATGGATACGTGCTATGTGCCTAGTAAAGATATCATTGCTTGTAATGGTTTTGGTTTTAAGGGGGTTTGGGAACACTTACTGAGCATGTGGTTGCTCATCCCACTACTCTTTCCTCCTTTTCCCTAGGTTTTCTTTATAACAGGAAAAAGTTGAATCAGTTATGTCAAGATGGAATCTGTTCATGCTTGCAAGATGTCGTTTGTACTCATTTGAGGGGATCTTACATGTTTAATGAAGTCACGTTATGTATTCTTTGTTTGAAATGGTTGTAAACAGGTATTCTAAGTTCATGTAATGCATATTGGTTATGAGTCGCTCTGTACGGCCTTATGAGCAAACCATCTACTCAGTTATATGTCTTTTGGTTAAAATTAGTTATGTTTTGGGATGCAAACCCCAATAATCCGATTGTTTGAACCGTTGAGTTGTATCTTCCATTTCTTCTTTATTCATGATTTAATCTGGTTGGTGTACTCCGAGCGAGTGGCACGTTGAGTTATGAACTCCGGCTGACCCCGCATTGTGAAGCCAACTAAATTTCCTTTTTACGTTCTGAATTCGTATTTTTAGCAACTGTGTGAGTTAAATTATTATCGATGTGCTTTTGGGAGCTATAATTTTTATTGAAAAAGGAATTATTATTGTTGTTATTGATTTTAAAGTTAATTCGTGCTATTGATGCTTTTAAATTATATCGATAGTTAATTTAGTCGCTATTCGATTTATTTAGTCATTTCCCGAATACGATTAGGATTTCAACCTTAGAATTAGTTTCGGGATTTATGAAATCGAATCTTGACGTATTTGGGAACGAGTAGTCGATAGAAGGTCGTATTAGTGATTCGAGTTTGGAGTTCGGGATATGAACTAGACTAGCGATGCCAATCGCTGATCAGCTTGAGTCAAAAAAAAAACAAAAAAACATATTCTTCAACAGAGAACGGCACCAGCAAGGGGGGGTTCCTCAAACCCCAACTCTTGCGAACCCGCTGCCACCAGAGAGAGAGGGGGCGGACTGAGATAGAGTGGAGGGTCGGGGAACACCGGTGGCTGGGGGCCGGCCACCGTCGCACCTGGTGCGACCGCCCCGGCGCTGCCCCGCAACGCCACAATGAAGAAAGAGAGAGATTTTGAGCGATAGAGTGAGTGAGTGAAAGGGGTTCAACGAACCGCGGCCTGCTGCCGGCGACCGTCGCGATGGAGGACGACGACTAGGCGGCGGTTGAGCCTGACTCCGGCGACCACCAGCAATAGCGGCAAGGGAGGGCAGAAATCAGATCGGGCAAGGCTCTTCGAACTGGGTTGCAAAAATGGGTCGAATTTGGACTGTTTTTGCGTGGGTTAAGTGTGGATTGGGTTGGTTCGTGCGCCGGTGAGCAAGGGTCAGGGAATCGAGTCTTTCCAGCGCTCAAGGCCGAGCCTAAAATCCTTCGAACAAATCCCTAGCTTGGAGTCCAAGTGGGTGTTTCGCGCCTCCTAAGCTATTATTATTTTCGAAATGTTTTTCAGCAGATTGATGTTGCATGTCATGTTAGAGTTCGCTAAAATCGTTAGAAATGTCAAGAAGTGAGCTATACAAGTTTAGGTTCGATTCATTTGGTTAATTTATGCTTGAAATGTTAATTCGAAGTAATTTAGATGTGTTTAGCGTCGATTCAAATCAGTGGATATAAATTATGCTTGAAATGTTAATTCGAAATAATTTAAATGTGTTTAGTGTCGATTCGAATCAATGAATGTAAATCATGCTTGAAATGTTAATTCAGAGTAATTTAGATGTGTTTAGCGTCGATTCGAATCAGTGGATATAAATTATGCTTGAAATGTTAATTCTAAGTAATTTAAATGTGTTTAGCGTCGATTCGAATCAATGAATGTAAATCATGCTTGAAATGTTAATTTGAAGTAATTTAACAGTGTTTAGCGTCGATTCGAATCAATGGATGTAAATTATGCCTGAAATGTTAATTCTAGGTGAATTATATATGTTTAGCTTCAATTCAAATCAAGTTATGTAAGTTATGCCTGAAATGTTAAGTCGAAGCGAAGTACATATGTTTAGCCTCGATTTGAATCAAGTTAGGTAAATTACGCCTGAATGTTAATTCGAAACGATTTACACATATTTAGCGTCGATTCGAATCAATGGACAGAAATTATGCCTGAAATATTAATTCGAAATGAATTATGTATGCTTAGCTTCGATTCAAATCAATTTTGTTAATTCAAGCTGAAAGTTTTAATTCGAAGTAAGGTAAGTATGTTTGGCTTAGGTTCGAATTTAGTTGCTTAATGCATGCCTGAAGATGTCATTTGAAATGAGTTATAAACGCTTAGAATTAACGTATATATGATTAGTCGTGTCATAATCTCATATGAATCATAATCATATATGAACTTCGAAATGAGTCGTAACTATTCAGAATTAACGTATAAATATGCTCAGTTATTTCATAATCGTTGGTTAATTTCAAAGTGAATTGTAAGAGTTTAAAATCAACGTATATGAAAGCTTAGTCGTTCCATGATTGTTTATAAACTTCGAAGTGAATCGTTTTCTGCTTAAATAGAGACTTGATTCATGTCAAGCTCGAAAGGCATGAATAGTTAAGCTTGAATGGCATGAATAGGCTTAAATGTAACTTCAAATCGATACTTGTCTATTTAGTTGAATCATGCCTATACAATAGCTTTAGAATGGCATGTTTACGTCCCCTAACTGCCATACATGAATGTAATCATGTTTCATGCCTAGTTAGCTTAACTTGGCTCACTAAAATTAAGGTCGTGTGAGTGTCTATATGTATAAATGTGTGTACGATGTAACCGTTGGTTATAGCGCACTGGTAATTACTAATGGCTTACTCGGTAAGTTAAGCATGGGTAAGTTTATGTGAGTTTACATATTGCTTTTCAGTATATCATGATGATTAGAATGCTAAATTGCGAAATGGAAATCGAGATGGTAGTTGGATGGTTTGAGATAGAACTATGAGTGGTTCGAGGTCTTTGTGGTACAGTGCTTGTGAGGAGGGAGCCTGGGTTGTGAATTAGTGGATTGCGAGGCCATGTGTGGCTCATTGTGCTGAATTGATTATGAAGTGCTTAAATGTGATACATGTGGACCCCCTTCCCTTCCATGTCTTCAAGTTGCATTATGTGCATAAGGGTGAAATTTTCAAAGAAGGATTTCATGTTTTAAAATAATAGTAGCCATAAATATTGGTGCATGATAGCATATTTTTAACCAAATGAGTACATCTTTGGGAGTGAACCTGCTTGAGCGGGGGAATCCTAAAGAGTTTTACAAAGGCATGAGTTGTATGATAAAGGATTTCGCTGTGAGAGGCAGCAAACTTATTAGTCATTATGACCAGCTTAAATGGCTAAGATAAGTGCTTAGGAACAATAGATGGGAGTGAACCTGCTTGAACGGGGGAATCCCTAGCCTAGGGAGTAATCCCTAGAGACCCTGACGAAGGTTAAGGTCTAAAGTTAGGTGCCATCTCGGGAGTTAGAGCTTAGTGAGAGTTACTCTCACAGGGATTGAGTGTAGATCTCTCTCAACCAGCACTTTATGATGATCTTATGCCCAGAGTAGTTTCTTATTAAATAAGAAAAGCAGTTCGCATTTCGCCTTTTTAAGTATTTCAGAAAGAAAGTTTTTTTAATGGTCATAATGAGACCAGGATGAAAGAGATTCTTTTGAAAGAATATGAGCCTCAAGTGGCTAAGAGAAGAGGTTTTATGAGCCTCAAGAGGCTAAATAAAGTGTTTTCAGTAAAAGAAAGAAAGCTTCCTATGTATGACATGTGCATGGTCCAAGTTTAACTTATGAATGAGATGCTAAGAAGATACGAATATGAGAAGTAAGTCCTATGAGCATATTTCATGCATATCCTGTGAATGAGAATTGATTGAGACTTAAAATGTGTGTATCTTATGCATACCATACGAATGAAATGCCAATAAGAGTATGATTCTGAAAAGAAAAAACCTTATGCGCACATCATATGAATAGGGTTTCATGCATAGTTGGAATAGAATGCCAAGAAGTTATGTTTATGTAAAAGAAAGTTTCTATGCTTAGCCTCGCCCGTTGTTTAAGTGTTTGACTGCCTGGTAGTAAAGAGTTTGGTCATTTAGAGACCTAGAAATGAGTTTGAGTACCTAAAGTGAAGTTTGAATGCCTAAAGATGTTTCCATAAGAATTTTATGAATGCCTAATATGATAGTAAAGTATGGATACGTGCTGTGTGCCTAGTAAAGATATTATTGCCTGTGATGGTTTTGGTTTTAAGGGGGTTGCGGAATACTCACTGAGCATGTGGTTGCTCATCCCACTACTCTTTTCCCCTTTTCCCCAGGTTTTCTTTATAACAGGAAAAAGTTGAATCAGTTATGTTAAGATGGAATCTGTTCATGCTTGCAAGATGTCGTTTATACTCATTTGAGGGGATCTTACATGTTTACTGAAATCACGTTATGTATTCTCAGTTTGAAATCGTTGTAAACAGGTATTCTAAGTTCATGTAATGCATATTGATTATGAGTCGCTCTGTACGGCCTTATGAGCCAACCATCTAGTCAGTTATATGTCTTTTGGTTAAAGTTAGTTATGTTTTGAGATGTAAACCCCAATATTTCGGTTGTTTGAACCATTGAGTTGTATCTTCCATTTCTTCTTTATTCATGATTTAATCTGGTTGGTGCACTCCGAGCGAGTGGCTCGTTGAGTTTGGAACTCCGGCGTGTGGCCATTGAGCTTCTTTTAATGTTTTGCGCTTCCGTTGATTACAGGGACTTTTTGTAAGGCTTTTAGCCTGGAAACGGTCAGTTTTAAGGGGAAACTCTGTCCGTTTCGTCCCAGAATTTAGGTAGAAAGTTAAAAAAATGTAATGCTTTCAGTCCTAGGGGCTGGGGGTGTTACAATTAATGGTATCAGAGCAAAGGTCCTGCGACCATAGGCCGCGACTTGAGTCTTGCATTTCATATAGTCGCCTAGGAACACTCTGTGGGTGTGTGACATATGTTTTGCTTGTGTGCAAATGTGAACTTTGTATGATCATTGCTGCACTTAAGTAGTTATGCATGGTTCGAGAAGGTCGATTGAATAAAAGTGGTAAGTTGTGCGTTAGTATAAGAGCCAAATAGCTCTCCCTACACCTTCAAGTGGCATTGTGAATACTTCATTGGTGTAATATGCTCCTAATGTGCTAATTGACTTCACTGACTTACTTTTAGGTGATACGGTTGAGCCAATCGGATGTATGTGAGTCGTGTGATAGGAAGTGAGTCCACATCACTTGTATCGTGTGAGCTAAGTGATGTTTTGAATGATAAATGTTTTCTTCGTGCGCTCTGTTAAGGCAATCGATAGTTAAAGCACGTCAATTAGACTCAAGCGATTGAAAATTCTTTTCTAAGCTCGTCTTTGCCCCTGAAGTACGATTTTCTCCTCGAGCCCTATAATCGAGTGAGTAGACGTACTTAATGGTCGGTAGGGATAGTGCCAGAGGCAGTTGGACTATTTCTAGTTTGAAAATCTAGAGATTTTGAAAGTTAAGGTCCTTTCTAAATAGTGAGTTAAGATCCTTGCTTCGCATTGAAAGATTTCTAATTATGTAGTTCGGCTTTAATGCCGCATTTGAAGGCTTGCATTTGCTTTGTATGACGCTTGAGCCTGTACTACTGTCGTAAGTTTCTATGCGCTACTAAATGTTTTGAATGTATACCTACCGAGATACCTATAGTGCTTGATGTGTCAATGATAAGTTATAAGTGATTAAGGATTACCTTTCTTGACTGAAGATTTCTTTAGATAGTCCCCCTTTTGTGTGGATTCTTAATTGTTAAGGGAACGAAGCGAGAACCTTGTTTATGCGCGTGTCAATGTGATGGTTGTGATATGGTCTTATTTTGTTGGCAAAGTGTTATCCTATATATGTGTTATTGACACTTAGGTGTGGAGTTTTCCTTACACCCCTATATGTGACTACTGTCGCCCTCGAGTCAGCTAGGCATCATGCTTATGGTAATGTGGAATGCCATTTTTATTGTAGGCTTGAAAGTTCTCCAACCATATTAACCCTGTCACACCTAGAGTGGAGATATAAGGAATGACCTGACGGACTTTGGAACTGTTATTCCACATGCATCACCCCGTTACCTTATGAGGCATCAATTTGTACCTTTCAGCATCCTCATAAGCATCAACACCAAGGGCAGGGGCCAGAGTGCAGCAAGATAGAAAGTAGAGCCACCCCCATGTCTGCTAAAAGTTCCATGAACCTCTACAATTACCCTATGAAACAAATAGGTCGCAAAATCTCAATGTATGTCCGTAAGACCAGTAACGCCATTGTTCTTACCCTTGTTATTTAACTAATGGCTAGTTTGTAGTTACTTTGGACAAGCCCAAGGCATACCTTTGACCCTAGAATGCTAATGAGGATTGCTATCGTCTATACTCGTCTAGGTGACTTTTGTACAACATTATTGTGAACCATTGTGTTTTGAAGCATGCCATGTTTTCATAAACATTTGGAAGCCTATATCGTTATATGAAATGGTGTGCATGGTTAATTGTATGTTTCATAAGTGAGAGGTATAGTAAATAAACCACTTGGTACGTGAATAATTTAATTCTGGTTGAGTGCGCCACCGAGTTGGCCAAATAATTCAAACTACGTAAGTGTTTGCTTCGTATGACTGTGCTTATCTAATTATAGCATGGCAACTAGCCCTTTTGCATTATAATTAAGTGGCTAACTGTGAACTTACCTCATGACATGACTACACGACTGTGGCCTCTGCGTTCGAATTCTTACCCTTGTATGAATCATTGCATGATGTGCTAAGATATTCGTAATGGTAGCGGAGTTCCTCATTGTCTATATGCCTAAGTTCTATGTTTCATATGTTTGATTGAGTGGCTAAAAACTCGTATGCCTAGCAAAAAGATCTTGTGACCATAGGGGTTTCATTCACATTTATTGGCCTTATACCTTCTTTGCCTAGACCATATGACATGCCAGCGTACTTGCGACCATACTTGAATGCGTGACTTAAAGGGATATGAATGGATGTGTGTAAAACAATCCTTGGCAGGGTATAACTGAGTGTCCAGGCATGGTATGATTGAGTTAGCCGCATCATGTCTTGCATGCTGAATTTTTATGGCTACATGGTAGGTTTCATAGAGAACCTTGGATAGTGCTTTGTTAGCCATCATATGTGCTGCCAACGCTGTCTTACTATACTTTGATTAGCATGTTTGGCCTTTCCTTCAACCTAGTTGTCTTATAGCTAGACAAGACACCATTTGGCATAGTACCACTACCGTTTCTCGGGTTACATTTACGTACATACATACTTGCTCGTAAGAACCTATAAGAAGCGGCATTGCGTTGGTTAAACTCAAAGTCTGTTTCCCCTATGAGATTGCAAATCCCCAAATGGCAATGCCCTGGGAAGCCACCTTACCCTGGCAATTAAACCCGTGCGGAACAATAGTTGAGTTATGTAAGAACAACACTAGGTATGAGGATCCTGCGCTAAACCCGCCACAACCAAGAAGCCATGTATCAACCTCCCATGAACAATTAATGTATGTATACGTACAGGTTTATTGCTAAGTATTGACCCACATCCCTGTCATCTAACTTTCCAAGTTGTTTCCTTGCATGATTAATGGGTTGTATATTTATCCTCTCATAAGTTGTGCACCATGTGGGTGAGATGGATTGATTCATGCTGCATGTGATTCTTGGCTTGAAAACGTTGAGTTATCAATTTCATGTGATGTCATTATGCTAAGGTGATCCTAGTATACTATGAATTGTTTTTATCACTCTAGAGTGTCATAGGGTTCTCAGGGTTAACCGTTATGACCCTTGTTCTTTGCGGCTTGAAGTCATATCCTTGGACACCAACCCATAGCGATGCATGTGCATAGAGCTCCTTGTTGTGATGCAAGTAGTGCATAGGTGATTCAAGTCCTTGTCTCTTTCGAAAATGAGTTTAATATGGTTTTCCACGCCAACTCATTTGCCTCTCTTCAATGCGATTTGCCCTCGGCGCCTAAATAGAGCGAGTAGACGCTTGAAGAGATTGGCGAGGAGGAGACTGGATACTATTAGCCTTTTTCTTTTGATTTAAAAGAAGCACTGATTGCATAATGAAACCTTTTTGAAAACCTATCACGTAATCCTAGTTGTGACGGAGGTCCTCCCCTAGCATGATCCATGGCCCACAAGGACGCCCAAAGAGTCCAAGTTCCACGTCCAAAGTGCAAGAAATCAGCCTAGGAACACGAGAGAACTTTTTTGTCAAAACTGGAATTTCAGGCGTGCACAAACCCGGTTTTGTGCACCTGATTTCCTAACCTTCCCAAGGCTGAAACGGGGGTGCAGGAAGCCTAAGTTTAAGTTCAAGATGTGCTCTTTCCATCAAGACCTCTTGCAAGTCATTTGGAGTTCATTTGATACCTCAAAACCTCAAGCAAAGTCAAGTGCTGCTTCCTGGCGTTGAACTGGACATGGCTGAAACAAGGAGCTGTTTGGTGGCCCATTTCTCCTCCATTTGATCTGAAACTTTTATGGTTTGAAAGTACTTTAAAAATATTATCAAATGGCCATAAAAACCCTCAGCCAAATTACACACATGAGGAGCTATTAACCACCAAAACAAGGCACAAAACACCCTTTTAACCGGATAATGGGCAGCTGGGTACAAGGAGAGAAGAGTGAGGTGATTGTTGCTCTAATCTATGCTTAGCCACTTGCAAGAGCCATCATGAAGAGTACTTAGCAGCAAAGAAGCTTCCATTGGCCCAAAAGATCGACACATCATCCTCAAGATTAGCATTGAAGAGGTGTCAAGTGGAGGATGCATCTATCCTTTTTTGCTTTGATTTGATCTTTGTATTTTTGCCTAGTTTAGCTTGTAGTGCAACCTAAGGCCTATGTTTGTACTTGGAAGTTTTGCATTAATACCCCCCCAAGGCTTGGCCGGCCAACCCACTCAAGCATTGTATGAATGAAGTTGAGCTTTGCTCCTTTGAACTCTCAAACTCTCTTCTAGCTTATCTCTTCCTTTGGCCGGGTTGAGTGGTGATCTAGCAAGAGTCTTAACTCCTTCTTGGTGGTGTTTCTGTATCCAAGGGGTGGTTAAGGGCCCTAACATCTTTCCTTGGTGGTGTTTCTGTATCCAAGGTTGGTGTTAGTTCCGGTTGCTTATCCAAGTCTAAGGTGAGTTTGTGGTTTCAAAGTTGCCTTGAACTTCTTGCACTTTGCTTACATCTTTCCCATCCTCTTGACTTTCCCTAGAGGATACATCATATTTGGTATCAGAGCTAAGGCTTCCCTAGGCCTAAGCTTGCTGCCCAACACCCTTCCAAACACCCCAAACACATTCCCTCTCAAAAACACCAAACCGTGCTCCACGGTTTTTCACCATCCAGAAAATCGGCACGGTCAGCCCGTGCCAAAGAGCACGACCGTGCCACCCTCACATTCCAGCCACACTTCCTTTTCCATCCACACCCAGTACTTCAGCACGGCCACCCCGTGCCATGTCGCACGACCGTGCCACCCCTTTCCCAGCCACATCTCAACTTCGCTCCCGTCCAGAACCAGAGCACGGCCACCCCGTGCCTAACAGCACGCCCGTGCCACATTCAGGCCGTGAAGTTCCTGCTTATTTCAACACAAGCACTACTAGCATGACCATGGAGGAAAAGTTTGAGGCTCTCATGAGGAATTATGAGGCCTTGAAGCTACAGAATGAAGAGATCAAAGGTCAGAACGAGTATTTGAGGCGACAACTTGGAGACTCCTTGAAGCAAAAACGAAAGGAGGTTAGAAGTTCCCGATCTTCTAACTCCTCCGACTCCGAACCGGAAGCAAGAGAAGCCCCACACTTGAGCTCGTCAAGTGAAGAGGAGGCTTATGGAAGATCAAGAAGAGGAAGGCGACAACCTCTCACCAAGGAGACATTAGAGTGGAGATTCCAGAATTTAAAGGGAAGCTAGACCCCGATGAGTTCTTGGAATGGATGCAAACCGTTGAGAGAATCTTTGACTACAAAGAGATTTCCGAGGCAAATAAGGTAAAACTTGTGGCCCTTAAACTTCGTAAATATGCTTCTCTTTGGTGGTCCAACCTTTGTGCTAAGAGAGTTAGGCAAGGGAAGGGAAAGATTCGAACATGGGAAAAGATGAAAACCAAACTCAAAGCCCGTTTCCTACCCCCATCTTACCTACAAGACAATTATTCCCAACTTCACAATCTCACCCAGGGGAACTTGAGTGTTGAGGAGTACACTAGGGAATTTGAGAAGTTGTTAATCAAGTGTGACTTGACAGAGCCCGAAGAGCAAACCATAGTGAGATATTTGGGTGGGTTAGATCCTAGGTATGCCCATGTGGTGGAATTGCAACAATACACCACTTTTGATGAGGTGTGTGTCTTAGCCCACAAAAGTTGAACAACAAAGGAAATCCAAGCTCTACAAAAGAGAACCTCCCAAACCCTTTCCCAAGAGCCAACCTTTCAACAAGGGGAGCTCTTATCCACCTCCCAAACCCACGGTTACTACACCCCCACCACCACAAAAGAACCAAGCTCCACAAAAGACTCCACCTTCCCAAAACCGTCCCAACCCTAAGCCAAATGACCAAAGAAGGTGTTTCAAGTGTCAAGGTCTTGGGCACATTGCTTCGGAGTGTCCAAATAGGAGAGTTATCACCTTGGCCGAGTGGGATGAGAGAAGAGAAGAAGAGGGAGAAGAGGAGGAAGTAAGAGAAGGTGTGTATTACATGGAGGAACAAGAAGAAGTGATTGAGGAAGGGGATGAAGGAGAGTTACTTGTATTGAGGAGAGCTTTGAGTACCAAAAGAGGAGAGCATGAAGAACAAAGGGAGAACATCTTCCATACACGTTGCACCATTCAAAGCAAAGTGTGTTCCCTCATCATTGATGGTGGGAGTTGTGCAAATGTGGCATCCTCAACTATGGTGGAGAAGCTTGGCCTTCAAGCTTCGGCTCATCCTCACCCCTACAACATTCAATGGCTAAATCAAGGTAAGGGGTTGCAAGTTAATTCAAGATGCTTGATTTCATTTTCCATTGGCAAGCACTATCATGATGAGTTGTGGTGTGATATCATCCCCATGGATGCATGTCACCTTTTGTTGGGAAGACCATGGTTGTTTGACCGGAAAGTCATGCATGATGGCTACTTAAACACTTACACTTTCCACAAGGATGGGAAAAAGATCACCCTTGCCCCATTAAGCCCTTCCCAACTCCACAAAAGCAAGCCCCAACCAACCCATGACCGTTCGGATATGCTTCTAACCGTGAGTGAGCCTCTCCTTAAGGCTTCTCACCATGAATTCAAGGCCTTCAAGGAGTGGATCCTAGCCACCCTTGAGGAATCCGAAACCTCCACTCCATCACACCCCCTAGCCCTTTCCCTCCTTGAACACTTTAGCCATGTCTTTCCCGAGGAAATACCTCCCGGCTTACCACCACAAAGAACCATCCAACACCACATAGACCTCATACCCGGTTCCATCCTCCCAAATAAACCGGCATACCGAGCCAACCCCAAGGAAACCATGGAAATCCAAAGGCAAGTTGATGAACTTATGGATAAGGGGTTGATTAGAGAGAGCTTGAGCCCTTGTGCGGTTCCGGCCCTCCTTGTTCCAAAGAAAGATGGGAGCATGCGCATGTGTGTTGATAGTAGGGCGATCAACAAAATAACCATCAAGTATAGATATCTAATTCCCCGCCTTGAAGACATGCTTGATGAGTTATATGGTTCTAGTGTGTTCTCTAAAGTGGACTTGAGAAGTGGCTACTATCAAATCCGCATTAGAGAGGGAGATGAGTGGAAGACGGCCTTCAAGACCAAAGGAGGCTTGTATGAGTGGCTAGTCATGCCATTCGGTTTGTCAAATGCTCCAAGTACCTTCATGCGGCTCATGAACCAAGTGTTCCGGCCCTTTATTGGCAAATTTGTTGTGGTGTATTTTGATGACATCCTCATCTATAGCAAGAATGAAGAAGAGCACCTTCAACATCTCACCCAAGTCATGAAGGTCCTAGAAGAAGAAAAGCTCTATGGTAACCTCAAAAAGTGCACCTTTTTCACTCATGAGGTGACCTTCCTTGGTTACATTGTTACAAATGAAGGTATCAAGGTTGATGAGAGTAAGGTGGAAGCAATTCGATCTTGGCCCATCCCAAGGAGCATTCATGATGTGCGAAGTTTCCATAGGCTTGCCTCATTCTATAGGCGGTTCATTAGGGACTTTAGCACAATTATGGCCCCTATGACCGAGGTTATCAAAGGTGCATCGTTCAAGTGGACTCCCAAGGCTCAAGAAGCCTTTGAAACCATCAAGTCCAAACTCACCCAAGCACCGGTACTTGCCTTACCATGCTTTGATAAGGTGTTTGAGGTGGAATGTGATGCATCGGGAGTTGGCATTGGAGGAGTTCTCACTCAAGAAGGGCGGCCCTTAGCCTTCTTTAGTGAGAAGCTTTGTGACTCAAGAAGGAAGTACTCCACTTATGATAAGGAGTTCTATGCAATAGTGAGGTGCCTTGAGCATTGGAATCATTACTTGGTGGCTAGTGAGTTCATCTTGCACTCCGATCATGAAGCCTTGAAATACATTCAAGGGCAACATAAACTTAACTCACGGCATGCCAAGTGGGTGGAGTTCCTCCAATCTTTCAACTTCACCATCAAGCATAAGTCTGGAAAGCTCAACCAAGGAGCCGATGCCTTGTCAAGGAGGCACTTATTGCTATTCCAACTTGATGCTTGCATTCTTGGTTTTGAGCATTTGAAGTCCCTCTATGAGAATGATGAAGATTTGGGAGAGCTCTACAAGGAGTGCCTTCGACATCCCAAAGGTGACTTCCTTGTCCAAGATGGATTTTTGTTCAAGGGATCGAGATTGTGTGTGCCTAAGTGTGGCACAAGAGAGTTACTCATACGTGAGGTCCATGGAGGATCTCTTGCCGGTCACTTTGGAGAGAACAAGACCCTTATGATGTTAAGGGAACATTATTATTGGCCGAGTATGAGCAAAGATGTCCAAGATGTGTTGAAGAGATGTGCCACTTGCCAAGTTGCCAAAAGCCACCTCCTACCCCACGGCTTATACACTCCCTTACCTACTCCCAATCATCCTTGGGAGGATGTAAGCATGGATTTTGTTCTTGGCCTTCCAAGAACACAAAGGGGTAAGGACTCCATTTTCGTGGTTGTTGATCGTTTTTCGAAGATGGCCCATTTCATACCTTGTGCCAAGACCAACGATGCCACCCACATTGTCGATCTATACTTCAAGGAAGTAATGAGGTTGCATGGCATTCCTAGATCCATTGTTTCGGATAGGGATACCAAGTTCCTTAGCCATTTTTGGGTGACACTTTGGAAGAAGATGGGAACCAAGCTCAAGTATAGCACTTCATGCCACCCTCAAACGGATGGGCAAACCGAAGTCACCAACCGGACTTTGGGAAGCCTTCTAAGAGTGCTATTAAAGTCCAACCTCAAAGCTTGGGACTTAGCCTTGCCTCATGCCGAGTTCGCTTTCAACAAAACACCTAGCAAGGCCACGGGTATGTCCCCATTCAAGGTAGTTTATGGTTTGGATCCTTTGAGTCCCCTTGATCTTGTTCCAAGGGAGATGAATGAGAAGCCTCACATGGAGGCTAGCAAGCGAGTTGAAGAGATCCAAAAGCTCCATGAGACCGTGAGGGCAAAGACAGAGAAGGCCAATGCCTCCTACAAGGACCGTGCCAACAAGCATAGGAAGAAGATGGTGTTTCACCCCGGTGATTTGGTATGGGTTCACTTGAGAAAGGAAAGGTTTCCTTCTAAAAGGAAGAGCAAGTTGATGCCAAGAGCCGATGGTCCCTTTGAAGTGTTAGAGCGCATCAACGACAATGCCTACAAGATCAATTTGCCCGGTGAATATGGAGTGTCGGCCACCTTCAATGTAGCCGACCTTAGCCCTTATGAGGAGGATGATCATCTTATCAATTTGAGGGTAAATTCTCTTCAACAAGGGTAGGATGATGGAGGTCCATCCCCTAGCATGATCCATGGCCCACAAGGAAGCCCAAAGAGTCCAAGTTCCACGTCCAAAGTGCAAGAAATCAGCCTAGGAACACAAGAGAACTTTTTTGTCAAAACTGGAATTTCAGGCGTGCACAAACCCGGTTTTGTGCACCTGATTTCCTAACCTTCCCAAGGCTGAAACGGGGTTGCAGGAAGCCTAAGTTTAAGTTCAAGATGTGCTCTTTCCATTAAGACCTCTTGCAAGTCATTTGGAGTTCATTTGATACCTCAAAACCTCAAGCAAATTCAAGTGCTGCTTCCTGGCGCTGAACTGGACATGGCTGAAACAAGGAGCTGTTTGGTGGCCCAATTCTCCTCCATTTGATCTGAAACTTTTATGGTTTGAAAGTACTTTAAAAATATTATCAAATGGCCATAAAAAACCTCAGCCAAATTACACACATGAGGCGCTATTAACCACCAAAACAAGGCACAAAACACCCTTTTAACCGGATAATGGGCAGCTGGGTACAAGGAGAGAAGAGTGAGGTGATTGTTGCTCTAATCTTTGCTTAGCCACTTGCAAGAGCCATCATGAAGAGTACTTAGCAGCAAAGAAGCTTCCATTGGCCCCAAAGTCGACACATCATCCTCAAGATTAGCATTGAAGAGGTGTCAAGTGGAGGATGCATCTATCCTTTTTTGCTTTGATTTGATCTTTGTATTTTTGCCTAGTTTAGCTTGTAGTGCAACCTAAGGCCTATGCTTGTACTTGAAAAGCTTGTATTAATACCCCCCCAAGGCTTGGCCGGCCACTCACTCAAGCATTTGTATGAAATGAAGTTGAGCTTTGCTCCTTTGAACTCCCAAACTCTCTTCTAGCTTATCTCTTCCTTTGGCCGGGTTGAGTGGTGATCTAGCAAGAGTCTTACGTCCTTCTTGGTGGTGTTTCTGTATCCAAGGGGTGGTTAAGGGCCCTAACATCTTTCCTTGGTGGTGTTTCTGTATCCAAGGTTGGTGTTAGTTCCGGTTGCTTATTCAAGTCTAAGGTGAGTTTGTGGTTTCAAAGTTACCTTGAACTTCTTGCACTTTGCTTACGTGTTTCCCATCCTCTTGACTTTCCCTAGAGGATACATCAAGTTGTGTGCATGCATTCTAGGAAAGACCGAACTTAGATTTAGAATTTCGAGGATGAAATTCTTTTAAGGGGGGATGAGTGTAAAACCCCACATTGTCGTTTTCCGTTAAGCTAACTAAATTTCCTTTTTACGTTCTAAATTCGTATTTTTCGTAACTGTGTGAGTTACATTATTATCGATGTGCTTTTGGGAGCTATATTTTTATTACAAAAAGAATTACTATTGTTATTATTGATTTAAAGTTAATTCTTGCTATTTATGCTTTTAAATTATGTCGATAGTTTAATTTAGTCGTTATTCGATTTATTTAGTCGTTTCCCAAATACGATTAGGATTTCAACCGTAGAATTAGTTCCGAGATTTATGAAATCAAATCTTGACGTATTTGGGAACGAATAGTCGATAGAAGGCCGTACTAGTGATTCGGGTTTAGAGTTCGGGATATGAACTAGACTAGCGATGCCAATCACTGATCAGCTTGAGTCACAAAAAAAAAAACCCAAAAAAACATAAGGGGGCCGAAGCCCCTTTCTTCTCAGCAGAGAACGGCACGAGCAAGGGGGGATTCCTCAAACCCCAACTCTCGCGAGCCTGCTACCACCAGAGAGAGAGCGGAGGGTCGGGGAACGCCGGCGGCTGGCGGCCGGCCACCATCGCGCCTGGTGCGACCCCCCCGGCGCTGCCCCGCGATGCCACAATGGAGAAAGAGAGAGAGTTTGAGCAATAGAGTGACGGAGTGAAAGGGGTTCAACGAACCGCGGCTTGCTGCCGGCGACCATCGTGACCGAGGACGACGACCAGGCGGCGGTTGAGCCTGACTCCGGCGACCACCAGTAGTAGCGACAAGGGAGGGCAGAAATCAGATCGGGCAAGGCTCTTCGAACTGGGCTGCAAAAATGGGTCGAATTTGGTCTGTTTTTGTGTGGGTTAAGCGTGGATTGGGTTGGTTCGTGCGTCGATGAGCAAGGGTCAGTGAATCGGGTCTTTCCAGGGCTTAAAGCCGAGCCTAAAACCCTTCCAACGAATCCCTAGCTTGGAGTCCAGGTGGGTGTTCCGCGCCTCCTAAGCTATTATTATTTTCGAAATGTTTTTCAGCAAATTGATGTTGCATGTCATGTTAGAGTTCGCTAAATTCGTTAGAAATGTCAAGAAATGAGCTATACATGTTTAGGTTCGATTCATTTGGTTAATTTATGCTTGAAATGTTAATCCGAAGTAATTTAGATGTATTTAGCGTCGATTCGAATTAGTGGATATAAATTATGCTTGAAATGTTAATTCGAAGTAATTTAAATGTGTTTAGCGTCGATTCGAATCAATGAATGTAAATCATGCTTGAAATGTTAATTTGAAGTAATTTAGATGTGTTTTGCGTCGATTCGAATCAATGGACATAAATTATGCCTGAAATGTTAATTCTAGGTGAATTATATATGTTTAGCGTCAATTCAAATCAAGTTATGTAAGTTATGCCTGAAATGTTAATTCGAAGTGATGTACATATGTTTAGCCTCGATTCGAATCAAGTTAGGTAAATTATGCCTGAATGTTAATTCGAAATGCTTTATATATGTTTAGCGTCGATTCGAACCAATGGACGTAAATTATGCTTGAAATATTAATTCGAAATGAATTATGTATGCTTAGCTTCGATTCAAATGAATTTTGTTAATTCAAGCTGAAAGTTTTAATTCGAAGTAAGGTAAGTATGTTTGGCTTAGGTTCGAATTTAGTTGCTTAATGCATGCCTGAAGATGTCATTTGAAATGAATTATAAACGCTTAGAATTAACGTATATATGATTAGTCGTGTCATAATCTCATATGAATCATAATCATATATGAACTTCGAAATGAGTCGTAACTATTTAGAATTAACGTATAAATATGCTCAGTTATTTCATAATCGTTGGTTAATTTCAAAGTGAATTGTAAGAGTTTAAAATCAACGTATATGAAAGTTTAGTCGTTCCATGATCATTTATAAACTTCGAAGTGAATCGTTTTATATTTAAATAGAGACTTGATTCATGTTAAGCTTGAATGGCATGAATAGGCTTAAATGTAACTTCGAATCGATACTCATCTATTTAGTTGAATTATGCTTATACAATAGCTTTAGACATAGTATTTGAATGACGAACTGAGCATGTTTACGTCCCCTAACTGCCATACATGAATGTAATCATGTTTCGTGCCTAGTTAGTTTAACTTAGCTTACTAAATTAAGATCGTATGAGTGTCTATATGTATAAATGTGTGTGCGATATAACCGTTGGTTGCAGCGCACTGGTAATTGCTAATTGCTTACTCGGTAAGTTAAGCATGGGTAAGTTTATATAGGTTTACATATTACTTTTCAGTATATCATGATGATTAGAATGCTAAATTGCAAAATGGAAACCGAAATGGCAGTTGGATGGTTTGAGGTAGAACTATGAGTGGTTCGAGGTCTTTTTGGTACGGTGCTTGTGAGGAGGGAGCCTGGGTTGTGTATTAACCGCAATTGTGTGGATTGCGAGGCCATGTGTGGCTTATTGTGCTGAATTGATTGTGAAGTTCTTAAATGTGATACATGTGGACCCCCTTCCCTTCCATGTCTTCAAGTTGCATTATGCGCATAAGGGTTAAATTTTCAAAGAAGGGTTTCATGTTTTGAAATAATAGTAGCCATAAATATTAGTGCATGTTGGCATATTTTTAACTAAATGAGTACAGCTTTGGGAGTGAACCTGCTTGAACGGGGGAATCCTAAAGAGTTTTACAAAGGCGTGAGTTGCATGATAAAGGATTTCGCTGTGAGAGGCAGCAAACTTATTAGTCGTTATGACCAGTTTAAATGGCTAAGATAAGTGCTTAGGGACAATGGATGGGAGTGAACCTGCTTGAACGGGGGAATCCCTAACATAGGGAGTAATCCCTAGAGACCCTGACGAGGGTTACGGTCCAAAGTTAGTTGCCATCCCGAGAGTAAGAGCTTGGTGTGAGTTAATCTCACTGGGATTGAGTGTAGATCTCTCCCAACCAGCACTTTATGATGATCTTATGCCCAGAGTATTTTCTTATTAAATAAGAAAAGCAGTTGGCGTTTCGCCTTTTTAAATATTTCAGAAAGAAAGTTTTTAAGGGTCATTATGAGACCAAGATGAAAGAGATTCTTTTGAAAGAATATGAGCCTCAAGAGGCTAAGAGAAGAGTTTTTATGAGCCTCAAGAGGCTAAATGAAGTGTTTTCCGTAAAAGAAAGAAAGCTTCCTGTGTATGACATGTGCATGTTCTAAGTTTAACTTATGAATGAGATGCTAAGTAAAATACGAATATGAGAAGTAAGTCTTATGAGCATATTTCATGCATATCCTATGAATGAGAATTGATTGAGACTTGAAATGTGTGTATCTTATACATACCATACGAATGAAATGCCAAGAAGAGTATGATTCTGAAAAGAAATAACCTTATGTGCACGTCATATGAATAGGGTTTCATGCATAGTTGGAATAGAATGCCAAGAAGTTATGTTTATGAAAAAGAAAGTTTCTGTGCCCAGCCTCGTCCCTTGTTTAAGTGTTTGACTGCCTAACAGTAAAGAAGTTTGGTCATTTAGAGACCTGGAAATGAGTTTGAGTACCTAAAGTGAAGTTTGAATGCCTAAAGATGTTTCCATAAGAATTTTATGAATGCCTAATATGATAGTAAAGTATGGATACGTGCTATGTGCCTAATAAAGATATTATTGCCTGTAATGGTTTTGGTTTTAAAGGGGTTGGGGAGCACTCACTGAGCGTGTGGTTGCTCATCCCACCACTCTTTCACCCTTTTCCCCAGGTTTTCTTTATAACAGGAAAACGTTGAATCAGTTATGTCAAGATGAATCTGTTCATGCTTGCAAGATGTCGTTTGTACTCATTTGAAGGAATCTTACATGTTTAATGAAGTCACGTTATGTATTCCCAGTTTGAAATGGTTGTAAACAGTATTCTAAGTTCATGTGATGCATATTGATTATGAGTCGCTCTGTACGGCCTTATGAGCCAGCCATCTAGTCAGTTATATGTTTTTTGGTTAAAGTTAGCTACGTTTTGTGATGTAAACCCCAATACTCCGGTTGTTTGAACCGTTGAGTTGTATCTTCCATTTCTTCTTCATTCATGATTTAATCTGGTTGGTGTACTCCGAGCGTGTGGCTCGTTGAGTTATGAACTCTGGCCGGCCCCACATTGCCGTTTTCCGTTAAGCTAACTAAATTTCCTTTTTACGTTCTAAATTCGTATTTTTAGTAATTGTGTGAGTTAAATTATTATCGATGTGCCTTTGAGAGCTATAATTTTTATTAAAAAGGAATTATTATTGTTATTATTGATTTTAAAGTTAATTCGTGCTATTTATGCTTTTAAATTATATCGATAGTTTAATTTAGTCGTTATTCGATTTATTTAGTCGCTTCCCGAATACGATTAGGATTTCAACCTTAGAATTAGTTTCGAGATTTATCAAATCGAATCTTGACGTATTTGGGAACGAATAGTCAATAGAAGGTCGTATTAGTGATTCGGGTTTAGAGTTCAGGATACGAACTAGACTAGCGATGCCAATCACTGATAAGCTTGAGTCAAAAAAAAAACACAAAAAAACATAAGGGGGTCGAAGCCCCTTTCTTCTTCAGCAGAGAACGGCATGAGCAAGGGGGCTTCCTCAAACCCCAACTCTCGCGAACCTGCTGCCACCAGAGAGGGGGGGCGGACAGAGAGAGAGTGGAGGGTCGGGGAACACCGGCGGCTGGGGCCGGCCACCGTCGCGCCTAGTGCGACCCCCCCGGTGCTGCCCCGCGACGCCACAATGGAGATAGAGAGAGAGTTTGAGCGATAGAGTGAGGGAGTGAAAGGGGTTCAACGAACCGCAGCCTGCTACCAGCAACCGTCGCAACTGAGGACGACGACCAGGCAGCGGTTGAGCCTGACTCCGGCGACCACCAGCAGTAGCGACAAGGGAGGGCAGAAATCGGATCGGGCAAGGCTCTTCGAACTGGGCTGCAAAAATGGGTCGAATTTGGTCTGTTTTTGTGTGGGTTAAGCGTGGATTGGGCTGGTTCGTGCGTCGGCGAGCAAGGGTAAGGGAATCGGGTCTTTCCAGCACTCAAAGCCGAGCCTAAAACCCTTTGAACGAATCCTTAGCTTGCAGTCCAGGTGGGTGTTTCTCGCCTCCTAAACTATTATTATTTTTGAAATGTTTTTCAGCAGATTGATGTTGCATGTCATGTTAGAGTTCGCTAAATTCGTTAGAAATGTCAAGAAGTGAGCTATACATGTTTAGGTTGGATTCATTTGGTTAATTTATGCTTGAAATGTTAATTCGAAGTAATTTAGATGTGTTTAGCGTCGATTCGAATCAGTGGATATAAATCATGCTTGAAATGTTAATTCGAGGTCATTTAAATGTGTTTAGCGTCGATTCGAATCAATGAATGTAAATCATGCTTGAAATGTTAATTCGAAGTAATTTAAATGTGTTTAGCGTCGATTCGAATCAATGGTCGTAAATTATGCCTGAAATGTTAATTCTTGGTGAATTATATATGTTTAGCTTCAATTCAAATCAAGTCATGTAAGTTATGCCTGAAATGTTAATTCAAAGTGATGCACATATGTTTAGCCTCGATCCGAATCAAGTTAGGTAAATTATGCCTGAATGTTAATTCGAAACGATTTATATATGTTTGGCGTCGATTCGAATCAATGGACGTAAATTATGCCTGAAATATTAATTCGAAATGAATTATGTATGCTTAGCTTCGATTCAAATCAATTTTGTTAATTCAAGCTGAAAGTTTTAATTCGAAGTAAGGTAAGTATGTTTGGCTTAGGTTCGAATTTAGTTGCTTAATGCATGCCTGAAGATGTCATTTGAAATGAGTTATAAACGCTTAGAATTAACGTATATATGATTAGTCGTGTCATAATCTCATATGAATCATAATCATATATGAACTTCGAAATGAGTCGTAACTATTCAGAATTAACGTATAAATATGCTCAGTTATTTCATAATCGTTGGTTAATTTCAAAGTGAATTGTAAGAGTTTAAAATCAACGTATATGAAAGCTTAGTCGTTCCATGATCGTTTATAAACTTCGAAGTAAATCGTTTTATGTTTAAATAGAGACTTGATTCATGTCAAGCTCGAAAGGCATGAATAGTTAAGCTTGAATGGCATGAATAGGCTTAAATGTAACTTCGAATTGACACTTGTTTATTTAGTTGAATCATGCTTATACAATAGCTTTAGAATGACATGTTTACGTCCCCTAACTGCCATACATGAATGTAATCATGCTTCATGCCTAGTTAGCTTAACTTGGCTTACTAAAATTAAGGTCGTATGAGTGCCTATATGTATAAATGTGTGTACGAAGTAACTGTTAGTTGCAGCGCACTGGTAATTGCTAATTGCTTACTCGGTAAGTTAAGCATCGGTAAGTTTATGTAAGTTTACATATTGCTTTTCAGTATATCATGATGATTAGAATGCTAAATTGCGAAATGGAATCCGAAATGGTAGTTGGATGGTTTGAGGTAGAACTATGAGTGGTTCGAGGTCTTTGAGGTACGGTGCTTGTGAGGAGGGAGCCTGGGTTGTGAATTAACCGCAATCGCGTAGATTGCGCGGCCATGTGTGGCTCATTGTCGTGAATTGATTATGAAGTGCTTAAATGTGATACATGTGGACCCCCTTCCCTTCCATGTCTTCAAGTTGCATTATGTGCATGAGGGTGAAATTTTAAAAGAAGGATTTCATGTTTTGAAATAATAGTAACCATAAATATTAGTGCATGATGGCATATTTTTAACTAAATGAGTATAGTTTTGGGAGTGAACCTGCTTGAACGGGGGAATCCTAAAAAGTTTTACAAAGGTGTGAGTTGCACGATAAAGGATTTCATTGTGAGAGGCAGCAAACTTATTAGTCGTTATCACCAGTTTAAATGGCTAAGATAAGTGCTTAGGGACAATAGATGGGAGTGAACCTGCTTGAACGGGGGAATCATTAGCCTAGGGAGTTATCCCTAGAGACCCTGATGAAGGTTAAGGTCCAAAGTTAGTTGCCATCCCGGGAGCAAGAGCTTAGTGTGAGTTAATCTCACTGGGATTGAGTGTAGATCTCTTCCAACTAGCACTTTATGATGATCTTTTGCCCAGAGTAGTTTCTTATTAAATAAGAAAAGCAGTTGGCGTTTCGCCTATTTAAGTATTTCAGAAAGAAAGTTTTTTTAAGGGTCATTATGAGACCAAGATGAAAGAGATTCTTTTGAAAGAATATGAGCCTCAAGAGGCTAAGAGAAGAGTTTTTATGAGCCTCAAGACGCTAAATGAAGTGTTTTCAGTAAAAGAAAGAAAGCTTCTTGTGTATAACATGTGCATGTTCTAAGTTTAACTTATGAATAGGATGCTAAGAAGATACGAATATAAGAAGTAAGTCTCATGAGCATATTTCATGCATATCCTATGAATGAGAATTGATTGAGACGTGAAATGTGTGTATCTTATGCATACCATGCGAATGAAATGCCAAGAAGAGTATGATTCTGAAAAGAAATAACCTTATGTGCACAACATATGAATAGGGTTTCATGCATAGTTGGAATAGAATGCCAAGAAGTTATGTTTATGAAAAAGAAGGTTTTTGTGCTTAACCTCGTCCCTTGTTTAAGTGTTTGACTGCCTGGTAGTAAAGAAGTTTGGTCATTTAAAGACCTGGAAATGAGTTTGAGTACCTAAAGTGAAGTTTGAATGCCTAAAGATGTTTCCATAAGAATTTTATGAATGCCCAACATGATAGTAAAGTATGGATTCGTGCTATGTGCCTAGTAAAGATATTATTGCCTGTAATGGTTTTGGTTTTAAAGGGGTTGGGGAACACTCCCTGAGCGTGCGGTTGCTCATCTCACTACTCTTTCCCCCTTTTCCCCAGGTTTTCTTTATAACAGGAAAAAGTTGAATCAGTCATGTCAAAATGGAATCTGTTCATGCTTACAAGATGTCGTTTATACTCATTTGAGGGGATCTTACATGTTTAATGAAGTCATGTTATGTATTCTCAGTATAAAATGGTTGTAAACAGTGTTCTAAGTTCATGTAACGCATATTGATTATGAGTCGCTCTGTACGGCCTTATTAGCCAACCATCTAGTCAGTTATATGTCTTTTAGTTAAAGTTAGTTATGTTTTGTGATGTAAACCCCAATACTCCGATTGTTTGAACCGTTGAGTTGTATCTTCCATTTCTTCTTTATTCATGATTTAATCTAGTTGGTGTACTCCGAGCGAGTGGCTCGTTGAGTTATGAACTCTGGCCGACCCCACATTGTCGTTTTCCGTTAAGCGAACTAAATTTCCTTTTTACGTTCTAAATTTGTATTTTTAGTAACTGTGTGAGTTAAATTATTATCGATGTGCTTTTGGGAGCTATAATTTTTATTAAAAAAGGAATTACTATTATTATTGTTGATTTTAAAGTTAATTCGTGCTATTTATGCTTTTAAATTATATCGATAGTTTAATTTAGTCGTTATTCGATTTATTTAGCCGTATCCCGAATACGATTAGGATTTCAACCTTAGAATTCGTTTCGAGATTTATGAAATCGAATCTTAACGTATTTGGGAACGAATAGTCGATAGAAGGTCGTATTAGTGATTCGGGTTTAGAGTTCGGGATACGAACTAGACTAGCGATGCCAATCACTGATCAGCTTGAGTAAAAAAAAAAAAACAAAAAAACATAAGGGGGCCGAAGCCCCTTTCTTCTTCAGCAGAGAACGACATGAGCAAAGGGCGGTTCCTCAAACCCCAACTCTCGCGAACCTGCTGCCACCAGAGAGAGGGGGGTGGACCGAGGGAGTGTGGAGGGTCGGCGAATGCCGGCGGTTGGGAGCCGGCCACCGTCGCGTCTGGTACGATCCCCCGGCGCTGCCCCGCGATGCCACGATGGAGAAAGAGAGAGAGTTTGAGCGATAGAGTGAGGGAGTGAAAGGGGTTCAACGAACCGCGGCCTGCTGCCGGCGATTGTCGCGACCGAGGACGACGACCTGGCAACGGTTGGGCGTAACTCCGGCGACCACCAGCAGTAGCGACAAGGGAGGGCAGAAATCAGATCGGGCAAGGCTCTTCGAACTGGGCTGCAAAAATGGGTCGAATTTGGTCTGTTTTTGTGTGGGTTAAGCGTGGATTGTGTTGGTTCGTGCGTCGGTGAGCAAGGGCCGGGGAATTGGGTCTTTCTAGTGCTCAAAGCCGAGCCTAAAACCCTTCGAACGAATCCCTAGCTTGGAGTCCAGGTGGGTGTTTCTCGCCTCCTAAACTATTATTATTTCGGAAAGTTTTTCAGCAGATTGATGTTGCATGTCATGTTAGAGTTCGCTAAATTCATTAGAAATGTCAAGAAGTGAGCTATACATGTTTAGGTTCGATTCATTTGGTTAATTTATGCTTGAAATGTTTATTCGAAATAATTTAGATGTGTTTAGCGTCGATTCGAATCAATGGATATAAATTATACCTGAAATGTTAATTCGAAGTAATTTAAATGTGTTTAGCGTCGATTCGAATCAATGAATGTAAATCATGCTTAAAATGTTAATTCGAAGTAATTTAGATGTGTTTAGCGTCGATTCGAATAAGTGGATATAAATTATCCTTGAATTGTTAATTCGAAGTAATTTAAATGTGTTTAGCGTCGATTCGAATCAATGAATGTAAATCATGCTTGAAATGTTAATTCGAAGTAATTTAGATGTGTTTAGCGTCGATTCGAATCAATGGACGTAAATTATGCCTGAAATGTTAATTCTAGGTGAATTATATGTTTAGCTTCAATTGAAATCAAGTTATGCAAGTTATGCCTGAAATGTTAATTCGAAGTGATGTACATATATTTAGCCTCGATTCGAATCAAGTTAGGTAAATTATGCCTGAATGTTAATTCGAAACGATTTATATATGTTTAGCGTCGATTCGAATCAATGGACGTAAATTATGCCTGAAATATTAATTCGAAATGAATTATGTATGCTTAGCTTCGATTCGAATCAATTTTTTTAATTCAAGCTGAAAGTTTTAATTCGAAGTAAGGTAAGTATGTTTGGCTTAGGTTCGAATTTAGTTACTTATTGCATGCCTGAAGATGTCATTCGAAATGAATTATAAATGCTTAGAATTAACGTATATATGATTAGTCGTGTCATAATCGTATATGAATCATAATCATATATGAACTATGAAATGAGTCGTAACTATTTAGAATTAACGTATAAATATGCTTAGTTATTTCATAATCGTTGGTTAATTTCAAAGTGAATTGTAAGAGTTTAAAATCAACGTATATGAAAGCTTAGTCGTTCCATGATCGTTTATAAACTTCGAAGTGAATCGTTTTATATTTAAATAGAGACTTGATTCATGTCAAGCTCGAAAGGCATTAATAGTTAAGCTTGAATGGCATGAATAGGCTTCAATGTAACTTCGAATCGATACTTGTCTATTTAGTTGAATCATGCTTATACAATAGCTTTAGAATGACATGTTTACGTCCCCTAACTGCCATACATGAATGTAATCATGTTTCATGCCTAGTTAGCTTAACTTGGCTCACTAAAATTAAGGTCGTATGAGTGTCTATATGTATAAATGTGTGTACGATGTAACCGTTGGTTGCAGCGCACTGGTAATTACTAATTGCTTACTCGATAAGTTAAGCATGGGTAAGTTTATGTAAGTTTACATATTGCTATTCAGTATATCATGATGATTAGAATGCTAAATTATGAAATGGAAACCGAGATGGTAGTTAGATGGTTTGAGGTAGAACTATGAGTGGTTCGAGGTCTTTGTGGTACGGTGCTTGTGAGGAGGGAGCCTGGGTTATGAATTAACTGCAATCGTGTGGGTTGCGAGGCCATGTGTGGCTCATTGTGCTGAATTGATTATGAAGTGCTTAAATGTGATACATGTGGACTCCCTTCCCTTCCATGTCTTCAAGTTGCATCATGTGCATAAGGGTGAAATTTTCAAAGAAGGATTTCATGTTTTGAAATAATAGTAGCCATAAATATTAGTGCATGATGGCATATTTTTAACTAAATGAGTACCGCTTTAGGAATGAACTTGCTTGAACGGGGGAATCCTAGAGAGTTTTACAAAAGCGTGAGTTGCATAATAAAGGATTTCACTGTGAGAGGCAGCAAACTTATCAGTGGTTATGACCAGTTTAAATGGCTAAGATAAGTGCTTAGGGACAATACATGGGAGTGAACCTACTTGAACGGGGAAATCCCTAACCTAGGGAGTAATCCCTAGAGGCCCTGACGAGGGTTAAGGTCCAAAGTTAGTTGCCATCCCGGGAGTAAGAGCTTAGTGTGAGTTAATCTCACTGGGATTGAGTGTAGATCTCTCTCAACCAGCACTTTATGATGATCTTATGCCCAGAGTAGTTTCTTATTAAATAAGAAAAGCAGTTGGCGTTTCGCATTTTTAAGTATTTCAGAAAGAAAGTTTTTTTAAGGGTCATTATGAGACCAAGATGAAAGAGATTCTTTTGAAAGAATATGAGCTTCAAGAGGCTGAGAGAAGAGTTTTTATGAGCCTCAAGAGGCTAAATGAAGTTTTTTCAGTAAAAGAAAGAAAGCTTCCTGTGTATGACATGTGCATGTTCTAAGTTTAACTTGTGAATGAGATGCTAAGAAGATACGAATATGAGAAGTAAATCCCATGAGCATATTTCATGCATATCCTATGAATGAGAATTGATTGAGACTTGAAATGTGTGTATCTTGTGCATACCATACGAATGAAATGCCTAGAAGAGTATGATTCTAAAAAGAGATAACCTTATACACACATCATATGAATAGGATTTCATGCATAATTGGAATAGAATGCCAAGAAGTTATGTTTATGAAAAAGAAAGTTTCTGTGCTTAGCTTCGTCCCTTGTTTAAGTGTTTAACTGCCTGGTAGTAAGGAAGGTTGGTCATTTAGAGACCTAGAAATGAGTTTGAGTACCTAAAGTGAAGTTTGAATGCCTAAAGATGTTTCCATAAGAATTTTATGAATGCCTAATACGATAGTAAAGTAGGGATACGTGCTATGTGCCTAGTAAAGATATTATTACCTGTGATGGTTTTGGTTTTAAGGGGGTTGGGGAACACTCACTGAGTGTGTGGTTGCTCATCCCACTACTCTTTCCCCCTTTTCCCCAGGTTTTCTTTATAACAGGAAAAATTTGAATCAGTTATGCCAAGATGGAATCTGTTCATGCTTACAAGATGTCGTTTGTACTTATTTGGGGGGATCTTACATGTTTAATGAAGTCACGTTCTGTATTCTCAGTTTGAAATGGTTGTAAACAGGTATTCTAAGTTCATGTAATGCATATTGATTATGAGTCGCTCTGTACGGCCTTATGAGCCAGCCATCTAGTCAGTTATATGTCTTTTGGTTAAAGTTAGTTATGTTTTGGGATGTAAACCCCAATACTCCAGTTGTTTGAACCGTTGAGTTGTATCTTCCATTTCTTCTTTATTCATGATTTAATCTGGTTGGTGTACTCCGAGCGAGTGGTTCGTTGAGTTTTGAACTCCGGCGTGTGGCCGTTGAGCTTCTTTTAATGTTTTGCGCTTCCGTTGATTACAGGGACTTTTTGTAGGGCTTTTAGCGTAGAAACGGTCAGTTTTTAGGGGAAACTCTGTCCATTTCATCCCAGAATTTAGGTAGAAAGTTAAGAAAATGTAATGCTTTCGGCCCTAGGGGCTGGGGGTGTTACAATTGATGGTATCAGAGCCATGGACCCGACCCGGTGTACCAGCGAGAACGCTGGGCCCCTGAGAGGGGGTGGATGAAGGTATCCCACATCGGGAGTTGAGAAGAACGAACCACGTCTTATAAGCGTGGGGAAACCTCAACCCATCGAGGCACATTTTGAGGAGAAAACCGTGAGGGGTGGACTGGACTCAGGGTGAGCGTGCCCTAGTGTGAGCTGGGTAGCCCTAAAGCGGACAATACCTCGATAGCGGGTGGTCGTGGGCTGTTACATTAAATATCTTCGATTACACTCTAGTCCTCCTAACCTGCAAATCTCTCTTTCGAGACGACTCCAAGTTAGGTTTAATCAAGCAGTCTAACAACCAAATGTCACCTTTCAGTTTTTCATTCGTTTGTTTAAAGTGAGCAAGCAAATTTTAGCCAAAACTCCAGTTACAACATTACAATTACTTGATAAATGAAATCAAACCAATCGTAAAAATAAGCACAATTCTATAAATTAAAACATGATCCAACTACACTTTCATAAACTACTAAATCCGTAGATAAAAACTAAACTACTCACATATGGCTAAGAGTTAAACAAACTAACCAATAATCCGGCGAAATCTGAGACAAAGGTTTGACTAAGATGGCCTTCAGTCAAGATCTTCAAACCGCCTTGAAAACCAAACATATACACTCAATATTCCTCACCAAAACTAAAATCAAACAAGAAATCTTAAAAGAAACAACAAAATTTGAGAAGAAAACTATGCTAAAGCTCTAATCTATGCTAACTCTATGCTTGTGTGTTCTTCTTCTGCTGTAGAACGGGGCCTTTTATAGAGGGGCTCAATTGATCTCAGCCGCAAACCAGAAGGAAGACAAAGAGGCAGCAGTTTCATGCTCACCACGGTCCGTGGCAGATACCACGGTTCGATCATGATCTGGGCTGGAATCGACTTTCTACTCTATTCTTGCTCCACGGGCGTAGCAACTCATGGGTGTCTATGGGAGAGGTTAAAATACATATATTTATGGTCAAATGCTGGGCAAAAAGACTAAAAATCCTGCAAAACGCATCAAACAACTATAACCAAGCATAAATTGAGAATAGGAGTATAAATAATATCATTAAGCACATAATTCTCCCAAAAATTAGCACAAAATAACCTTAAAATGATGTATACATTAAGCACTTATCCAACTCCCCCATGCTTAAACTGTTGCTTGTCCTCAAGCAATGCTAAAAAATATAACTATACATAACCTCCTCAGAATAGATATAGGTAATATTCAAATGGCAAAGCTGATCGAAAGGTAGCTTAAAAAGATGCAAAAATCATTAATAAATAGATTAGGGAATGAAATTTACGAAAACCTTTTGGATAGACCTCAATGTCAAACTTGAACCAATCTTCCCAAATCATCAAATACAGTCATTCCAGCATATGAAACAAGTTAGGCTAGCAAGGTCGGTAGAACCTCATCATAGTTATGTGGCTCTCATCACTCATGTGTTTAATAATAATGAAGGTTCTCTCAATTCTCATTCCTTAGACTCAAATCTGCCATAAGCTTGACAAGACTCTCAAATTCGCCATTACTAAAATGCAAACACACTAGACAATCAAGAGGACTTTCATAGGGTTGCAACGAGGCCATGGGTAAAGGTAAGAGGGGAACAAATGCTTTGGAAATGAGGAGCCAGAAGCCAAAGACTAAGAGCTAAGAAATTCCAGTGCATCATACTATATCCTTCTTGAACCATCATAATTTATCAGCAAAATAAGTCACAAGTTGAAAAGAGAAAGAGTCGAATGTGACAAATATCTTACAATCCCAACAAGGCTAACACTTCCTTTTGTTTTTTTTCTCTTTTCATTTGTTTTTTTTTTTTGTTCTTTTTAATGATCCTTTCTTTCTTTTTTTTTTCAACCAAAAAAAAAAAGAATAGCCAAGAGGAGATCCATAAAGAACTTTAAATTTCAACTTGTCTCCAAACTTTGTACAATAAAATGAGAGATTTATCAAAATCTCACATCCCTTAACCAAACAGCCAAAATTTACTAAAAGATAACAATCCACCTTACTAGTGCCCTATGATGCAAAAGAATGGAGCACTCCTCCAGTCTTGGCTTAAAGGTAAGACAAATATTTGGCCATGGGCTATAATAGGAGGTTTAAATCAAGAAAAACGGATATATGCTCAAAGGAGCTAGCAAGGGATACAATACAACTAATCAAAGAAAAAGAATGCCTCAATCATATTGGCTAAATACATATGCGAAATGTGATCTTGAATGAGAATCAAAGCAAGTTCTAGAGAAATAATGTCAAGGAAGAGTCACACATGAAAGAAACATGAGACTAAAATGATGAAAAGCCTCTAAAAGCTCAAAATCTTACGGGGCATCTACTAAGGTCAAAACTAGCTCACTAGTAAGCATACGCCAAAAATCATGTAAAGACTCATAGGGCAAATCAACTCGCATCCAACATGTGGTCAAAACATGGAGATCATTTCAAAAACTCATTCGCAAACTTTTTATACACAATTGGGGCGAATCAAAGGATCAAACTAAACCATAAAAGTCAACCAAATCTAGAAAGATCATCATCGGAGGATTTTTTTTCTTTTTTAATTTTTGATTTGTGTTTTTTTATTGTTTTTATGCATGCTCCTAATAATAATGCAAACTAAAAATGCAAAGAGACTAAAAAAGAAAAAAAAAGAAAAATAGATAAAAACTAAAATGCAACCTCAAATAAAAAGAAAACTAAATGCACTAATAAATAAAACTAAAACCAAAATCAAAACTACAAAAACTACCACTAACTACATATGCAAAGCGCAAACACACCAAACCAAAAACAAGCATCAGACGCTAAATCTAATGACTAACTAAATATAACGACTAACTCCCCAATGCTTAAATCACACATTGCCCTTAATGTGGGTTTAAAATAGAGAAAGGGGAGGGGAGTAGCACAAAGCATTCACAAAGGGGGTGGCGGTGGAGGATGGGGTGGTTGGCCATAAGAGATATGCCAATCTCGCCAGGTTTCTAGACATGCCCTATAGTCTTGGAAATATTGTGTCTGGGAAGCAAGCAACCTATAAAGCTCATTGTGCCACTCTTGGACAAAGCCCCAACGAGTGGCATTCTCATAAGTAACAAACACTTGGAGGGAAACTTGCTCCTCTTGAATGGACCTAAGAGTGTCTTGGAGGTCAGAATAGTCAGGAGGGGTGGTTGAGAAGAAGAACTAGGTCCAGATTGACTGGAATGAGGGGCTGGAAGATGGGGCACAGGTCGAACAACCTCCTCATCACCAGGTACCCAATAAAGTTTAGCTCGGTGAAGTAAAGTGATTCCATCAACATTGGGAAGCAGCAAAAGCCGGTCCCCAGGGTAAATCCAACATAAACGGCCAACCTTAACTTTACAAAAGTTCATAATCTCAAAAGCAGCTTGATCAAGCCGCTCAGACTCGGAAACTCTATCGTCAGGGTTGGGCTCAACTCCCAAAAATCTAGCAATAGTAGTCACAATCCCACCTATGACTATCCTTCCTTTAGTGCTAACAGCAACACTATGCAATTGCCTAGCTAAAAAGAAACCTAGGCCAAGCTGGACTCCTTAAAGCATACATGACAAAAAGTACAACTTACATAGTCTTAGGACATTCAAACTATCATCTCGAGCAACAAGGAAACAAGCCAAATGCGCTAGGCTACTCTAATGTAGGGGTTTCTAATATGTGTGCATTTTGACGAACTAGGACTGTACCTAACACTCCACGAAAGTTGACCCCAAAATGCATTCGGGTTGAACTCGTGAGGGACTTTACGGTGCGATAAATCCATGCCAGGTGGAAAATTGAAAATGCTGTCGAAGGTACCTAAGTTCAGTTCATACAATTGTCCCTGCAAATAAAATAATATATATCCGACTTGACATTAAGGCCCTCCAGTGACCTCGACATGGAGTGTACTTAAGAATTCTAGGGTCAGGTCCTGATATGTATGCTCTTTGATTTGCAAAAAGTGTCCCATACCACCTCTTGCAGACAACCATCTGATATCATCCAACATTCCCAACCCTGCTAATAAATCCTCATCATAATATCTAGTTGCTACAACTATATGTTCATTCAAACAATTGTACCTAGTAACATGATCCACATGTGTCAAACCAAGAGGGTGAGGAATGTTACCTCTAGCATGCGCGGTTTGGGATGTCCTTTGAGGTTGAGGTGGTGCTTGACTTGAAGTTTCGACCTTCTTGGTACTCATTTGTCTCTTAGTTGGTGCCATTGTTGAAAAATCCAATTAAAAATCAAATCTAAAACCTAAATAAGAAAATTTGAAGAAGAAAATGATGAAATTTAGTAAAAAGAAGAAGAAAAAATGAAAGAATAGGATCAATATGGTAGATGAGATGAGTTTGAAGAAAAAGAAGAAGAAGGAGATGGAATTTATGGAGAAGATGAAAGATTGAGTGAAAGGGGATGATTTTGGGTGAAATTGAGTGAAAATGATGAAGAAATGAAGGAAGATTGACGGTGTGAGGTATAGAGAGTTTAGAGAGAGAAAATGGAGGTAGAGAGAGAGTGTGTGTCGAGAGGTTAAAGATGAAGTGTGAGGGAGGTGAGTGGGCACCGCAGTAAAAAAAACCTAGACCGCAGGCCGTAGTAGTACACCACGGATTGTGGGACTTACCACGGTCTAACCGTGGTATATGCTGGTTCATTTTTTTCAATTTTTTTGGGTGGCACTCCCACAGCCGTGGTTCTGGCGATCTAGCTGTGGTGGTTAACATTTTATTTATATTTTTTTTTGTGTTTTTGTTTTCTCCCTTTTTTACTTTTCGTTTGGCTAGCTACAAAGATAGCAAAGAAAATTAAAGCTAAGAAAAAGAAAAAGGAAAAAGAGCTTGGGTTGCCTCCAAAGAAGTGCTTTTTTAAGGTCAAGAGCTTGATCCTTCTTCTATGCTTGATCCGAATCAAATGGTTTATGGACATTCACTTTATCCCAGACCAAGAAGTCAAATTTCTTCAGTCAAATGTACCAAGGCAAAAGTTCGGGTTGAGGATCCTCCGTTTTTATGACATTGTGCCAAAGTGCATTGTCCGCGTACAAAACAAACCGCGCTCGTGCCTTATTAGGAGGGTCACCATCAACTTGTTCAACCCCTAAAGCAAAATCTACATCAAATCCTTCCATAGAGGGCATAGAGAGAACAGCTTATACGAACTTGCAATAGTTGCTTATAGAAGACTCGCTAGGCACAGGGACCTTAACCTCAGGCGTCGTAGGTGGCATAGGAGCAGGAAATTCCATCTTAACATACCGTTGGCCGGGGTCCTCATAGGAAATTCAGTCAGAATCAAGAGGATCGTCACAATTCAAGACATCCTCTATGCCAATCTAAGGGGAAAGCGGTAATGCATCTAATAAGAAGAACTAGGGGAAACCACATCTTCCTTCGTATGACAAACGTAGCGCCCTTCTACCTCAAATGTTATTCGTCCCTTTCTTACATCAGTATGGTAACTAGCTGTAGCCAAAATTGGCCGACCTAGGATAATTTGAGCATCATTAGTCTCAAGCATATCTACTATAATAAAGTCCTCCAATACCAAATGTCTCCTATGTTAACTGGCACATTGTCCAATCTGCCTATGGGTTGCGTCTCAGAACTGTCAGTTAACTGTAGCGAAAAGGCTACGGCTAATAATGGTCCTAGGTGGAGCTTATAAAATAAAGAATATGGCATGATACTAATGCTTACACCTAGATCACATAGAGCTCTCTCAACTTCCACTTTTCCTACAATGCAGGGGATTGAAAAACTACCTGGGTTAGGGAGCTTAGGCGGAAATATTACAGGAAACTCTACAGTGTCATTCTCTTCAAATGTGGCAGTCTTACCACCATTGTTCCTTTCCTTACTTCCATCCATGATTATTTCCCTACCCTCTTCCTTTGGTACATCCTCAGAGTCAGTTAAGTCCTCTATTTCTTCATTCAAAATGACACAGTTGCAATACTCACGAGGGTTAGGTTTGGGCTTGCTAGGAAGTTTATTTGGGGCCGTAGATGAAAATGAGCGTTTTAGGCAAATTGGGCTTCTAACATCCTATTATGAGGTGTAAGCACATCAACCTTTGAGGCTAATTGCTTAATACACTCATCATGTTTTTGTTAAGCCATAAACATACTTTCTATCATTGCTTCTAAATTCGACATTTGAGGCACTTGAGAAGGGAACGGGGGTCTTTGAAAAGCAGGGGGTGGTCTAGCGTTCATAGGGGGCATATTCAATGAGTTTGGATTAGAACTACAGGAGAAATTCGGGTGATTCTTCCAACCCGGATTATATGTGTTAGAGTAAGGGTCATTAGCCGGTCTTAGGTTGAAATTCTTAACATAGTTAACTTCATTAGGGTCTTGGGAAAAAGGACTCCCTCACTACAAAAATGATGGCCAACTTCGACGGAGAAAGCGACGCAGTAGACTGGCGTAGGAAAATATCAGATAGACCGACCGAAAATAAGATAGGGCCTGACGGAAATTCAAATTTTCGACGGGATTTCCGATGGAAACCTTTTCCGTCGGAAATTCCGATGGAACCCCGTCGGATTCCGTCGGTTTTTTAGTCGGACGCGGCGCGCAAATCTCGAGGCTAGTGCTCTCCTCAGTTTTAAATTTGGAGGGGTGTGTATTTTGTTCGGCATTTGCAAATTGTAGAGAGAGAAGCTGAGGTTCAAAAAGAGAGAGAGGGAGGAGAAGGAAGAGAGAGAAAGTGAGATTTGAAGGTTTCGGTCGCCGGAAAATTAAACGGTAAGTGAAATTTTTGCTTAATTTGTTGTTTGAAATTAAAATAGTTAAGTTAATTGATATTTTTTGCGGTCTTTATTTTCCAAGTTTTGCCGCCGCCAGTGCCGCCGCTATCACCGCCGCTAGTGCCGCCACCGCCAGTAATTCGCTTGATTTTTCGGGTGTGCAAAGGTTAGTAGAATTATTGCGCTTTAAAATTGTGTTAATTTGATATATGATGTTCATTTTTGTGAATTTTAATCTTGAAGCATGTTTGTTTAGTTTGAATAATTTATTTTTTCCGTTGAATTTGAGTTTGAATTACGTTAGTTTTTTATTTAATTTATTAAATATGTTTATTAGAATAAGTGGAGTAAAACATGTGTATGTGCATCTGAAATAATTATCTAATTATTTTAAAATGTTAAATATGTTAAGCATGTATAATATGTTTTATTAAAGTGAATAATTTAGGTAAAACACATTTGTTTACTATAAAATGTTAAATATGTTAGGCATATATGTTTTTTGAGGTATGTTTAATTTTTTTATAATTTGTTCGATATGTTAAGAATTTTTGTTATATTTTTACAAGATTTAGGTATGTTAAGTATACATTAATTTAAATTTGCTAAGTATGTTAATAGTATTTTGTTATTTTTGTTTGGGTTTGTTTAATTAGATGAAGTATGAAATAAGGTGTTTAATTTGTGGTTGATGCTTATTGAGGCTTATGTGGATATTAAATAAAATTGTTATGTTAAATTTCTTTTTTTTAGCGTATATGTTTAATTCCATTAATTATTGTATTTTAGGTTTTGTGAGAATTTATTTTGATACGAAACAAGTATAGTGTAACTCTAATTTAATATATAATGTATGTTGATTTGAATAATTAAAATAGTTGTGAGTACATAAGCATGTGTAATATATGTTTTGTTTTAGTAAATGGTTTAAGAATGTTAAGTATGTTTGTTTTATGTTCGATTTGTTTTGTATATTAATTTTTGGTAAGTATGTGAATAATATTCTTTTTTTGAGAAGTGATTAATTGTTCATATGATTTGGTTGGCTTAATATGTAATTTATTTTTTTCGTAAAATATGGATGTGAATTACATTAAATTTTAATTTTATTTATTAAGTGTATTTATTTGAATAAATGGAGTAAAATATGATGAGAATGTTAAGTATATATTGAGGTGTGTTAAGTATATATTAATTGAAGTTTGTATTAATTTTGTTTGGATTTATTTATTTGGATGAAGTACGAAAGTAATA
The DNA here is from genome assembly GCA_029747015.1 of Carnegiea gigantea. Lineage (NCBI taxonomy): Eukaryota > Viridiplantae > Streptophyta > Magnoliopsida > Caryophyllales > Cactaceae > Carnegiea > Carnegiea gigantea. Next base: position 252,162 of record JAKOGI010000269.1, on the reverse strand, counting down.
ATTTCATTTGTGTTTGATGCTTGATTACATTCATTTTCACAAATAATATAGTGATGTGAAATTTTGGTTGAGTTGTTTAAGTATATTAAGTATGTTTAGTTTTTGTTTGACTTCTTGTGTATATTTATCATTGGGAAGTATGTAAAGAACATTCTTGTTTGAGATATGGTTAAATTTTTGTTTGATTTGTTAAGTATTTTCATTTTATCTTTTGGGTAATAGTATTACATTTTTTTTGTTTTGTTTATTTGAATAAAGTGTGAAATAAATTATGTATGTTTGATGCTTAATTGGGTGTGTTATGATATATTTAATAGTTCTATTAAATATATTTTTATGTAATACATATATATATGTTGAACTGGTTAAATAGATTTGTAAAAGATTTTTATTGCAATTGGTTGTAGTTTACATAATAATTAAGGCAATCATATTAGCAACATATGGATGGGTCGTTGCATCGTCAATGGATGTATAGGAGAAGAAATCCTAATGGACATGGACTTAGAGATGAGTGGTTGATGGGAGTTAATATGTTTGATGAATTTGCATGAAATCAGGAGGAGTATAGAATTAATGGAATTTATAGATGTCTATATGTGAAGTGCAAAAATATGCAATATTTTACACCTGATGTTGTAAAGTCTCATTTGTATAGAAAGGGGTTTGTGAAGAATTATTAGTATTGGACAAGTCATGGGGAAGAAGATAATTGGAAAGCAGGGGGTGCAAGTAGTTCACATTCTATGAATTTTGATTACAATCACAACGATCATAATCATATGGAGAACATGCTTCATGCTGCCTTCCAAGCTAATGAATTGAGCATGAGTAGCCATCATAACGTAAATCCTGAGACATTTTACACTATGCTTGAATCTGCCCAAAAACCGTTGTATGAAGGGTGTAACATAACTGAACTTGAAACATTTGTGAGGCTACTTAGTATTAAATCGGGGCTAACATGTCTCAACGTTGTTTCAACGAAGTTGTTGACCTTATGAAAGACATGTGCCCTTCGGAAAGGGGCATTCCAAAAAATTATCATCGGTAACTCAGAAAAGTGAGAGATTTAGGTATGGATGTATAGGAAATTGATTGTTGTCCGAATGGTTGTATGCTTTATTATAAATAGGACGAGGGTTTGTCCGCATGCAAATTTTGTGGACATGCAAGACAATTACTAAAGTAATCCAACCAACGAGGTAATAAGGATGTTTCATATGCAAAAATGCACTACCTGCCTTTAATCCCAAAATTCCAACGACTGTATGCGTAAAAAAGGACTGCTGTCCATATGAGACGGCATAATGAGCACCGCCAAGAATCGGGTGTTTTCTGGCATCCGTCGGATGGATTAGCTTGGAAGCATTTTAACCAAAAGTATCCAAATTTCACAGCAGAGCCTCGAAATATAAGGTTAGGTCTTTGTGCTGATGGTTTCACACCATTTTCTATATCTGGAAGATCGTATTTTGTGTGGCCAATTGTTGTTACACCTTATAACTTGCCTCGAGATATGTGTATGACAACTCCATACATGTTTTTAAGTTGTATTATTTCAGGTCCAACAAATCCTAAGAACAGGATTGATGTGTACTTGCAACCCTTAATTGATAAGTTGAAAATGCTATGGGATGTTGGGGTTGATACATTTGATGTTTCGTGCGGGGAAACTTTTAGATTGCATGCCACGTTGATGTGGACAATTAATGATTTTCCCGCATGTCGTATGTTATCCGGTTGGAGTACTCATGGGTTGTTAGCATGTCCGGTTTGTATGCACCAAAATTGTGCATTTCAGTTACAGCATGGCCAAAAGCCATCTTGGTTTGATTGCCATCGTCGGTTCTTGCCTCGGAATCATTATTTTAGAGCTAATAAAGTTGCTTTTCGTAAAGGGAAGAGCGTACACATTGGCCCTCCCCAAAGGATTTCTGGTGAAATGTTGTTTGATATAGTATCGACATTGCCTAAAGCGACTGTAGATATCCATTTTTAAATTCCGGGATTTGAAGAAAATGAACATAATTGGACAAAACAAAGTATCTTTTGGGAGTTGCCGCATTGGAAGCATTAACTTCTGAGGCATAACCTTGATGTTATGCATATTGAGAAAAACTTCAGTGAAAATATTATAAACACAGTGATGGATGTACCCGGAAAAACAAAGGATGATATCAAAGCAAGAATGGATATGTCTGTTCTGTGTAGTAGGTAAGAGTTGAACTTGGCTATAAGAGGGTCAACTGATAGATTGTGTAAGGCCAAAGCCAAGTTTACACTGTCATTACCTCAAAAAAGGGTTGTCTATCAATGGTTGCGGGAGGTTCATGTGCATGATGGTTATTGTTCTAATGTGCGAAATTGGGTGGATCCATCTAACACAAAGTTGCAAAATATGAAAAGTCATGATCATCATGTGTTCCTGGAGAATCTTCTTCCAGTAGCTTTTGCTGCTCTTCCGAAAAATGTGTTGGGACCCTTGGTCGAATTGAGTGAATTTTTCAGAAACTTATGCTCCAGTGAGTTACACGTGAGCATGCTGGAAGAGATGAACAAGAACATTGCTATAATTCTTTGTAAGTTAAAGACAATTTTTCCGCCAGGATTTTGGAATGTCATGGAACATTTGCCCATTCATTTAGCCGAAGAAGCTTTGTTAGGTTGTCCTGTTTAATATCGATGGATGTATCCTTTTGAGAGGTACTTTGGCTGGACGAAGCCTACGGCATAGAATAAAGCTCGTGTAGAGGTATCTATAGTTAACGCATACATAGCATTTGAGATTAAACATTTCGCTGAGTATTATTTTCAGTTAAACTTGCATATTGGGCGTAATGAGGATCTGCAATAACCCGAACCACAAATGCGAACTCTTACGGTGTTCAACCGTAAGGGTACTCCATTTGGAAATCGAGGAAAAAGATATCTTACTGAGCCGGAGTATCATGTCGCACGTCTTCACATTTTACTGAATTGTGATGAAGTGTAACTATATTTGGAGTAAGTATATCAGTTACTGAAAGTTTCATTTGAATACTTAATAATTGTTGAATAATAATTAATTAATTTCATTCGTTAAACATTACAGTTGGTTTAGACATTAATTTCGCGGCCATAATCCAAATGCGAGTGATGTGGAAGTGGACTTGTTCATCGAGGCAAATTTTGCACAATGGTTTGAGTGTAATGTAAGTAATTTTTCTTACGTAACCTTCAACTCCTAAAAAACATTTTTGTAACTCTAAAGAGGATTACCTTCTTTTTTTCTTCATAGGTCAATTCTTATCGGGTGTTTAATGATGAGAGGTAAGATTTTTTGATGAACTTATCTCATGGACCGACTATGATAGTGGAATGTTTTTCTGGGTATAAAGTTAATGGTTACTGGTTTCATACCAAGGCTAGAAATGAAGGTAAAACAACATATAATTGTGGCGTGTATGTCAAAGGAGTTGGCGAAGGTGATGAAGTACCAGGGGATTATTATGGCATACTTCACGAAATTATTCGTGTTGAATTTACGAGTGAGCCAATTAAAAAATGTGTACTTTTTAATTGTGAGTGGTTCGACCAGAATGTTCCTCGGGGGCTACGTTATCCTAAATTTACCCATATCCCGAAGTTAATCATACCAGACGTTACAGAAAGTTTGACCCATTCATATTTGCTGATACTGTAACTCAAGTGGTATATCTTAAGTACCCTGAGGGGATATGATGGAGGGTTGCAAAGAGAAGAACCAACTCACAACGTGCTTCAGAGTGGAACACGAAGGGAAGAGGAATAAAAAAACAGCAAAGGGAGATGAGTAACCAAGAGTTTGGATAATCAAGTGATCTTTCAAGGGATAATCCTAGGAGCCACCCTTGGAGAACACTTGGGCAATCTCTTTGTATCAACTAGTTACAGAATTTAATCACCTTCTAGTTGAGAGAAAGAGACCTAGAGACCCACTTGAGTTACCAAGCTCAAGATATAACACTAGGAGTTTTGTGGAGAGAGTTTAGAGAACTCACAAGCTTTTGCATTCAAAGTTGTCTTACAAAATGAGGGCCAATCTGGTTTTAAGCTAGAATGGCCGAGGTTCCCACCCTCCCAAGCAGCAAAATCAAAACTAAGTACATTTGGGGAAGAGTTACACATCTAATCAACCATTGCTAACTCAACACCTCACTACCTAGCTTAATCTACCTCAATAGGGGTTATAATGCCTCCCAAATGAGGTGTCAAGCTTACAAGGATCCTAGAAAGCAGCAAGGTGAGTCATTCAGCAAGTGGGGAGGCAAGTGGGCAAGCAAAACCTAAGAAAAATCAGACATTGTACCGGTTGGTGAAGAACCGAGTAAAGGGGTGTTTTACTTGTCCTTTTGGTTGGTTAAAACCAACACAAGGGGGTGCTTTGGATGGGATTTGAACCCATGATCTGATAAATATTTATGTCCCCTTCCATGCTGGAAAATTTCACAAAGAATGGAGTTGAGTTGATGGTCCAAACTCCTTCTTGTTTTGGACAGTGCTGGATTGGCGCCCAGCTTGCACGGTTGGGAAAAGCTTGCTGTTTGACTGACCAAATGACCTCCAAATCCCTTGCAACTTGTTTTATTGGATTCCTAACATCTTAAACTGAAAGAGAGGGGGTAAGGCAGTCAATCATCCCCTCGTATTCAAGGCCCGAAAGATGCACAAAACCGGGCTAATTTCTGGTCGAATCTGCCCAGGTTCTGTCCGTGTGCTCCAAGGTGTTTCGGACCATTGCATGAATGTTCTTGACTTCCTTGGGGCTTGGATGGATGTGTGGGCTTGCTGGTTGAGTGCTTGAAGTTTGGGCTTGATGGTCCCCATCATTCTCCCCGGGTTGGTTGGAGTTTGACCTCAAACTCGGCAACGCTTCATCTTCATCATGGTATGGGCTCAAATCAGCCACATTGAAGGTGGCGGATCCTCCTTAATCACCGGGAAGGTCTACCTTGTAAGCATTTAGGCCAATCATCTCAAGGATTTCAAAAGGCCCATCCGATCTTGGCATCAATTTGGATTTTCTCTTGCTTGGGAACCTCTCCTTCCTCAAATGGACCCACACTAGGTCCCCGGGCTGAAAATGAGCTTCTCTCCTCTTCTTGTTGGCATAAGTCTTGGCTTGCTCATTAAACTTTTCAATTCTTTCCCTCACCTTGGCATGGAGCTCTTGAATCTCCTTTGCTCTCTTCTCAGCCTCCCAACTAAATTTGGTGGAATTAGAGATGGGAACAAGGTCGAGGGGCGTCCGTGGGTTGCTTCCATACACAATTTGGAAGGGTGAGAGGCCCGTGGCCTTGCTTGGGGTGCGGTTGAATGCAAATTCCGCATGGCACAGTGACTCATCCCAACTTTTGATGTTCCCTTTGACCAAAACTCAAAGTAAAGTACCCAATGTGCGGTTTGTTACCTCGGTTTGGCCGTCCGTTTGGGGGTGGCAAGAGGTACTAAACTTGAGGTTGGTGCCAAGTTTTCTCCACAATGTAAGCCAAAAATGGCTTGAGGATTTAGTATCACGATCGGACACCATACTTCTTGGAATGCCATGTAACCTCACAATCTCTTTGAAGTAAAGATTGGCCACTTGTGAGGCATCAAAGGTGGCGTGACAAGCCACGAAGTGAGCCATCTTTGAGAATCTATCAACTACCACCATGATGGAGTCCTTGTGCCTTTGAGTTCTTGGTAGGCCCGTAATGAAATCCAAGCTAACATCCTCCCAAGGCCCTTGAGGGACCGGTAGAGGTGTATAGAGGCCTTGAGGCCAGATGTGGTCTTTGGCAAGTTGGCAAGTAGAACACCTTTTGATGAAATGCTCTACATCCCTAGACATCTTGGGCCAAAAGTAGTGCTCCTTGAGCATAGAGCATGTTTTCTCAACTCCAAAATGGCCGGCAAGAGCTCCCCCATGGAGTTCTTGAATCAATAGCTCTCTAAACCCACATTTAGGAATGCATAATCGATTTCCTTTGAAAAGGAAACCATTCTCCAAGTGGTAGGACCCGTGGGCGTGGCTAGAACAACCTTCAAGGATAACCTTGAAGTCTTCATCTTGAACATACATATCTTTGATGCACTCAAACCCAAGTGCCTTAGATTCAAGAGTAGAGAGCAAGAGGTACCTCCTAGAAAGTGCATCGGCCCCTTTGTTCATTTGGCCGGATTTGTGGTGGATCACAAAGTGAAAGGATTGCATGAACTCCACCTACTTGGCATATCGGGGGTTGAGCTTATGTTGTCCTTGTATGAACTTCAAGGCTTGGTGATCCGTGTGGAGAATGAACTCTCCTCCAACCAAGTAATGCCGCCAATGTTCTAATGCCCTCACAATGGCATAGAACTCCTTGTCGTATGTGGAGTACTTCCTCTTGGCATCATTCAGCTTCTCACTAAAATAGGCAATGGGCCTCTTCTCTTGTGATAACACGACCCCTATGCCAACTTCGGAAGCATCACACTCCACTTCAAAAACCTTAGAAAAGCTAGGTAGTGCAAGAATGGGTGCACTAGTAAGCCTTTCCTTGATTTCCTCAAAAGCTTGTTGGGCTTGTTTACTCCACACAAATTGCTTGGCTTTGAGGACCTCGGTCATGGGGGCCATGATGGAGCTAAAATTGCTCACAAATCTCCTATAGAAGGAGGCCAAGCCATGAAAACTTCGAACTTGTTGTATAGAGGTGGGAATAGGCCACTCACGGATGGCCTTGATCTTTTCTTCATCCACTTGGATGCCATCGGCCGAAATAACATACCCCAAAAACTTCACTTGGGGAGAGAAGAAATGGCACTTTTCAAAGTTGCCATAGAGTTGCTCTTGAGCCAAGACACTCAAGACCTCATGCAAGTGCTTAGAATGCTCCTCTTCTCCACGGCTATACACCAAAATGTCGTCAAAGTACACAACGACATATCTCCCAATAAATGGCTTGAGAACTTGGTTCATAAGCCTCATGAATGTGCTTGGTGCATTTGTCAAACCAAAGGGCATGACAAGCCATTCATAAAGACCACCCTTGGTTTTGAAAGCCGTTTTCCACTCATCCCCTTCAAAGATCCGGATTTGATAATAGCCACTTCTAAGATCAATCTTGGAGAAGATAGTGGCTCCATGAAGCTCATCAAGTAAATCTTCCAATCTTGGAATGGGGTACCGGTACTTGATGGTAATCTTGTTGATAGCTCTACTATCAATACACATTCTCATACTCCCATCTTTCTTGGGCACAAGTAGAGCCAGGACGGCATATGGGCTCAAACTCTCACAGATTAACCCCTTGGATAGGAGCTCATCCACTTGTCTTTGAACCTCTTGTGTCTCTTGGGGGTTCATGTGATAGGCCGGCTTGTTTGGGAGTGTGGCACCGGGAATAAGATCAATTTTGTGTTGGATTGATCTCTTAGGGGGAAGGCCATGGGGTATCTCTTGTGGAAAGACATGGGAAAAGGCTTTTATGAGGGGTGTAAGTAAAGGATGGGAAGGTTCCTTTACCTTGGCCGGTTCTTGGCCTAGGAGAATCCACTCTTTAAAATCCTCAAATTCATGGAGTTGGGAGTGGAGTAAGGTGGTGAGAAAGACATCCAACTTGGGATTATCTTGGGGGTTCTTTTGTGGGCTTGGTTTGAGGGGAGTGAGGGTGATTTTCTTGTGGTCTTTGGTGAAGGTGTAGGTGTTCAAGCGACCATCATGCATAACCCTTCTATCAAACAACCATGGTCGGCCCAAGAGGACATGACAAGCATCCATGGGCACAATGTCACACCAAAGTTCATCCTTATAGGTTCTACTAATGGAAAAGGAAAGTAGACACCGAGAGGTGATTTGCAAACCCTTACCTTGGTTAAGCCATTGGATTGTGTAAGGATTAGGATCAGGTGTGACCGGGAGCTTGAGTTTGTCCACCATGGTCTTGGAAGCCACATTAGCATAACTTCCTCCGTCAATAATGAGGGAGCACACCTTTCCACTCACGGTGCATCGAGTGTGGAAAATGCTTTCCCTTTGCTCCATGTCTTCATGGGAAGCTAGCCCACTCAAGGCCTTTCTAATCACCAAGAGCTCTCCTTCATCCGGGCCCTCTTCAACCTCCTCTATGACTTCACTCAAGTACACCCCTCTCTCATCTTCCTCCTTCTCTACCTCCTCTTCTAGCTCCTCTAGGGAAGCTTGATATTCAGCTAGAGAGACCATTCTTTTGTTGGGATACTCGAAAGCATAGTGTCCAAGGCCCTGGCAACGAAAACACCGGACTTTGCTAGATGGCTTAGGGGCGGTTGTTTGGAGGGAGTTTGTGGAGTGGTGTTTTGTGGGGGTTTCGGGTTTGGAGATGGGAAGGATTTTTGAGGAGTGTATGGAGGCTTTTGGAAGCCGTAAGGCCGTAGGGTAGGCTTGGGGATGGGATTCTTGCCTTTGAGTTTCTTTTGCATTTCAACTTTGTGGGCTAGAGCACTTAGCTCATCAAGAGAGGTGCAAGGATGTAACTCAACAACATGAGCAATTTGCTCATCAAGGCCGCTCAAATATCGAATCAAGGTTTGGGGGTCATCCTCCTTCAAATCACATTTCAAGAGGAGTTGCTCAAAGTCCCTAGTGTACTCTTCTACACTTTTGGAACCCTGTTTGAGGTGGTGGAGTTTAAGGAAATTGTCTTGGAGGTAATGTGGGGGTAAGAATTTGGCCTTTAGTTTGGACTTCATTTGCTCCCAAGTCTTAACCTTACTTTTCCCCTTCCTTACTCTCTTGGACACAACATTAGACCACCAAATAGAGGCATATTTACGAAGTTTCAAAGCCACTAATTTTACCTTCTTTCCTTCCGGGATGTCTTTGTATTCGAAGACCCGTTCCACGGTTTGTAACCAGTCAAGAAAGATATCCGGATCAAGTTGGCCTTCAAACTCCGGGATGTCAACTTTGAAATCACCATAGCTCCGTTCACTATGCTTTTGGTGTCGACGAGGCCGTCTACCTTGCTCTTCCTCACTAGAATCACCAAAAGGGTTGCTTCCCTTGGAATCATCCGAGTCCCTATGCTTGCTTGAGCTTCTAGAACTCCACTGGTTGACCAAGTTGCCGTTGAAGGTACTTGAGTTGAGCCTCAAGTTCGGCTTTCTCCTTAAGAGCTTGCTCAGCGACTTGAGAAGGGGTAAGGCTACCGAACATGGTGGCTTTGTGATGAGAACTTGGTGTTTTGGGACGGAAAGGGGTGGGCACGGTCGGGTGGTGTGGCACGGTCAGGGCGTGCTCACGGGCTGAAGGTGAATTCGTGGACAGGGGGTGTGGCACGGTCGTGTAGGGTGGCACGGGGTGACCGTGCTGGATTACTGGAAAATGGGTGTTGGATCCTGTATGTGGCACGGTCGTGCGTATGGAGCACGGTGTGACCGTGCTGCTTTTCTGGCCAGGCACGGCTGGAAATTTTGTGGGTGAGTGTTTGGGGCGGTTTTTGTGAGTTTGGTGTTTGGACGTGTTAGGGCAAGGGAAGCTTGGCCAAGAAGGTAGCCTAAGCTCTGATACCAAGTTGATAGAGGGTTGCAAAGAGAAAAACCAACTCACAAGTTGCTTCAGAGTGGAACACGAAGGGAAGAGGAATAAAAAAACAGCAAAGGGAGATGAGTAACCAAGAGTTTGGATAATCAAGTGATCTTTCAAGGGATAATCCTAGGAGCCACCCTTGGAGAACACTTGGGCAATCTCTTTGTATCAACTAGTTATAGAATTTAATCACCTTCTAGTTGAGAGAAAGAGACCTAGAGACCCACTTGAGTTGCCAAGCTCAAGATATAACACTAGGAGTTTTGTGGAGAGAGTTCAGAGAACTCACAAGCTCTTGCATTCAAAGTTGTCTTACAAAATGAGGGCCAATCTGGTTTTAAGCTAGAATGGCCGAGGTTCCCACCCTCCCCAAGCAGCAAAATCAAAACTAAGTACATTTGGGGAAGAGTTACACATCTAATCAACCATTGCTAACTCAACACCTCACTACCTAGCTTAATCTACCTCATTAGGGGTTATAATGCCTCCCAAATGAGGTGTCAAGCTTACAAGGATCCTAGAAAGCAGCAAGGTGAGTCATTCAGCAAGTGGGGAGGCAAGTGGGCAAGCAAAACCCAAGAAAAATCAGACATTGTACCGGTTGGTGAAGAACCGGGTAAAGGGGTGTTTTACTTGTCCTTTTGGTTGGTTAAAACCAACACAAGGGGGTGCTTTGGATGGGATTTGAACCCATGATCTGATAAATATTTTTGTCCCCTTCCATGCTGCAAAATTTCAGAAAGAATGGAGTTGAGTTGGTGGTCCAAACTCCTTCTTGTTTTGGACAGTGCTGGATTGGCGCCCAGCTTGCACGGTTGGGAAAAGCTTGCTGTTTGACCGACCAAATGACCTCCAAATCCCTTGCAACTTGTTTTATTGGATTCCTAACATCTTAAACTTAAAGAGAGGGGGCAAGGCAGTCAATCATCCCCTCGTCTTCAAGGCCCAAAAGATGCACAAAACTGGGCCAATTTCCGGTCGAATCTGCCCAGGTTCTGTCCGTGTGCTCCAAGGTGTTTCGGACCATTGCATAAATGTTATTGACTTCCTTGGGGCTTGGATGGATGTGTGGGCTTTCTGGTTGAGTGCTTGAAGTTTGGGCTTGATGGTCCCCATCAGGATATCAGAAAAAGTGAATTGGTGGGTAGCTATACCAAACAAACCTCGCGGTGCTCCTAAAGATAAGGATAATCTAGAACTTACCTATCAACAGTTAGGAATGACAACCATGAATGTGGATAATGTAATAGCTATAACATTAGTCGATAAAACTGCACAAGCTGATGATGTTGATGGACATGATTGGGGTGATGATCATGATGGGAATGGTGATGAAGAGGATGAAGAAGGTGAATGGGAGGATGAAGCTGAAGATACTGATGATGATGATGATGTTGAAAATATGGCATTGCAAAGTGGTGATGATGACGATGACGATGTATCCCATAATGATTGATTTAATATTTTCGTTGTATGGATATTTATGCCAGTGTATGTAGTTTTTCTTAATTCCAGACCCAGAAAAACAATTGTATATATGTACTGTAATTTTTTCACTGACAATACTATGAATATTGGTGCGGTTGTATTTTTTTTATTTTGTTCTTATTTGTTAGATGTCTGGACTCAACGGTGGACGTGGTCGTAGTCGAACGGTTAGGAATGATGCGGGTAAAGGAGCACCACAACCGACTCCACAGTATGATCCTGCTGATCAAAACTATGAAACAAACACCTTTAGCGGAATGTTTGGAGGTTTTCTTGATCCAGCTCAACCATTCGGAAATTATTTTGGTAGTATGAATGAGCAACCCCATATGCAACCACCTTTTTTCGGTGCGGGTATGCAGACACCAATCCAACCCAATATTCCTTACATGGGTGGTACTTCAGCTACTCCATTACTTTATCAATAGTTTAACACTGTTAGTCCACATTTCAACGGTAATCAGATGATGGGGCAACCTAGAATGCCAAGCCACTCAGTGCACAACGAAGGGGTCCAAAATGAAGGGGTAGGAAGAGATAGACATAGTCCTGCACTTAATAGTGAAACTGCAAGCACCAATAATAAAATATATTTACAACCCGATGGCGACACGTAAGTTCATTACAAACTTTGTAACTTCTTCAGTAATCATATTCTTTTAATGCCTACAGTAATTACTTTAACAAATTCTTTTTTTGTTTTTTGTTTTGTTCCATATCAGGGTGTAGTTCAGAAAATTGTTGAAAGCTTTGTAGGTAAGTACCCACGTCCTTGGACCACGTGAGGAAAAGTTCCACAATCTCAGGGAGACATATGGTTTAATGAGTTTAAGGTTAATTTTCTGTACACCGAATTTCAAAGTCGTCATTGGATTGTTTGAGATGTTTAATTACTAATATACTTCAACTTTAGCACAGAAACACTACTACTAGCATCCAGACAATGAAGCCCAAATACGGCGTAACTTTGAGTACAGAGGGGTAACTTGACTTAGGGACATTCTTGGATATGCTAGGAAGTACAACAAAAAGCCGAAGTGGTTACCACCTAGTGTTTAGAATGAGATGCTTAAACATTAGAGTGAGGATGACAAGTTCAATTAATTGAGCCAACAAAATAAAAAGAATAGATTAAGTGATGCTGAAGGTTTTGGTCCTTTGTTACATACATGTGGATCAATTCCGATTAGTGAAAGGAAAAGGCGCTTGGTAAGAAATGTGATTATTAATAAGCGTGTTTCTTATATATAATGTATGGTATGGATTGAGGTTCTCGTCCTTGTTTATATTTAACTGCTGGTGACTTTTTTTTTCTCTTTAGGCCAAAGCATTAGGTAGGGAACTCACATGTGAGGAATTGTTTAAGGACACCCACTGCAAGGTGAAAGACAAAACTTTTGTGGATAACAAATCTACAAAAAATATGTAAGTTTAATTTGGCACATTTTATTCAGAGATGAATCATATGTTATAATTGTAGGTCTAGTATGAAACTGTTTTATTTTTGACAATTTTCAGGAGGATCATCACAACAAATGGCAGGAGTACTCTCAAGCTGCAACTCAAGGGGGCTCCCAACTGTCACCTATGACCCAAGAAGAGTTTTGGATTAAAGAAAATTTGGACAAGAAAGGCCGCATATGCGGTTTTGGTACGGAGGGGGTGAAGTTAAAGAAATCAGCTACCATTGCAGCCGCACGTCACTCATCAGCAGAGCATTTTGATCCAAGAGAGTAAGCGCAACTCCTCAGTGAGAGCATAGCCAAGCAAGCAGAGGCTATAACTCAACTAACCAAGAAACAGGGGAAGACAGAGCGCATGCTGAAAAAAGTTTTCAGATTTTCCAAAGGTCAAAGTGCAGGTTCTTCCAGCCACATCAACTTAAACCCTGATGATGAAGAGGACTCCCAAAATGACAATGATGATGATCTCATAAATTTATCTAACTCTGACTAGTTGATATGATTTGCGTGTAATTTATGTGATCTGCGTGTAGATCCAAAACAACGTATTTGTCGTAATTAATATTTAATTTAGGACCTTCTTTTGATAGATATAAAGCTTTATATTAATTATATTTGGTAGTTATTACTTATTGCATATGGTAATATATCTATTTTTTTTGGGTTTTTGAGAACCAAAATTTTTAAAAATATTTTTTGGGTTGGTAATATATCTATTTTTTTAGGTTGTAATATATTCATTTTTTTGGGGTTTTGAGAACCAAAATTTTTAATAAAATTTTTTGGGTTTTTGAGAGCCAAAATTTTTTAAAAAAATTTTTTTAATTTGCAGTGAAATTCCGACGAAATTTCCCTCCCCCCACTGACTGCACAGATAGCATCCGACGGTTTTTCCGACGGGTATTTTCCGTTGGAAATTCCGTCGGTCTCCGTCGGTTTTGTCGGAAAATTTTCTACGACGAGCTGAATTCCAACAGGCCTTTCTGCGTCGTATTTTCCGTCAGAAATATAGAGCATCTCTTCATCTTTTTGCATGAAATTGTGATCTGATTTCTCAATCTTACTGTTTTACTCGGAGGGAAAAACTTGGCGAGGAAGGCTCTTATCAACTCATCCCAAGTAGTAATGCATCCAGATGGAAAGGAGTATAACCAAGCCCTTGCTTTATCCCTTAAGGAGAAAGGAAATAGGTCCAGGCGAATCGCGCCAGTGGAGACTCCATTAAGCTTTAACGTATCACACACCTCTAAAAAGACCGAGAGGTATAGATTCGGGTCTTCCAAAGATGTTCCTCCAAACTGGGATTGCTGCACGATTGAAATGAGTGCCAGTTTGTGCTTGAAATTGTTGGCATCAATAGTAGGGTGAGCAATGCTTGAGGCGATCCTTTGGACTCCAGGAGTAACGAAATCTCGGAGTGCTCTCCTTTGGTCACGTTCTTCACCTTCCATGCTTGTGAAATTCCTTCTAGGCTCACGTCTCTGTTCTTTAATCCTTTGCTTTTTCCTCCTTAAGCGGAAAGTCCTTTCAGTCTCAGGATCAGGTTCGTGCAAGATCGGACTTTGCATAAACAGGCAACATTCCTGTAAGCACTATCACCAACACTACCAGCGTAATTAAACAAGAAAAGAAAATAACAATAAAAGATAACAAAACACTTAGTCACTTTCACAAGACTAACTCAATAGTTAACAGTTTAGTCCCGGGCAACGGCGCCGAAAAACTTGATAGACTACCGCAAGCGCACGAGTAGCCATAGTATAGATAAAGATATCATTCCTCAGGGACTAGCATAAGTTATCGAATCTTATCTGTCAGAATGTGCTAAGTACAATTCTAATTCAAACGGTTCGATTTAACAACGTCTAATTCACTATTTTGAATCAATCAAAGAGAAAATATATCTAGGAATTCTCGTAGTTATGAAAGGGTATTGGATCAAAATGGCAATCATTTGCTTTTCTCTAATCAGTTAATCTCGAGGAATTACAATCTATCAAGAAATTTGATATATTCTTTCGAAATCAATCAAATGTACCTAAACTAAGCAAAAGTCGTTCTTTCAAACTAATTTGCCTTAATTCAAGTTAAATATCTTCGAATACACTTTAGTCCTCCTAGCATGCAAATCTCTCTTTTGAGACGACTCCACGTCAGGTTTAATCAAGCAGTCCAACAACCAAATGTCACCTTTTAGTTTTTCATTCGTTCGTTTTAAGTAAGCAAGCAAATTTTGACCAAAGATCCACTCACAACATTACAATTACTTAATAAACGAAATCAAACCAATCATGAAAATAAGCACAATCTATAAATTAAAACATGATCTAACTACACTTTCATAAACTGTTAAATTCCTTAACAAAAATTAAACTACTCACACATGATTAAGAGTTAAACAAACTAACTAATAATCCGATGAAATCTGAGAGAAAGGTTTAACTGAGATGGACTTCAATCAAGGGCTGCAAACCGCGTCGAAAACCAAACATATACACTTAAGATTTCTCACCAAAACTAAAATCAAACTGAAAATCTTAAAAGAAACAACAAAATTTGAGAAGAAAACTATGCTAAAGCTCTAAGCTATGCTAACTCTATGCTTGTGTGTTCTACTTTTGCTACAGAACGGGGCCTTTCATGGAGGGGCTCGATTAATCTTAGCCACACAGCCGAAGGAAGACGAAAAGTGATTGGGACCATCTTCATAACCCCTCCAACCTTTCCCCTTCCATCTCCCAAGGGTCCAGCACCAGTAAGGAAGGCCAAGAAGTGCAATCCATGGTTAGAAACTTCATGAACAATACCAACAACCTGCTGCCCAGTTCAATCAAAAAACGGCCTGAATTTGTCACTCTTTTTGGACCAGCTACTGAGGGCATAAGTGACTTCCATGCCCACTCCCTTTAAGCTCAGGATGTTATCTTTCCAATAAGACTAGTTGCAAGCCATTTGGAGGTCGTTTGCTAGGTCAAACAGCAAGTTCTTTCAAAGTGTGCAGTGCAGGTCCGAATCCAGCACAGGTCCAAAACAAAGACCAAGTGGTTGACCTTTTGAACTCCAACTTTTTTCAAACTTTAGGGCATGAAAGATGAGATAAATATTTATCAAATCATCAGCCTTAAAGGACCAGAAAACACCCCCTTGTGTTGCTATTAACCAGCGGAAAGGATGGTTTTAATTTCTTTGGACCGGTCCATAGCTAGTTAGTACATAATGATGTAATTCTTGGTTTTCTCTTGCCCTTAGCTGTAACTTGGCTTGTACCTGAGTATTTCCAGTAGCATTAGAGGGTTTGACAACTCAATTGGGAGCATCATTAGTCCTAATGAGGTGTCACAAGTAGGATTAGACTTAGTAGTATTTAGGCTATGGCTTGAATTGATGCCTAAATGTACTAATTGTCTCTTGGCTGCATTTTGAACCCTTAGGGAGCCGTGTATGGGTCTTTAAAGGGCAGCGAAAGCTCTCTTATAAAGAACTTTTTGATGAAATTAAGACCTTGAGTTGTGAAAACTCTCTCCATTCTCTCTCAAAATCCCTAGTGTTGTATCTTGAGTGTTTGGCAACCTCAAGTGGGTCTCTAGGTCTTCTTAACTCAACTAAGAAGGTGATTCATTTTTGTAACTTAGTTGAAGCAAGAAGATTGCCCAAGTGTGCAAACCAAGGTGGGTCTTCAATCACCCTTGCTAGTCCACTTGTTTCTATCTTGGTTCTTGGTTACTTTGGTTCCATTTTCATCCTTTTACCTACATGCATTCTTGTTTCCCTTTTGCCTATCATTGCATTACTGAAGCTTGAATACATCAAGTGGTATCAGAGCTTAGGCTACCCTCTTGGCCAAGCTTCCATCACCCAAACACATCCCCAAACACAAGAACCACAAAACAGCCCAAACACGTCCCCCACAAATTTCAGCCGTGTCAAACCAGAGAAGCGGCACGGCCACCCCGTGCCATAGCAGCACGATCGTGCCACACCCAGAAACACCCCACCCCATTACAGCAGTCCAGCACGGCCATCCCGTGCCACACCACATGACCATGCCACCTCCCCTTCCGTAGAATTCGCCTTCAGCCCATGAGCACGCCTCCACCGTGCCACACCACCCGACCGTACCACCCCCTCTCCGTCCTAAAAGAACCACCTCTCACTTCAGGGCTATTATGTCTGCAAGCCTTACTCCCGAGCAAGCCCTTAAAGAGAAGGCCGAGCTAGAAGCCCAAGTCAAGTACCTTCGAACTTAACTTGGTCAACTAATGCAAGAAAAGCGAGGAGCTCAAGAAGCACGAGTAAGCAAATGGAGTCGGATGCTTCGGATGATGAAAGTAACTCCCTTGGTGATTCCGAAGAGGATGTATATGCAAGGAGATCAGGGAGGCATCCTAGACCTCAAAATCGAAGCCACAATGACTTCAAGGTGGATATTCCCGAATTTGAAGGACAACTTGATCCGGATATCTTCTTGGATTGGCTTTAAACCGTTGAAAGAGTCTTCGAATTCAAGGACATCTCGGAAGAAAGAAAGGTAAAGCTAGTTACTTTAAAGCTGAGAAAGTATGCCTCTACTTGGTGGTCCAATGTGGTAACTAAGAGAGTTAGGAAGGGTAAAGGGAAGATAAGAACTTGGGAGAAAATGAAGTCCAAACTCAAGGCTAAGTTTCTACCTCCTCATTATTTACAAGACAACTTCCTTAAACTCCACCACCTCAAACAAGGGTCTAAGAGTGTAGAAGAATACACTAGAGAGTTTGAGCAATTTTTGTTGAAATGTGATTTGAAGGAAGATGAATCTCAAACTTGATTAGATACTTGAGTGGCTTGAATGATGAAATTGCTCATGTGGTTGAACTCCACCCTTACACCTCTTTAGATGAGCTTAGTGTCTTAGCTTATAAAGTGGAGTTACGAAAGAGAGTCAAAGGCAAGGGCATGGCCTCCAAGCCTAACCCCCATCCGTACCCCTTCCAAAAGCCCTCATACTACCCTCCCAAATCAGTTCTAAACTCAAACATAAGACCCCCTCCATCAAATCCCCCACAAACACCCTCAAAACCACCCCAAAAGCCCGGTGACAAGAAGAGGTGTTTCCGTTGTCAAGGTTTTGGACACTTTGCTTCTGAGTGTCCCAGCAAGAGAATAGTTACTTTGGCCGAATATCAAGCTTCTTGTGAGGAGCTAGATGATGAGAATGGTGGAGAAGAGAGAGAGCTTCTCATGACCGAAGCTCTTGAAGAAGTTGAAGAGGGACCCGATGAAGGAGAAATGCTCGTGATAAGAAGAGCATTGAGTGGTATTGCTTCCCAACAAGATATGGAGCAAAGGGAGAACATCTTCCATACTTGGTGCACCATCAAAGGGAAGGTTTGCTCTCTTATCATTGATGGTGGAAGTTGTGCCAATGTTGCTTCCAAGACTTTGGTAGAAAAACTCAAGCTTTCGGTCTCTCTACACCCAAGCCCTTACACCATCCAATGGCTCAATCAAGGTAAAGGCTTGAAAATCTCTTCTCGTTGCTTACTTGGTTTTTTAATTGGCAAGAGCTATAAAGATGAGATTTGGTGTGATATTGTGCCCATGGATGCTTGTCATGTCCTTTTAGGACGTCCATGGTTGTTTGATCAGAGTGTGATGCATAATGGTCGGTTGAATACATATATATTTACGAAAGACCACAAAAAGATCACCCTCAGCCCTCTTAAACCCACCTCATAAAAAAGGCCTCAAGACAATCCTAGCATGGATGTCTTTCTCACCACCCTCCTCCATTCGCAACTCCATGAATACAATGAATTCAAGGATTGGATTCTTCTTGGCCAAGAACGGGCCAAAGCTAAGGATTCTTCCCATCCTTTACTTACCCCTCTCCTTAAAGATTATGAACATGTCTTCCCTAATGAGGTTCCCCATGGCCTCCCCCCCAAAAGATCCATACAACACAAGATTGACCTCATCCCTGGTGCCACCCTCCCAAACAAGCCGGCCTACCGAATGAACACGCAAGAAACCCAAGAAGTGCAACGGCAAGTAGATGAGCTCCTTGTTAAAGGCTTGATCCGTTAAAGCCTTAGCCCATGTACCGTACCGGCCTTGCTTATTCCTAAGAAAGATGGGTCAATAAGGATGTGTGTGGATGGTAGAGCAATTAACAAAATCACCATCAAATAACGCTATCCTATTAACTGGTTGGAGGATCTCCTAGATGAGCTATATGGAGTCACCATCTTTTCCAAGATTGATCTTAGAAGTGGCTACTATCAAATTCGGATATATGAAGGAGATGAGTGGAAGACGGCCTACAATACCAAAGGAGGTCTCTATGAGTGGCTTGTGATGCCATTCGGGTTGACAAATGCACCAAGTACCTTTATAAGGCTTATGAACCAAGTCCTCAAGCCCCTCATTGTCAAGTTTGTTGTTGTCTACTTTGATGACATCTTGGTGTATAGCAAGAGTGAAGAAGAGCATGCCCATCATCTATAACAAGTCTTAAGTATTCTATCTCAAGAGGAGCTCTATGGGAACTTGGAGAAGTGTCACCTTTTCACCTCTCAAGTTATCTTTTTGGGCTATGTGGTGTCGGCCCAAGGAATTCATGTTGATGAGAGCAAGATTCATGCAATCCGAGATTGGCCTGTTCCTACTTTAATTCAACAAGTTAGGAGCTTCCATGGCCTAGCCTCTTTTCATAGGAGGTTTATGAGAGACTTTAGCACCATTGTTGCCCCCATGACCGAGGTGCTTAAGGCCAAGAGATTTGAGTGGACCAAGCAAGCTCAAAGGGCCTTTGGAGAAATCAAGTGCAAGCTCACAAGTGCACCCGTTCTAGCTCTACCAAGCTTCTCTAAAGTGTTTGAAGTAGAACGTGATGCTTCTGGTGTTGGGATAGGGGCGGTCCTATCTCAAGAAAAGAGACCCATGGCTTTCTTTAGTGAGAAGCTCAATGATGCTAAACGGAAGTATTCAACATATGACAAAGAGTTTTATGCCATCGTGAGAGCTTTGGAGCATTGGAGACACTACTTGGTGGGAGGAGAATTCATTCTCCATTCGGATCATGAGGCTCTCAAGTTCATACAAGGGCAACACAAGCTCAACCCAAGGCATGCAAAGTGGGTTGAGTACCTTCAAGCCTTCCATTTTGTGATCCACCACAAGTCGGGTCAACTCAACAAAGAGGCAGATGCATTGTCAAGAAGGTACCTCTTACTCTCTACCTTGGAATCTAAAGTCCTTGGTTTTGAGATTATTAAGGGGTTGTATGCCCAAGATGAAGACTTCAAAGATACTTATGAGAAGTGCTCATCCCATGCCCACGGCTTGTTCCACTTGGAGCATGGATTCCTCTTCAAGAGAACCCGACTATGCATACCAAAGAGTGGGTTTCGAGAACTCTTGATTCAAGAGCTCCATGGTGGAGCTTTGGCCGGACATTTTGGCATTGAGAAAACTTGTTCCATGCTCAAAGAGCACTACTATTAGCCAAGCATGTCCAAAGATATGGAACATTTTGTGAGAAGGTGCTCTACTTGCCATGAGCCACCTTCGGCGTCAAGGTCTCTATTCTCCCCTCCCGGTTCCACTTGGTCCATAGGAAGATGTAAGCTTAGATTTCATCACTAGGTTGCCAAGGACTCAAAGACACAAGGACTCCATGGGGGTGGTGGATAGGTTTTCCAAGATGGCACACTTTGTGGCATGTCATACCACAAATGATGCCTCTCATGTTGCCAACCTCTATTTCAAGGAGATAGTGCGTCTCTATGGCATACCAAGAAGCATGGTCTCGGATCGGGACAACAAGTTCTTGAGTCACTTTTGGCTCACTTTGTGGAGAAAGCTAGGCACCCATCTTAAGTTTAGCACGACATGTCACCCACAAACGGATGGTCAAACAGAGGTGACCAACCGCACCTTAGGAGCCTTGCTTCGGGTTCTAGTCAAGAAAAGCATCAACGGGTGGGATGAGTTGCTATGCCATGCTGAGTTTGCCTTCAACCGAACACCAAGCAAGACCACAAGCCTTTCCTCTTTTCAAGTGGTGTATGGGTACAATCCAAGAACTCCCTTAGACTTGGTTCCAATTCCAAATCGAACCAAGTTTAGTTGGGAGGCCGAAAAGAGGGCAAAGGAAATCCAAGAGCTTCATACCAAAGTGAGGGAATGAATTGAGAAGTCCAATAAGCAAGCTAAGTTACATGCTGACAAGCATAGGAAGGAGGTACATTTTCAACCCAGAGACTTGGTTTAGATTCATTTGAGGAAGGAGAGATTCCCGAGCAAGCGCAAATCTAAACTCATGCCAAGGTCGGATGGCCCATTTGAAGTGCTTGAGAAGATTGGTCCAAATGCATGCAAGGTGGACCTTCCTGGTGATTATAGAGTCTCCGCCACCTTCAATGTGGCTGACCTGAGTTTTTATTATGAGGAAGAAGAAGAACTTCCAAGTTTGAGGTCAAAATCCAATCAAACCGGCGAGTATAATGGGGACCATCTTCATAACCCCTCCAACCTTTCCCCCTCCATTTCCCAAGGGTCCAGCACCAGCAAGGAAGGCCAAGAAGTGAAATCCATGGTCAAAAACTTCATGAACAATACCAACAACCTACTGCCCAGTTCAACCAAAAAATGGCCCAGTTTTGTCACTCTTTTTGGACTAGCTACTGAGGGGATAAGTGACTTCCATGACCACTCCCTTTAAGTTCAGAATGTTGTCTTTCCAATAAGACCAGTTGCAAGCCATTTGGAGGTCGTTTGCTAGGTCAAACACTAAGTTCTTTCAGACTGTGCAGTGCAGGTCTGAATCTAGCACAGGTCCGAAACAAAGACCAAATGGTTGGCCTATTGAACTCTAACTTTTTTGAAACTTTAGGACATGAAAGATGAGATAAATATTTATCAAATCATTAGCCTTAAAGGACCAGGAGGCACCCCCTTGTCTTGCTATTAACCAGCGGAAAGGATGGTTTTAATTTCTTTGGACCGGTCCGTAGTTAGTTAGCACATAATGATGTAATTCCTGGTTTTCTCTTGTCCTTAGCTGTAACTTGGCTTGTACCTGAGTATTTCCAGCAGCATTAGAGGGTTGACAACTCAATTGGGAGCATCATTAGTCCTAATGAGGTGTTCCAAGTAGGATTAGACTTAGTAGTACTTAGGCTATGGCTTGAATTGATGTCTAAATGTACTAATTGTCTCTTGGCTGCATTTTGAACCCTTAGGGAGCCGTGTATGGGTCTTTAAAGGGCAGCGAAAGCTCTCTTATAAAGAACTTTTTGATGAAATTAAAACCTTGAGTTGTGAAAACTCTCTCCATTCTCTCTCAAAATCCCTAGTGTTGTATCTTGAGTGTTTGGCAACCTCAAGTGGGTCTCTAGGTCTTCTTAACTCAACTAAGAAGGTGATTCATTTTTGTAACTTAGTTGAAGCAAGAAGATTGCCCAAGTGTGCAAACCAAGGTGGGTCTTCAATCACCCTTGCTAGTCCACTTGTTTCTATCTTGGTTCTTGGTTACTTTGGTTCCATTTTCATCCTTTTACCTACATGCATTCTTGTTTCCCTTTTGCCTATCATTGCATTACTGAAGCTTGAATACATCAAGTGGTATCAGAGCTTAGGCTACCCTCTTGGCCAAGCTTCCATCACCCAAACACATCCCCAAACACAAGAACCACAAAACAGCCCAAACACGTCCCCCACAAATTTCAGCCGTGTCAAACCAGAGAAGCGGCACGGCCACCCCGTGCCATAGCAGCACGATCGTGCCACACCCAGAAACACCCCACCCCATTACAGCAGTCCAGCACGGCCATCCCGTGCCACACCACATGACCATGCCACCTCCCCTTCCGTAGAATTCGCCTTCAGCCCATGAGCACGCCTCCACCGTGCCACACCACCCGACCGTACCACCCCCTCTCCGTCCTAAAAGAACCACCTCTCACTTCAGGGCTATTATGTCTGCAAGCCTTACTCCCGAGCAAGCCCTTAAAGAGAAGGCCGAGCTAGAAGCCCAAGTCAAGTACCTTCGAACTTAACTTGGTCAACTAATGCAAGAAAAGCGAGGAGCTCAAGAAGCACGAGTAAGCAAATGGAGTCGGATGCTTCGGATGATGAAAGTAACTCCCTTGGTGATTCCGAAGAGGATGTATATGCAAGGAGATCAGGGAGGCATCCTAGACCTCAAAATCGAAGCCACAATGACTTCAAGGTGGATATTCCCGAATTTGAAGGACAACTTGATCCGGATATCTTCTTGGATTGGCTTTAAACCGTTGAAAGAGTCTTCGAATTCAAGGACATCTCGGAAGAAAGAAAGGTAAAGCTAGTTACTTTAAAGCTGAGAAAGTATGCCTCTACTTGGTGGTCCAATGTGGTAACTAAGAGAGTTAGGAAGGGTAAAGGGAAGATAAGAACTTGGGAGAAAATGAAGTCCAAACTCAAGGCTAAGTTTCTACCTCCTCATTATTTACAAGACAACTTCCTTAAACTCCACCACCTCAAACAAGGGTCTAAGAGTGTAGAAGAATACACTAGAGAGTTTGAGCAATTTTTGTTGAAATGTGATTTGAAGGAAGATGAATCTCAAACTTGATTAGATACTTGAGTGGCTTGAATGATGAAATTGCTCATGTGGTTGAACTCCACCCTTACACCTCTTTAGATGAGCTTAGTGTCTTAGCTTATAAAGTGGAGTTACGAAAGAGAGTCAAAGGCAAGGGCATGGCCTCCAAGCCTAACCCCCATCCGTACCCCTTCCAAAAGCCCTCATACTACCCTCCCAAATCAGTTCTAAACTCAAACATAAGACCCCCTCCATCAAATCCCCCACAAACACCCTCAAAACCACCCCAAAAGCCCGGTGACAAGAAGAGGTGTTTCCGTTGTCAAGGTTTTGGACACTTTGCTTCTGAGTGTCCCAGCAAGAGAATAGTTACTTTGGCCGAATATCAAGCTTCTTGTGAGGAGCTAGATGATGAGAATGGTGGAGAAGAGAGAGAGCTTCTCATGACCGAAGCTCTTGAAGAAGTTGAAGAGGGACCCGATGAAGGAGAAATGCTCGTGATAAGAAGAGCATTGAGTGGTATTGCTTCCCAACAAGATATGGAGCAAAGGGAGAACATCTTCCATACTTGGTGCACCATCAAAGGGAAGGTTTGCTCTCTTATCATTGATGGTGGAAGTTGTGCCAATGTTGCTTCCAAGACTTCGGTAGAAAAACTCAAGCTTTCGGTCTCTCTACACCCAAGCCCTTACACCATCCAATGGCTCAATCAAGGTAAAGGCTTGAAAATCTCTTCTCGTTGCTTACTTGGTTTTTTAATTGGCAAGAGCTATAAAGATGAGATTTGGTGTGATATTGTGCCCATGGATGCTTGTCATGTCCTTTTAGGACGTCCATGGTTGTTTGATCAGAGTGTGATGCATAATGGTCGGTTGAATACATATATATTTACGAAAGACCACAAAAAGATCACCCTCAGCCCTCTTAAACCCACCTCATAAAAAAGGCTTCAAGACAATCCTAGCATGGATGTCTTTCTCACCACCCTCCTCCATTCGCAACTCCATGAATACAATGAATTCAAGGATTGGATTCTTCTTGGCCAAGAACGGGCCAAAGCTAAGGATTCTTCCCATCCTTTACTTACCCCTCTCCTTAAAGATTATGAACATGTCTTCCCTAATGAGGTTCCCCATGGCCTCCCCCCCAAAAGATCCATACAACACAAGATTGACCTCATCCCTGGTGCCACCCTCCCAAACAAGCCGGCCTACCGAATGAACACGCAAGAAACCCAAGAAGTGCAACGGCAAGTAGATGAGCTCCTTGTTAAAGGCTTGATCCGTTAAAGCCTTAGCCCATGTACCGTACCGGCCTTGCTTATTCCTAAGAAAGATGGGTCAATGAGGATGTGTGTGGATGGTAGAGCAATTAACAAAATCACCATCAAATAACGCTATCCTATTAACTGGTTGGAGGATCTCCTAGATGAGCTATATGGAGTCACCATCTTTTCCAAGATTGATCTTAGAAGTGGCTACTATCAAATTCGGATATATGAAGGAGATGAGTGGAAGACGGCCTACAATACCAAAGGAGGTCTCTATGAGTGGCTTGTGATGCCATTCGGGTTGACAAATGCACCAAGTACCTTTATAAGGCTTATGAACCAAGTCCTCAAGCCCCTCATTGTCAAGTTTGTTGTTGTCTACTTTGATGACATCTTGGTGTATAGCAAGAGTGAAGAAGAGCATGCCCATCATCTATAACAAGTCTTAAGTATTCTATCTCAAGAGGAGCTCTATGGGAACTTGGAGAAGTGTCACCTTTTCACCTCTCAAGTTATCTTTTTGGGCTATGTGGTGTCGGCCCAAGGAATTCATGTTGATGAGAGCAAGATTCATGCAATCCGAGATTGGCCTGTTCCTACTTTAATTCAACAAGTTAGGAGCTTCCATGGCCTAGCCTCTTTTCATAGGAGGTTTATGAGAGACTTTAGCACCATTGTTGCCCCCATGACCGAGGTGCTTAAGGCCAAGAGATTTGAGTGGACCAAGCAAGCTCAAAGGGCCTTTGGAGAAATCAAGTGCAAGCTCACAAGTGCACCCGTTCTAGCTCTACCAAGCTTCTCTAAAGTGTTTGAAGTAGAACGTGATGCTTCTGGTGTTGGGATAGGGGCGGTCCTATCTCAAGAAAAGAGACCCATGGCTTTCTTTAGTGAGAAGCTCAATGATGCTAAACGGAAGTATTCAACATATGACAAAGAGTTTTATGCCATCGTGAGAGCTTTGGAGCATTGGAGACACTACTTGGTGGGAGGAGAATTCATTCTCCATTCGGATCATGAGGCTCTCAAGTTCATACAAGGGCAACACAAGCTCAACCCAAGGCATGCAAAGTGGGTTGAGTACCTTCAAGCCTTCCATTTTGTGATCCACCACAAGTCGGGTCAACTCAACAAAGAGGCAGATGCATTGTCAAGAAGGTACCTCTTACTCTCTACCTTGGAATCTAAAGTCCTTGGTTTTGAGATTATTAAGGGGTTGTATGCCCAAGACGAAGACTTCAAAGATACTTATGAGAAGTGCTCATCCCATGCCCACGGCTTGTTCCACTTGGAGCATGGATTCCTCTTCAAGAGAACCCGACTATGCATACCAAAGAGTGGGTTTCGAGAACTCTTGATTCAAGAGCTCCATGGTGGAGCTTTGGCCGGACATTTTGGCATTGAGAAAACTTGTTCCATGCTCAAAGAGCACTACTATTAGCCAAGCATGTCCAAAGATATGGAACATTTTGTGAGAAGGTGCTCTACTTGCCATGAGCCACCTTCGGCCTCAAGGTCTCTATTCTCCCCTCCCGGTTCCACTTGGTCCATAGGAAGATGTAAGCTTAGATTTCATCACTAGGTTGCCAAGGACTCAAAGACACAAGGACTCCATGGGGGTGGTGGATAGGTTTTCCAAGATGGCACACTTTGTGGCATGTCATACCACAAATGATGCCTCTCATGTTGCCAACCTCTATTTCAAGGAGATAGTGCGTCTCTATGGCATACCAAGAAGCATGGTCTCGGATCGGGACAACAAGTTCTTGAGTCACTTTTGGCTCACTTTGTGGAGAAAGCTAGGCACCCATCTTAAGTTTAGCACGACATGTCACCCACAAACGGATGGTCAAACAGAGGTGACCAACCGCACCTTAGGAGCCTTGCTTCGGGTTCTAGTCAAGAAAAGCATCAACGGGTGGGATGAGTTGCTATGCCATGCTGAGTTTGCCTTCAACCGAACACCAAGCAAGACCACAAGCCTTTCCCCTTTTCAAGTGGTGTATGGGTACAATCCAAGAACTCCCTTAGACTTGGTTCCAATTCCAAATCGAACCAAGTTTAGTTGGGAGGCCGAAAAGAGGGCAAAGGAAATCCAAGAGCTTCATACCAAAGTGAGGGAATGAATTGAGAAGTCCAATAAGCAAGCTAAGTTACATGCTGACAAGCATAGGAAGGAGGTACATTTTCAACCCAGAGACTTGGTTTAGATTCATTTGAGGAAGGAGAGATTCCCGAGCAAGCGCAAATCTAAACTCATGCCAAGGTCGGATGGCCCATTTGAAGTGCTTGAGAAGATTGGTCCAAATGCATGCAAGGTGGACCTTCCTGGTGATTATAGAGTCTCCGCCACCTTCAATGTGGCTGACCTGAGTTTTTATTATGAGGAAGAAGAAGAACTTCCAAGTTTGAGGTCAAAATCCAATCAAACCGGCGAGTATAATGGGGACCATCTTCATAACCCCTCCAACCTTTCCCCCTCCATTTCCCAAGGGTCCAGCACCAGCAAGGAAGGCCAAGAAGTGAAATCCATGGTCAAAAACTTCATGAACAATACCAACAACCTACTGCCCAGTTCAACCAAAAAATGGCCCAGTTTTGTCACTCTTTTTGGACTAGCTACTGAGGGGATAAGTGACTTCCATGACCACTCCCTTTAAGTTCAGGATGTTGTCTTTCCAATAAGACCAGTTGCAAGCCATTTGGAGGTCGTTTGCTAGGTCAAACACTAAGTTCTTTCAGACTGTGCAGTGCAGGTCTGAATCTAGCACAGGTCCGAAACAAAGACCAAATGGTTGGCCTATTGAACTCTAACTTTTTTGAAACTTTAGGACATGAAAGATGAGATAAATATTTATCAAATCATTAGCCTTAAAGGACCAGGAGGCACCCCCTTGTCTTGCTATTAACCAGCGGAAAGGATGGTTTTAATTTCTTTGGACCGGTCCGTAGTTAGTTAGTACATAATGATGTAATTCCTGGTTTTCTCTTGTCCTTAGCTGTAACTTGGCTTGTACCTGAGTATTTCCAGCAGCATTAGAGGGTTGACAACTCAATTGGGAGCATCATTAGTCCTAATGAGGTGTTCCAAGTAGGATTAGACTTAGTAGTGCTTAGGCTATGGCTTGAATTGATGTCTAAATGTACTAATTGTCTCTTGGCTGCATTTTGAACCCTTAGGGAGCCGTGTATGGGTCTTTAAAGGGCAGCCAAAGCTCTCTTGTAAAGAACTTTTTGATGAAATTAAAACCTTGAGTTGTGAAAACTCTCTCCATTCTCTCTCAAAATCCCTAGTGTTGCATCTTGAGTGTTTGGCAACCTCAAGTGGGTCTCTAGGTCTTCTTAACTCAACTAAGAAGGTGATTCATTTCTGTAACTTAGTTGAAGCAAGAAGATTGCCCAAGCGTGCAAATCAAGGTGGGTCTTCGATCACCCTTGCTAGTCCACTTGTTTCTCTCTTGGTTCTTAGTTACTTTGGTTCCATTTTCATCCTTCTACCTACGTGCATTCTTGTTTTCCTTTTGCCTATCATTGCATTAGTGAAGCTTGAATACATCAAAAAGGCAGTAGTTGCATGCTCATCACGGTCCATGGTAGATACCATGATCCTACCGTGGTCTGGCCTGGAACTAGCTCTCTGCTCTATTTTTGCTCCACGGGTGTGGTAACTTATGTGTGTCAGTGGGGACATCAAAATACATCTATTTATGGCCAAATGCTGGGTAAAATAGCTAAAAATCCTGCAAAACACATCAAACAATTATACCCAAGCATAAATCGAGAATAGGAGCATAAATAATATCATTAAGCACATAATTCTCTCAAAAATTGACGCAAATACATTAGGCGCTTATCAGTGATAGAATTTGAATTTTCGAAGGCAGGACAACTTCTGCGCAATGCATGAGAGCATAGGGGGTTAACTGTGTTGGCATCTTATATGTGATTTGATAAGCCCAAAGTTCTTCTCTAAGTCTTTGATGCTAGCCCTGTTTGGATTCCGCCACAGCGTTCTTCAATAAGTGGTCCAATGCTTTGTTAAATGCTTCTCCTAAGCCATTTGTAGGTGCATGGTACATTGAAGACTCATGTTGAGCAAACTAGAATTTCGCATAGAGGCTGGTCATCAGCTTGTTAAAGAATGATTTGCTGTTGTTGGTGATGATGTATCAAGGCACACCACATCGATAGATGATGTGTGTTCGAATGGAATCCAAAACATTCTCCTTCTTGACTTCTTTTAGTGCTATTGCCTCTGACCACTTAGAGAAATTATCATGGCTGCAAGTATGTACAAATGACTACCTGAAGACTTAGGAGTGAGGGGCCCCACAGCATCTAGTCCCCATGCCTCAAAAAGCTAAGATGCTACAATTGGAGAAAGTGACTCTAAGGTTTGTGTGTAAAGTTGGAATGAAATTGACATGCATCGCATCTTGTTACATAGTCAATACAGTCATGCACCATGGCTGGCCAGTAATAGTCCATTCTTTTGATGCCATCACACAACTTAGGCCCTAATTGATGTGCATCACATACACCTAAGTGAGCTTCTTCCATTACTTATAGCGTTTCCTCTTTGTTTAAGCACCTCAACCGGAGGTCAAGGAAGGAGGGTCAATATATAGTCTTGTTGTAGTAGAGAAAATGTGATGCTCTTCTTTGGATTTCTATCTTGTGCCTTACCTCAATGGGTAACTCACCGTGCTTTAGATAATCAATCAACAGCTAATGGCAATCTTCTCTTTCAACCTTGTAAGTAGACACTATATTAATTTCCTGCACAAATTCATCTTTCGATGGTGAGACTACCCATTTACCAAAAACTGGAACAGTTATATCCTTTTCTGCCCCCAGTGCTAAAGTGGTTATAAGATTCGCAAGCACGTTAGCCATCTTGTTGGCACTCCTAGGAATGTGTTGCAACTTGATTGTATTTAGCCTATCTAAGATTTGAAGGGCTTATTTGTGATATAGGACCAAATCCTCTTTCTTGACCTCATACTCCTTGAGATGATGATTAATGACCAATTATTAATCACCATACACATCTAGGTCTTTAATGCCCATTTTTATGCTCATTTTGAGGCCTAAGATAAGTGCTCGGTATTCAACCATATTGTCAGAGCACAACCGAGTCAATGCAAATCAGTATGGGATAGTGTGTTTCCCAGGGGAGACGAGCACTACTCCCGCTCCAGCGCCATCTTGTTGCATCGCACCATCAAAGTACATCTCCTATGGTGGAAGAATGTTTGTGACAAACATGTCATCACTTTGTAGATTATCATTTAGCTCCCAATCATCAGGAATTACGTAGTATGCTCAGAAGTCTGCTAGTGCTTGCCCTTTAATAGCTTTCTGTGGCATGTAGATGAGGTCATACTGCTCTAAGATTACAGTCCACTCTGCTACTCGCCAGCTTAAAATGGGCCTTGATAAGATATCTCGGGTCAGCCTTGGAGATAACCCGCATTTTGTGAGCTTTCATGTAATGCCTTAACTTTTGCACAGTGAACATGAGAGCTAAACACATCTTTTCAAGTGGAGAGTAATTTAATTCATCCCCGACCAAGGTTCGACTTAAGTATTAAAGAGCTCTCACCTTACCCTCCTAGTTTTCTTGGGTGCATAATGCCCCCTATGATCTTTCTTGGGCAACAATGTAGAGTATTAAAGGCTTGCCAGGAATTGGAGCTTCCAGGACTGGCAGACTTAACAAATATTTCTTGATGCTTTCAAA
The DNA here is from genome assembly GCA_029747015.1 of Carnegiea gigantea. Taxonomy (NCBI): domain Eukaryota; kingdom Viridiplantae; phylum Streptophyta; class Magnoliopsida; order Caryophyllales; family Cactaceae; genus Carnegiea; species Carnegiea gigantea. The sequence goes on along the minus strand of JAKOGI010000269.1, from coordinate 222,084 downwards.
GGCATTTTTGCATGATTCATCCCATTCAAATGGCACCCATTTCTTCGTAAGGTATTAGAAAGGGTGACAACATCTAGCCAAGTTTGATCTGAACCTCCTAATGTAGGCCAAGCATCCTTATAATCCACAAAGCTCTTTCAGATTCTTAGGCTCGGGGATGTCTTGAATCGCTTTGAGTTTAGCTTGGTAAATTTCAATGCCTTAATGACGGATGATGAAGTCTAAGTGCCAAAAGTAACAACAAATGTGCATTTAAGTGGATTTGTTTTAAGTTGATATCGTCAAAATCTTTCGAAGATCTGTCGAAGATCATGCAAATGGCCTGACTTCTTTTTTGACTTAACCACTAGATCATCGACATAGCATTCCACAGTTTCGTGTAGCACATCTTCAAAGATGGTTTACACTGCCCTTTGATATGTGGCCCCTGTATTTTTCAAACCAAAGGGCATCACCTTGTAGTAAAAGATGCCTTTTGGCATGCGAAAAGCTATGGACTCCTGATCTTCTGATGCCATTTGGATTTGACAGTATACCAGTTATAATCCACAAAGGATAAAGCTTCATGTCCTGTAGAGGAATCAATCATAAGTTCTATCATAGGCAATGAAAAATCATCCTTGGGGCATGCATTATTGAGATCACAAAAATCCACATAAATGCAGAGTTTACCATTCTTTTTCCATACTTAGACAATGTTGGCTATCCGTGTTGGGTATTTCACTTCATGAATGAATCCAACTTCTATGAGTTTGTTCACCTCCCTTTCAATTTTAAGTATTAGCTCAGGGTGAAAACGCTGTTGTTACTGTTTTTTAGGTGACACACCGTTTTTAATAGATAGGCGATAAACAACAACCTTAGGATCTAACCCTCGACGTCTTTTGGTAGCTCCACTCAAACACGTCTTCATATTTAAAGAAAAGATCAAGGTACACCCTTCCTTCTTCGGGTGTAAGCAAAGAGCTAATATATATAAGGTGTGGCTCATCTATAGTTTCCAGATTTAACTCTTTGTGTTCATCAACTGTGGCCCCTCGTCTTGTTCTTCTCGAAGGGTAATGTGATTGGAGTAAGCTTGTTCTTCTTGTATGACTTCCTTGTTTAGGTTAGGATTAGCCCTATACTGGTGAAGACAACTATTCTCCTTTTGACTCTTAGTGATCCATCTGTCTTTACATCTGGAGTTGATAAGCATTTCAAATAAGAAAGAATGGAACTTTGGACTTCATTTATCTCACTAAGACGACCAAACACTGAGCCTTTTATTTGGGAGTCTGCTTAAATTGATGGCTTGGTAGTCCACTAGGCCACTGACTTAGTAATTTTACCGGACCATTTACTTAAGATTTTATTAGGGCGTTGATTTGGTAGTCTTTTGGGCTAACTAATTAAATCAATTAATTCAAACTGACCCAAATCAATTAGCTTAAACCATTTGTAACATGGCATAATTTTTTTTTTAAGTACCTACAGTCAGCACACCGAAGAAATCAACCTCCCCCCAATTTCTTCCTCTCTTCTCTCTTTATATATGGATGATAGGTTTTCCTCAACCAATTTCTAAAATCTCCATGTTGAACACTTCCCGTCACCATAAGTGTAAATTTCCTTAACCTTGCCCCCTATCCGACTTCTATTTCCTTGTCTATTCCATTATATATCTATTTATCTCTTTGATTCCCTACACGGCTCTTCCATTCTAATCTCCTATCCGAAATGAAAACCTGGCTAGCTATGTGTTTCACCTCAAGCTTGTTGCATATATATATATTCATTTCTCAACCTGCTCCTTCAATTAGTACCAAACATATTGCGTTAGCCATAGTATCATGGCAACTATCACAGCTCGATAAGGACAATATTGTCAATGTTATGAGGACAGTCATTGCATTATCTCCGGGTAATTTGAATCTTTGATTTCCTTGTCAGAAACGTTGACTTGCTTTTGAAAATGTCGTTACTATGATCTTTCTGTAATTGTTAGCTTCCTTAAGCTTACAATATGTTTTATTACTATGTTTTGATGAAAAACAAAAAGGAGTTGGTCTATTGGTATATTTATCATGTCATATTTGTACCTACCTTAGTGTTTCTATTATTTAAATATGTTATAATTATAAGTAGACATTGATATGATTGATTTTATCTTTGAGATATTTTAGTATTCAAATTTGAATATGTAATCTTTATATTCAAATTTGAATACTAAATCTTGAGATAATATTATGGTTCTTTATATGTCAATATTTTTGAAAATTTCAAGATTTGCCTAATTATAATAACATCTTTTGAGCCTATATTTTGAAAGATTGCTGTAGCTAAAAGTCAGCTTCTAGATAATCTACTTATCAAGATCTTTGGCTAAAATCAAGCAAGTAGCAGTTAGGACTCAAGGTGATAAGCGTTGAGCAAAACTACAGAATTCAAGGGCTTGAAAGACAAATCTGAAGGCCTTAAAATTATATTGAAGATCAGCCTTTTTTTTTTTTTTTAAGTGCAGCGGTCACTTTCCTAATGATCTTTCAACCTGTCCAACATCACTTCCTATAAAAGGGGAGACCTTTGCAGTTGAAGATGATAGAAGAAAGAGAATAACACTTGTAAATCAAGAAGATGTTGAGATAACTTGATACATCGTGCTTATATTAGCATATCTATTGTGTTTATTTACTCCTTGTTATAAAGTGTATCTTGTTATCTTTCTTTGTATTGGGTTCGGTTGATTGCTTGGAGGGTCGACTACCCAAGTACGATTGAGTAGCAAAGTGTACATTGGGAACCTAGAGTTGTAAGATCAGCTAGTAGGTTGTACAAATAGTGAATCGTGTGTAATTGACCGACCTAACAAAAGCAAAAGGTTCAAAATCCCATATGCGAGGGGCTCCCGTGGCTAGAGGATTAGGCGTGGCCGAACCTTTGTAAATTGTGTGTTCGTCCACATTTGCATTTTTCACATTTCTATTTCAATTATTTTGTAACTTTGGTCATCATCCTATTCACCCCCCTCTAGGGGTGATTTAACTTGCCAAATAGGGCCAATAGTAAAGAAACATTACAATTTACATTTGATTATCAAAATAGGATTAGTATGCCAGCTCTTTTTAGAAGACTTTTTCTTTCTAATATCTTAGATTAAAAGCTTTAGCATATACTGAAATCTCATAGATTGATGAACGAAGGTGCTATCAAATAAGTGAAATTCAACTCTAAATAGAATGAGTTCCCTCGTACCTCTCATGAAATATTTTAAGAGAGTTATAGTGTAGCATAAACAATGTTATATTTACCCATCATCTTGCTAAAACTTTTGTAGACGTGGAATGATGCAAATTATCCTTACAGGCCCCCACAAATTAGCTTTCCTTTTTTAATAATAACTTGTACATTCTAAGTTTGAAGATTCTCTAGTACTACAAAGTTTCTGCAAACGTACACTATGATTATTGTAAAAAGAGTAAAAAGTTATGTTCCTTCCTAGCCTGGTCTTTTTGTTCAAAATATAATTTGAAAAATATTATTTAAAAAAATAGGAATCACTAAAAACAAGGAAAGCAAATGAAAGGTGAAGTGATGATTAGGTATTGCTTTTATCTTTCTCCTGATGTATAAATATGCAAATGTATTTATGCAACAAAAGCAATGAATGAATTATAGAAAGATTACTTTATTTTTTTTACAATAATGTCTTATTATATCGCCTCCTAAATTTCTTTGCTTAGCAATCATGTTGTATATATTCTAAATATTCTGAACTTGTTTTTAGAGCCTCAAACACTAACAGCGGTATTAGAGTCAAAACAAATCCAAGTCATCCTATCAAATTTTCACATTCCAAAAAGCTTATTAAAAAAATAAATTTTCATAATTAAATTTCTTATTAAAATATAACTTCACATAATTATCATGACATTAGCTTCAAACAGCAACTTAGAGTACAAGGTTTTTCAAATTAGGAGGGGTGTTGAAAATGTAACTTGAAAAATATTATTAAAAAAGAAGAAAATACCTAAAAACAAGGAAAATAAATGAAAGGTGAAGTGATAGTTAGGTACTTGTTTTATCTTTCTTTTTACGTATAAATATGCAAACATATTTCTATAGCAAAAGCAACGAATGAATTATAGAAAGATTACTTTGGTTTTACAATAACATCTTATTATCTGTCCTTATCTTTTTCTTTGCTTAGAAATCATATTGTACATATTCTAAATACTCTGAATTTTTTTTTTAGAGCCTCAAACACTAACACTTTTTGGCTATTAAGGGGAAGCAAATGGGGTAAAGGTTAGCATTTTTTGAATAGCAAAGTCAAGTGGGTTGATTAGCTTGAGTTTTGTCAAGATTACTTCATTTGTGAATCGTTTGTAAATTATAGATTTAAATTCTAAGTTTCAACATAAATATTAAATCAAGTTGTTAAGGTTATATATGCTTAAATTTTAGGTACATCACTCTATTTAGTTTGCTTCACATTCATTAAAGTATGTGAAAATTAGTATTCAGGTCAACTCTTGATTTCTCTCTTTATTAAATAACTTTTTTAAACTCCCTTTAGATCAAGAAAATTAAAGGAACCAGTTGTATTTTGACACACCTATGTACATGAGTAAACAATAAGTCAATAAGTAAACTACATTGAAAGAAAAGATAAGATAAATTAAAAGAGAAGATAATTAGAAAGCACAAAAGAGAAGATAAATTAAATAGTCTTTCATTGCAATCTTTTTCTTTACAAAAAAAGCAGTTTACATATTAGAATTTCTCAAGCCAAAGTTATGTTGGTTAGTTTGGCCTTCAGACCAACTACTATGACCAGTGCTTATATTATACTTTCAGGTCTATAGATTCGAGATATTCCATTTAAAAAAATAATCCTGAGAACAACATACATGTGATAAAAAATGGGTTCATGTACGAGTGAAAATTAATATCTCACGTAATAATTATTATAACCATAGCAGTCGAATCAAATTAGCAAGAATTTGAGGGAAAGATCTGAAATAATGATGTGAAGTTATGCTTCCTGAATGGTCTACATAGTCAACTTGAATGCTTTACACAATCAACTTGAAAGCTCAACTCCATATTCATGAATGCTTAAGCTGAGTCTATAGACTCGGTTGTATTATATAAATTCTATACTATCCCCTATTTCTAGGTTCAAACTTAGGGAGGCATAATCTCGTCGCTTATATGAGGGGCTGTGTGTGGATGGGTTGGTGGACATAGATAATTTTACCTAAGCTTTGGCATTAGCTAGGCCTGTTATGGCCCATCACTCATTCGGTTGCCCTAAATAAGGGCTAGTGCATCGACCCACTTACCATGTAACAAAAAAATGGAATTTCTCAATGTCAAAGTACAAAATATAATCCTAAACTTTCAACAATTAGTTTGAACTTTTAGCTAAGATGCTCATTGAACATAGTATCAGAGTCTTCTCTAATGACAAGTTTCAAGTTCAAATCTCAATAAACCTAACATTGAGTTATTACACAAGATACTGAGCAATCTTTGCAGTATTCATGCATCAACCTTCGAGAACATTCAAATGAGGGGGTAAGTATAAGTCCTATTCCTAAACTTTCAATTATTCACTTAAACTTTTGATTGAGGTAGTTTCTAAACACTCAAGTTACAACTCAAAGTTATTTTAAAAAGATTCTTTCCAAGTTTAAATTGTTTATTTCAGTAACTAGTTGGTATTCAATTTTTCCCCTGCATTGATTTTAAACATGTACTAGTAAAGACCCGTGCGTTACCTCGGGATCAATTGCTTGACCAAATATATGTGATTAATGAGTAGCATTGAATAATTGTTTACTATTGTAAAGATTTAAACAGAAAAGGAAATAATTCAAAATGATAAATTAGATATGTTCTCAAATAGCATCCTATTATTGTTCTTGTTCTTGTTGTTGTTGTTGTTGTTATTATTATTATTATTGTTATTATTATTATTATTGTTGTTGTTGTTAAAGATTAACTACCTAAGTACTGAAATAAAATTAACTGTATGAAGGGTATGAAGGACTCCATACATTTACTTTTATTATAGATATGTTCTCAAATAGCATCCTAAAATTATTTAATCTACATAATATTAAGATGAATCAAGTATAACACTTGAAAATTTTGATCCATATACTACACAATATGCTATGTTAAAAGTCTTTAATGAACCTTGAGTTAGGGCAGGTTAATATCAATATCTTAAACCACTATCACTATAAAGATAACTATACTCCCTCCAAGGAGGAGACAAATGACTTCAACCAATTTTCTGATTAAGCTTGATTAAATTAAAAATATTCTCCAACTAAGAACCATGAGTTGTCCCAGACGCAATTTTTGAATGAGTAAATGGTGCTTCAAAAGTATCCTTGAATAGTTGTTAGGTTGAAATCAATACGTTAATAAAAACATATTATGAAGATTTTAGTCTAACTCAATAGATATTGGGTTAGTAGTGAAAACATGATGAAACGATACAATTTATAGTAAATAATTACGTAGTGCATAACAAAAAAAGAGATCCCCAAGAATACAAAATGTTTAATTGAATAAAGCACGTGTTCATGTGTAAACGATAGTGAAAATAAAAATGATTTAAAGGAGATGGCATGAGAGTTGAGCAACTGACGTGGTGCAATGATTCTTCTTCTGGCTGTATTAGGAACAAAAATAATAGTCATAATTAGATTTGAAACACATAAATGCACAGGTAAAATGAAATGTACACACCATGCTCCTTCATGAGCTATTTTATTTATTTCAAAATACCGTTGATTATTAGGCTTCATGCGTTTTATTTGTGTTTATAATTTTTTTGGCTTTAATTTTTTATCTAATTAGAGTAAGTTTAACTAACTAATTACAACGTTAAATGTATGAAGGGTACAGACGATTCCATTCATTTACTTTTATTATAGATATGTTCTCAAATAACATCCTATAATTATTTACTCTACATAATATTAAGATGAATGAAGCATAACAGTTGAAAATTTCGATCCATAGATGATACAATATGTTATGTTAAAAGTCTTTAATGAAGATAACAATATCTCAACTTCTCTTCCGTAAGTTACGGGAGGGTTAATATCGTAAACCATGATCTTTATAAAGATAACTATAACCCCTCGGTGCTGAGAGAAGACAAATGACTCCAACAAATTTTCTGATCAAGCTTGATTAAAAATAAAAATATTATCTAGCTAAGACCTTGAGTTGCTCCAGACATAAGTTTTTGAATAAGCAAATGATATTTCAAAGGTATCGTTGAATAATTTTTAGGTTGAAATCAATATGTTGATATAAACAAATCATAAAGATTTCAATCCAACTCGAAACATATGGGTAAATAGTGAAAACATAATGAAAGAATAAATTTATAGAAAATAACTACGTAGTGCATTAAAAAAAACCCAAGAATACAAAATCTTTAATTGAATAAAGCACATGTTCAAGTGTAAACGATAGTGAAAATAAATATGAAATAGGGTAGATGGCATGGGAGTTGAGCAGGTGGCACGCGACATCAATTCTTCTTTTGCATATACTAAGAACAAAAATAATAATCATAATTAGATTAGAAACATATAAATGCATAGGTAAAATTAAATGTACATGCTGGGCTCTTTCATGAGTTGTTTTATTTATTTTAAAATACTTTCAATTATTAGGCTTTATATGATTCATTTGTATTTATAAATCTTGTTTGGCTTTAATCCTTCATCTAATTGGAGTTGGAATTTATTGTTATGTATACAATTTTTAAATTGAATAACTATTTTGTGATGATTTGAAAGTACTATATGATGATTCAAAAGTTAATTCTGGGGCAATTCGCGGGTCTTAGTAAGTATAATCTATTTTAGTTTTCATCTTAACCCCTCATTTTTAATTTGAAACATTATTTTTTAATTTTTACACTGTGGATTATAATTAATTTTAGTTTTCGTCTTAATCCCTCATTTTAAATTTGACAGTTTATTTATTAATTTTCACATTATGTTGATATGTATATGTTTAACTTTTTCTTTTAATCAAATTTAGCATCACTGTATTTATTGCTTTCACATCTAGCATGTTCCATCACTACTTTTGAAGGCTTACGTGGGAGAGAAAGAAACATTATATTTGAGAAGAAGATATGGAGTAATTTATGCAGGGTGAAAAAAACATTATAATGGAGATTAAGCGGTGGAGTAATTTATGCATGAGGGAGGGGGCTGATAAATCCACGTACACTTTTAATGTTTCCACGGAACTTTTGCTGTTTTGATAGTTTCGCACTTCTCTGTTGAACATAGCAAATGGTTAAAAGCTGTAATCACTGTCTTGTACTAACGCTTTTTTTACTGCCTCAAAATATGCAAATCATATTCATTCCTTTATTTCATTTGCTAGAGGTCCAAATTGTAAATAATTCTAAGATCTTCATTTACTCCCAATTTCAAGATGAGTCACCTTCCTTATGTAATCACAAGTATTATATACTGGAAAACCTCCAAAGCCATGTCTGATTAAAAGGAATCAAAAATCATTTGGCTAGTCCTATCGCTAGTCTCCTCCCCTTATTTCTTAGCATCTATTCATATTAATCTTACTAGGGAAAAAAGCATTAGATTATTTATCTGAAAGGAGGGGCATTTTGGGTCAAGACAACAAAAGTTTCATGGAGCTCCCCTATGGTAATGTAGTCCATTAGATGTGTGTGCATGTGTGTGTGTGAGAGAGAGAGAGAGAGATCTGAGTTGAAAATCAAACCACATGAAAAAAAACCTTGAAAATTAGAACCTAATTATATAAATAGAAACTGTAAACAAATTAATAAAAAGGAAAGAAACCCTAATTCATGAATCATCCCTATTCATTAAATCAATTAAGCAACTCCGAATTTTAAAATTGAACCCAAATTTAAGATCTACATAAGTAAAAACTGCACATAAATTAATCAAAAGGAAAGAAACCCTAATTCATGAAACTCGTAAATGAATTAAAAAGTAAATGAAATTATCATAATCTTGCTGTGTGTATTAGTGTACGATCATATATAGATCCGAAACTGCAGACTATGTCCATTATGATTTTTGGTAGTGAGGTCAGAGGCAGGGAGACAAAAGGACTCCTAGGAAACCCAAACAAAAACCCTAAACAAAATTAGATTGAAAAACTAAGTGATGCATGATCAATGAGCAGCTTACTTGTTGTTAACAATGAAAGCTTCACTTAAATTAATCCATTGGAGAGTTTTTGTTTTTTTAGGGAGATGGAGCATACGTGGAGTAAAAGATCAAGCATCTTACATAGAGAGATGGAGAGAAGGAGTTTATTTTTTTACTGGGATAAGGGGCATGGCTTCAAAGAGTGGGATGGATGGGAAGACAAGAGAAGTAAGAGATAAGAGAAAATAGGATAATTACAAATTAAAACTCAGGGGGAAGTGTAGAGACGTGGGATGATGAGATTGAGCAACCTTTTGTTTTTTTTTTTAATTGTGGAAGTCAGCATACGAAATTAATGCTTATTATGTGATGCTGTGCAAAATCAAAGGCTATAATAGAGATTTGCTCCTGAAAATAAGAAGAGTTAAGTGTTGACAATGTTTTTTTATATATAGTATTAGATAAGAATGTTATGCAAAAGATGCAAACAGTTTTCTTCTTTTTGGGGGGAGGGGAGGGTGCATAGGATTGTTGCTATTAATTAGAGCATGTTAAATACTTTCAATTTTTGTCTCGTTTAATTATTTTTTTAGGCAATAGATGAGCAAAATCTAATATGTTAAATAATTTAATTTGTGATAATTTATTGTAACCTGGACAACATGATTGACTGTACATGTTGGTTATATTGATTTATAATTTAAGATAAATTATCAAACGTATGAAAATCGACAAGTATGGATTTTGGATATGTATATAATGGAGCCCAAGTAATTGCACATTTTAAGAGCTTCATAAGTCTATTTGTGGTTTTCCACGTGGTATGCCCCCCAACATGGCCGTGTTAGTAAGCGACAAGCATTTTAACCCCATTAATAAATATTGTAATCCTCTAGGACTAACTTTCATTTTTCTATTTCTTTTTTTGGAACTAGAATTAGATAGTGCATGGACGGTCGTGGCATTATTGTAAATAATTATGTACACCCGGGAGTTTATGCTCCCTGGCCATGTCAGTGATCGGTGTAAGTGCCACATCAACAAGGGGGTTGGTTTCTTTTTTTTTGTCTGGAATACATTTCATACCAACAAATTTAAAAAAAAAGGTGGCGGTTACTAGGCACTTCCAACATCCTTTCTGTGGGCACAATTTGGTTTGGGCTTTCATGAAAGTCGGTTACTGATTGAAGCTTCTCAAGGGTTGTCTAGAAGATTGGATTAGTGTCAGTTCAATACAAAAACAAAATGTGGTGTAAGGGCATAAAAGATGGTCAAAGCCTTGATTCAAGAGAATCTACTTGTAAAGAGCCTATGGCTTGCTCTTCTATTTGGAAGATGCAAATAATGAGAAAAATGAATTCATTAATTACAGCTAGCCAAATGAACATGAATGAGAGGGCTCGTTATGAAAAAGTATTTTGTGGAGCTTAAGGAACTAATTGAATTTAATGTGGGTTTTATGCATTATAAGGAAGATGGCTAGGGGAAGAATTTGAATTCATCACAGAATGTGCTAAATCCTCCTGGATCTTGTCAAAAAGGGGTAAGAAATAAGAGGTTTAAGAGTATATTTAAAAAGAAAGGCGATCAAGTTAAACGAAGAAAGACAAAGAAGTTGTCAACGAATGATGTGGCTTCTTCTACAGCAACTCCCTAGGCATTCCTTTTGCACCAATTTTGTTGAAGTTACTGTCAAATTGTGAAGGTTTCATTTTTGATATTGGTTGATTATATAATAGTTTGTCAATAAGGAAATATCTGATGATGACGAAAGTAGATTGATTTTTTATTTAACTTTCTATATTTGCACGTGGTTAGATTTGTCACATCAAATCACAAGGATCAATGGAACATTCTTTATACCTTTCTTAAATGTGTGTTCAAGTACTTATTTACTATTCCCATTGAAATTTATGTGCAGTTGTTCAATATGCTTGTTAAACTATGTTCTTTGTTTGGTTTGATTCACGTATTAGGAAGATTTGCAAACTTTTAAGTGTTTTAACAACAGTCATTGATTTCTATTTTTACATTAATTGCATATGTAGAAGAAAACATCTTTTTCAAGTGTTCCTTCTTATACTGGCACAAGTTACTCATAAATGCTTCAACAGGTACATTACTAATATTGTTATTAAGTTAATACATATATTTGTTATATGTTGTGATACTAATTAATTATTCTTTTTGTATAGCAGATCACAGTGCCGACATTTAACCTACCATCTATAAGTCTTTACATTCAACACCTTGGGGATCAGGTAAATATGAGTTTATTTAGATTTACTTGATTGGTCATGTGTGTTCATGTCATTTTAGGCTAGTGATCAACATAGAGTTCTACAGTGAACAACATTAAATAATATAGTGAACATTTTGATTGATTCCATACACTTTTGTCAGTTATAAATTCTGAGCAATTTAGTATGCATGCTCAAGTGATTGTACATTAGTGAATGATATTGGGTATAACAGTGAAAAATGTTTGGTAGTATTATGATCAATATTATTGATGTTGTATGCTTTCTTATCGAGGTATTGGTTGTAATTTATGACAATGTAGGGCGCATTTCCATCGATGTCTTTTCATCTGACTAACTATTTTAATCCATCCAATAGTAGTTCTGTGTTTATGCCAATGACGATTCTGCCAGTATTTCAATAGTTTCGTACTGATAACTTCCTTGCAAATGCTACTCATAATGATAAGCATTGAAAGTGCTATTGTGGAATTGAAGACAATTTATATTTGTATTGTTCAGTACTGATATTACAATTTTATGGATCGAGGTTCTAAGACACTGTGAGTTGTGTTCAGGAGACATCATAATGTTCATGTTCTTCTTTAGTACCTATTGTATCTATGTTTAGTTTGGATTGAATGTTATATCTTATGTTCATCAACAATGTTTGGTTTTTGTTTTCCCACCCCTTTTGGATTCTTATCTCTAGTTTTGCAAGGTCATTTATGCCATTGCAAGTCATAGCAGCAATCCAACATCATTTGTGGGTCCATCCATCATCACGGGCTTGATTTCTTTTAGGGGTGTACTATTTAGATTACTTAGTTATGGTTGTTATATGCCCCATTCATTATTTCAGTCTTAGAAGTTTTGATCTGAGTAATGTGTGATTTTGTCTGAAAATGTACACTTTTTACAATTCTAGAGTATTATTGTGATAGGAAGCAAATTATGGGATTGATGGACATAGGTTTGTCATTGGATTTTCATTTGTCTTAGTTTCCTTTACAAAAACTATGTTTGTCCAGTTTTTTAATGAACAAAGTTAAATATTATAATGCACAAACTCATAATTTCCTTTGTCTAACCCTCCCCCAATCTGAAATTTTGTTATGCGTTATTTGATGTGCATATTATTGATCACTTATGAAGTACAGAAAGCTTAACATGTTGTTCAACTTGTGGAATAATGAACAACATTGACAAGTGCAGTTAACAATTTTGTACTCCTAACCTCCCATTCCACTTTCCCTTCCAGATTTTTGAATGGTGTTTTCTAATGTGCTTCCTGTTAATGACCTATAAACCGGAGAAACCTTATTATGTTGTCAAGTGTGGGATAAACTAAATGCTTATGTTAATTATAATATGCTTCTCTATACTTCAAATAATTTTTCTATATTTGATAAGTTTCTTGGAATTCAAGAAACCCTAGTGAACTAGTGGACCACATTAAGTTGCATAATGAACAACATTGACTAGTGTAGTGAACTATTCTATAATCCATAACCTCCCATTGCACTTTCCTTCTAGATTTTTGCATGCTGTTGTCTAATGTTCTTCTTGTTAATTACCTATAAACTATAGAAACCTTATTATGTTGTCAAGTGTGGGTTAAACTAAATGCTTACAATAATTATAATATGTTTCTCCATACTTTAAATAATCTATTCATATTTGATAAGTTTCTTTGAATTTGAGAAACTTTAGTGAACCATATTGACTTGTGTAATGAACAACATTGGCTAGTGCAGTGAACCATTTTCAATCTCTAACCTCCCATTCAATTTTCCCTCCCAAGTTTTTGGCTGGTGTTGTGGCATATGTTTCCTATTATTTGCCTATAAACCGGAGAAGCCTTATTGTGTTGCCAAGTGTCGGAGATGATGAAGGTTGCCATGAAAATTAATTATCTTTTTTTAAAGAGTGATTTTATGGTCTATTATGACGTTGAATACCCTAATGCACAATATTGAGTAGTACAGTAAACTATTCAGCATTTTTGGGACATTACTAATCTTAACTTATGGAACATGTTTGAATATTATAGTGAACAACATTGATAAAAGAATGAACACCATTGACTTGTATAGTGAAAATTTTTATGTGTTTTTTATGTGTTCATTTGATAAGTTTATTTAAAGTCGAGAAACCTTAGTGAACATCATTAAGTTGTATAATAAATAATATCGACGAGTGTAATGCACAATTTTGTAATATCTAACCTCCCTTTCCACTTTTCCTTTACTCACAGAGTCTTTAAAGTAAAAAATGGATTTACTATATATATAATGAAATAAAATAATAAAAAATTAATATTTTATGTAATTATTTTGACAATTATAAACATTAATTGACAAACAATACAAAACAAAAAAATAATAATAATAATTAAGTGTACCCTTTAAAAATTATCTGCAAATTAGTACACTCACTTTAACTTTAATCAACTCAATTTGAATATGCAAAATATGTATTGTAAGACAAAGTAATTACTGTTTACAATTACATTGAATGTTGAGAACTACGAAATTCAAATAACTTTCGAGAACAGAATGTTTGTGCTTTATTATTTTAATACTGTCCCAATAAAGAGGAACATTTATATAAATGAGAAGTAAGTGTGTGATAATTCAAAATTTTGATTAGTAAGCTTTTTCAGTATATATTATAATTTCATAAATTATTTATACATATTTTTTAGGTAATACATGTATATAACACACATGATCAAAATGAAAGTCATAAATTCATTCTTCTGTTCCAAAGAACCACATATAGATGATAGGTTTTTTTTTACGTTACTATATTCTTAGGATTTATGCCAAATATGATTTTTAAATCATGAACCAACAATATTTAATATACTATGTGAAAATTTAATATTTGAATTAATTAATTATTATAACTTATTGATATTTATTTTAAAATTTTATTTGTTTCAATAAATGTTGTGTATTATACTATATTTTAGATGTCAGTAATGATAAATTATTTTTAGTCTCTTATTATTAAGCAAACATTAATAAAAACTTATGCGAAACAAGAGATTCATCCTAATTTTTTTCTTACGTTGAATTGTGACTTTATGGTTTGTTATGTCATTGAATACGCTAATGAAGAATGTTGAGTAGTATAGTGAACTTTTCAGTTTTTTGGGAAATTACTAATCTTAACTTATGGAACATGTTTCAAAATTATAGTGAACACCGTTAAGTGGTATAGTGAATTATTCAGAATTTCTGAAAAATAAAAATCTTATTTTATTGAACATCTTTTAGTTTGGTAATGGTCAACAATAATTAGGTAGTTAATAAATATTTGCTGACCGTTGCTTAATCCCTATTTCCCAGCGAAAAAGCAAGTCAGACTGAGTTCAATTAGTCATGCCTTTACTTCGGCTTATAGGGATAGAGTTGTAGAGGGGATTAAGGTCTGCGAGCAAGGAGAAGAGCACATGCTTGACAGAGTTCGAATCGTATACTAACATAAATGAACTGACCCACTGTTCAAATGAACAACGCTTGGAAAAAGACAAAGCAACCAAACAATTGAGTTCACAGCAGTATAATAACTACTTTTCAGGATGGAGTGATCGTTGCACATGCGATGCTGGGAAGGAGCTTTACTTTTCTTAAAAACCCAATACAGATGGCATCTTCTTGGACAAAAGCAGCGGCTCACTGTTACGTAATTGGATTTATCAAGCAGTTTATATTTGCTGGCTATTTGATGTAAGTTCAGTTCCTTTGAGGTGTTATATGCCCATTTTGGTGGCGTTTCTATTTTTTATCATCAGTAAATCATCAGTCATTGATAAAGATGTAATTAACTACTCCTGAATGACTAAACATCCTCCAAAATTATATGTATTACAAAGTTTATAAAGAGTCTAAGATATTATATGTTCTACTCTTATAATGTTGGCAGATGACTGATTGAACAACTATGTGTCCCAAAATAATCTGCACTGCAAAATAGACTGTCTTCTTGAACATTGTGTCCTCTACAAACCAATCTTCTAAAATATGATATATGATCTAACAATAGAGTAGTACTACTGCTAGAGGTGTTATTCTATGAATTCTCTTTACCGGAACTCTCTTTTTGCTGCTTCGAGTGTTTGGACCCATAGCCTATTGAGTTCACTTTCTAATATCATTGCTGTATATCTTGAACGTAGATACCGAACAAAATTCTTGCTATAGTTTGGACATATGTATGGGATATAATCAGTAAAATTTCAAAATACATAATGTGCCACCTGGAGAACTAGTCAGAAGGCAAGACGCGATTAAAAGGAAAGAGAAGCACATTGTGAAAACAAACACTTAATGGTACTCACTGTTCACACCATGCTATGGATCATATCTATAGTATTGAAAAATGACCATGAATTAAAGGTAGAGTTTTGACTGGCCTCAATAAAGACATTAGCATAAACAGATCTTGGGACACTAGACATAAAACATGAACAGGAGAAATCAAAGAAAGTCAAGAGCTCTCATGTATAGATGGCAAGCTCACATGCAAGTCTAAGACATTGCTTATTAGTAATAGTACCATTAACACTTATAGCACTATTTATTATCAATATGATTGTGCAGATGATGATGCAATCTACACTTCTCAAGCTTACTTAACATCTCATATGCTTAGCATCTAAAGCACCTAGACTTAGGCGAACATGCTAATTAATGAACATGATAATGAATGATAAAGATGCTAGTAACTAAATTTAAATTAGACAATATTTTGTGAGAATACGTAGGTCTGACCATTAAATAGATATACATAAACATTTTCATCCCTGCTTCTTACAAATCACATTAGGGATCACCAATCACCACATTCGCCCAAGTTTGAGGTATAACTCATTCTAATGCCAACCAAGTTTAATTTTCTAAAGTTGTATACAACATAATGCATATACATTACAGGAGTTACACCTTTTGTTTCCACTGCCATCTCTTAAACTTTTCACTCAAAATCTTGATATCTGCTAAATATCCCATAGTAGTCTTTCATCTTGTGGATTCTAATGTAGGGACACCTATAGGTGTAAGGGTAGCTTAGTGTAGATGTATAAGGTTGAGTCTGACACTTTAAACACCAGGCTAAATTTCTTTAAGTTAGTCTCTTTTTTATGGCCCCATTCACTAAATAGCTTAAGAACAAACTTGCTTGCAAGGAATATATAAAGTTATTAATGAATAAAATTATTGTTTTGGAGTTAAGGTTAGTGCAAACAAGGAATATGTACCATGGCCATAGCACAAGTACAATATTTTGATGTTAGGAGTTTTCTTTGGGAAGCGATTGCTAACGACAACCACTTTCCTAGCCACGAAGTCGTAATAGGGGACAAAAATGATTTTCTCTAAGAATTGGGAAAAAAACCTGCATGCTACATAAAATCATGAAGTTATACAGCTACATATTATGGATGCATTTTTCTAATAATGTCATAAGAATCACAACATAAGTCTTGAGGCTATGGTGAATAGTAATAGGCTAAATGATAAGCCAAGTAGAGCTTTATAGCAAACATAGGTGAAAGCGAAGATGAAAGGCTTGGCAAACTCAACCTGTTCACTATTTCTATCAATATTGTTCACTTTACGACTTCAATCTAGATTGAATGGGGATTCTCTAAAGTGTCAGTGGATATTGATGATAAAATAAGGTCTCTAACAAAGTACAATTTGTTCATCAAAATATTATAAGATGTTCACTGTGAGTATTTAGTTGGTTGACATCATAACTCTCTGCCATTGATGATGGTTATAGGCTCAATTAAATGGATTTCTACTGCTTTTGATTCCTCAATATCTTGCTCGACACCGTGAAGCTTCCAGGTTACAGAGAAGTTGAGTTGGAGGGAGAAGGAGTTGAGTTGCAGTCGCAGAGGAGGAGAAATGAAGAGTAAAGGAGTTGGCAATTTCATAGCAGTTCTTAGATCGTGCATATTCTTTGGTTGTAGCGGGCTCCAATGTTATTTTCTTTTTGTTTTAAAAACCTTTTGTAAATCCAATGTGTCAAAATTTGTCCAGCTGTATATGGGAGTATAAACTCCCATGCGTATAGTATATATTGTCGCATTATGGTCCCCATATGGAATGACTTCAACCTAACAAGGGTTCACTCAATAAAAAACCATGCGTTCCTCGCCCTTTTTCAATTGGTTAATAATACATCATTAAAGCAATAAAAAAAAGTGTATAACAAAGCTTATTTGCCCAAAGACTATCTAAAATTCTTCCTACTAGTACTAATTCAAGCCAGTGTGCTCTTAAGAAAGAGATGCAATTAGCGCACAACACTGTGATTTTCCAAGAGTTTGCTTGAGATTATTATGGGAAAAATGCTTCCCCCAGGTGCATGAGGCAAATTGATTTGAGGAAGGTGTACGACTCATTGCATTGGGATTTCCTTGAGTAAGGTTTGTATGGGTTCCACTTCCCTCAGAAAAATGGTTAAGTGGATTATGGGGTGTGTTAGAAGTGTGAAATATGCATCATAAGAAGGTGTTGGTTTTATATGTAACATAGATGGGTTAATAAAATATTTGAAAGTATTGACCTATATGCTTCATTTTACAATAAACAAAACAGTAGTAGTCTACTATACCTCTGTTGTTCTCAAAAATTTACATTTCGACATTTAATTTTGTATTTAAATTAATCATATAAATATTTTTGCTTAGTTAATCGAACATCTTTTAGAAAAGAAATTGATAATAATCTTGCCAAAAATATATATAATTTGGGTGCCTACTATAATTAAGCCCTAATTTTGAGAATTAACTAATTTAGGATTTCCATTATCATACAAAATCTATCCAAATTGTGGATTTAAAATACATTCCTAGGGATACTGTTCGAATTTTATGAGGCTGGTTGAATCCATTATGAATGATGAATCCTCTCATAAATCTAGACTAACGTTGTAAATTAACTATAAAATTCATTATTTGCACCCGCTACAAGCATAATGATTGTGCACTTATACAATTTCTTAAAAAAAAAAGGAAAGAAAGTAAGTGTGTATAATCTTGTTTCCATTCTGCGATTTAATTTTCATAGTTAGAATTTACGGAATAAAGTTTATCTTAGGTAGCGTTAGGTTGTGGGGAAATGATTTTTTCTAAAAGTATTTGTTTTAATTTTTCATTGGCTTGTGAAGGAAAAGACGTAAAATCTTTTTTGAAGAAAAATAATTTTTACTCTTGTAACCATTCAAAGAGGAAGGAAATTAATTTTTCTTGTTCTGCTTAAATTTCATCTTATTGGTTTCGTTAATCTATTTTATTTAAGAAAGTTGTTAACTACTTAATTACTCTCTCCTCCTTAGGTTAATTTGTTACTTTCTATCTTATATATCCAATAGTTTTTCACATTTATAAATTTTCTCTTAGCTGAATATCAGTTTCTACTTTCTCTCATCTAATTGTCAAATTGGTAGTGTTCTTTATCCTTCCAAGTCTCTCTCTCTCTCTCTCTCTCTCTCTCTCTCTCTCTCTCTCTCTATGTATCACAGTTCCAAATGTTCTCTCTCCTAATTCTCTATTGAGTACCTAGTTTGTGCCCATACTTTTGTATGGGGTATTTAAATTTGAAGAAGTAATTTTAAATATAATGAGTTCACTTACTTGATGAAAGAATTACTAACACAAAGAAACTAACAAAGCTCCTGTAGTTATTTAATCGTATTTAATAATCATGCACTTATTTAAATTTAAATAAAAAACTAATGGTTGTATCTATCGAACTTAAACACCGATGCACTTTTTTAATTTTTTATTTTCTAGGCATCTAAATGTATCAAATGCAATTAGAATGAATGTAAAGGAAAATAATGTGACAGTAGAGCAAATGAGTTTAGAATGAAAAAGCCTACATGGCAAGGATAAAAAAATCCAAATTTGTCAAGTAATTAAATAAGTAAACAATGCTACTTATAGAATAAAAAAGTATATATTAAAATACACAAATAATAATTACGTGGTTCTATAAGATATGAACAATAAAATCAATAAAGTTATATAAATGCAAATCATATTTGATGGAAAGGGAAGATATCCATGTGCACAAGCATTAACTTTCTTTTGTTTCTTAATTCAACAATCTTATTATATACTCCCACCTATTCAACCCCAATTTTTAATTCAACTATCCAGTTTCCACCCCCTTATTATAAAATAACCTTAGTGCCATTCTCTTTTATAATCAAGAGCATTCATTTTTTAACTGTGAAATAAAAATTAAAATTAAAATTAAAAAATTAAAAATTGAAAAGCTCAATACCACTTTCTCGATTTCCCCCATTAGATGTACATGTGAAATACTCAGTGCCTGTCCCTCAAATCTTCTATGAGTCTCTCCCTCTCTCTTCTTCTTGAGAAATCTAACTTCTAAAAACATACCAAAATCTCTACTACCTTTCCTCTATGCCCCCTCACCTCACTTATGTACTTCTCACCTTCTTCTTCTCAGACCTTAACCCATCTTCACTCTTTCTCCATTTGCTGGTCCTCATTTCATGCGCATGAAGTGACTCAAGTGGGCCTCTGAAAAGTGGGGTTTTGGAATCAACTTAAATTAAGATTTGGATATCTTCTTTGTTTTCCATTCATTTGCTCAACTGAAATCAGAATCTGTCATTTGAAGTGGCAACAAAGAGGAACATGCAAATGGTTTGCAGATAATGCACATTCACGGCCTCCCTTTCCATCTTATCGTCGATGGCATGCATGTAGATATTGGCAATGAGAATTGGCTCGTAGAAAACAAAGGTAACTTAAAGTTGGTTAATTCTATAATTTAGAGCTGATTTTTTGTTTTGCTTTTAGCGAAAATTTGGAATTATAAGTGTCAGTTGGGAAATAAGCTTGGATGATTCTTTCATATTTGAGCAGTATCGCAGATGAAAGTAGAGAAATTAGGAGATCTATACCCTATTTGTACTTGAAACAAAGGAGTGGATGGAATCGGCTTTTTCGGAGTTGATAGATGTGGGACATCAGGGACTTTTGTTAACTGCTTTATGATGATGGGTAGTTAAATCAATGTAATTGCTTGTTTTGAATGGGATTATAAGTCTTATTACTGGCTACTCTCTAAATTCCACCTGACTTCTTGTCAGTTTAAATTTTGAATTATGTAATTCAAGTTTGAAGAATAGGCAGCATGCAACGACTTTTAGACAAGATTGCACTAGAGGGTAGGGATTTCTTTTTGGAGTGTTTTTAACCCTATTCATTTTTACACTTATAATATAATGGTTTATTTCTCTTCTGTAATCATTTAATTGCCCGCTTCCAAGTTCCTCCCAAGTGTTAATAATTAATCTCTCTCTGTCTCTCATTCTACGGTCTCGTAGGTAATGTTCTTTCCTCTCCCAAGTGTCAATTTACTACTCTATTTTCTAAAATGCCCAATAAGCTTCTATCCCCCCCTAAAAAAAAGAAACCCAATAAGCAACTTTCTCTCTCTTCCTCTCTAATACTCATGTAAGTGTCAAGTTACTTTCTCTATTTTTTCTTTTCATTCCCCTTGCACTAATTACCCAATAACCCCCTTTCTCCTTATTTTAATCAAATAAAAGAGAGTTTCTGCAAAGCA
Organism: Carnegiea gigantea; assembly: GCA_029747015.1. NCBI lineage: Eukaryota > Viridiplantae > Streptophyta > Magnoliopsida > Caryophyllales > Cactaceae > Carnegiea > Carnegiea gigantea. Next base: position 201,045 of record JAKOGI010000269.1, on the reverse strand, counting down.
AAATAAAAAATTAGTGAAACTACAACACTAATTGCTTTATCTTGTGTGAAAATTTTAGCATCAAAATCCATTTTTCTTTAGAAAATATTTTTTATGAAAAATAATCTTTTAGGGGGAAAATAAAACATTTTCCTCTTAAGCAAAAGTGACATTAATACAACAACAATACTTCATAGTGTGAATCCTCATTTTACATGGTATGGGGAGATATGCATTCCTACCCATAGCGAGGCTAATTCTAAGAGACCCACAAAAAGAATTTTATGAAAACATTATATAGAAAAAGGATTTTGTGAAGATATTTTATAGAAAAAAAAAACAAAGGATAAGCATCAGTAGGTGAACTAAGAAATACTAATAAAGAAGGTGGCAATAACAATGTAAAACATAAGCACAACATAGCAGCAGAAAGTACTATACCTTAACGAACTGAGGTAGGCAAACAATCTACTACTATATGTATATACTGCCTACATACAAATACGACATGCAAAAAAAGAGAAAAAAATTCTAGAAACACACCATGATCAAACACACCCTACTGTAACCGAAAGACATCTACGAGGCCATATGTCACTTTAATCCTATCCTGCTGTAGTCTCCTAGCCTGAGCCATATCCTCCGTTAATCCTACAACATTCAAGTCCTCTCTAATCACCTCGTCCAAGCTCTTATTTAGTCGTCCCCTACCTCTTCTACCTTTCGGGATGTTAATCCTCTCACGTCTCCTCATTGGAGCATCCACACCTCTTCTCTTTACATGACTAAGCCATCTGAGTTTAGTTTATCTCATCTTATCCTCGATAAGAGCCACTTTAACTATGTCTCTAATTACTTCATTCTTAATTCTATCCACCCTCATATAACCACACATTCATCTAACCATTCTCATCTCTACTACCATCAACCTTTGAACCTATGTCTTCCTATTCAACACAATAGATCTAACTAGCATATGATAAACTTTGACTTTTAATCTTATAGCCATCCTCTGATCACACAGCACACCTGAACCATACTTCTATTTTTGCCAACCTACTTTTATGCACTGGTTAATATCTTCATCAATATTCCCTTTTTGTTGAATGATAGAGCCTAGATATCTAAACTTCTCATCCCTTGGTATTGTCATTCCATCAATGGTCACTTCCTCCACCTCTTCTTCTTTTCCACTAAAACAACAATGTAGGTATTTGGTTTTTGATCTACTTACTCTAAAACCCTAGACTCTAGTTTATGTCTCCATTGCTCGAACTTATCATTAACTCCCTCTCTGATCTCATCAACAAGGACAATGTCATCTGTAAATAACATACACCATGATAACTCATCTTGAATCACTTGCATAACTTCGTCCATAACTAAAGTAAAAGAAAAGGGTTTAAAAGCAGAATGCTAGTAGAGGCCCATACCAATGTAGAAGTCATTGGTAACCCTCCTGATGCCCTAACACTTATCCAATAGCTATCACACATATCTCTAACAACTTGAATACACACAGGCGACACTCATTTCTTTTCGAAGCATCTCCATAACACTTCACGCAAAACTCTATCATATGTTTTTCTAGGTCTATGAGCAACATGTGAAGATCTGCATTTCTATCTTTGTATAATCCCATGAGCATTCTAAGGAGGTGAATTGCCTCTATGTCACCTGCTAAGTATAAAACTAAATTGGTTCTCTGATATCAAAAATATCATTCCATAACCTTCTCTCAATCACCCTTTTCCATAACTTTATAATATGACTGAGCAGTTTTATACCCTTATAATTATTATATTCCTGAATATCAACTATATTCTTGTACAGTGGATGACTACTAAACCTTCATTCACTGTGCATCTTAGTAGTCCAAAAAATAATATTGAAAATCTCTGTTAGCCAATTTAATCTCTTCACCAAAACACTTCCACTGGTATTTGGTCTGGTCCCCTTGCCTTCCCATTGGACATCTTCTTCAGGACCTCTTTAATCTCACCCTTGCTAATAGGTTATATAATTGAGGATCAAGTTTCCACTTGCTACTCCCTCGTTCCCTACTTCAAAAAAACTTCCAACACTGCACCATTAACGAGTTTGAAAAAGTACCTTTGTCATCTCCCCTTGATTTCTGCCTCCTTAGCCAGCACCTTACCATTTTTATCTTTGATGTGTCTTACATCACCCAAATCCCTAAATCTTCTTTCCCTAGCCCTCGCCAGCTTAAAGACCTCCTTCTCACGTTCCTTAGTCTTAACTTTTTGACATCATCTATCATAAGCCATCCTCCTAGCTACACCAATGACTTTCTTAACTACCTTAATTGACATAATGGAGAAAAAACAATATATGACATAATGGAGAAAAAATGGCACAAAGTTCATTAACCCATTAATTAGAATACTTTAGTGCACTTGCATAAATAATTCTGATAGCAAACATAACAATGGCCACATTGGCAACTGTATTGACTTTATCTTATTCGTTCGACTTTATTTAAAATTTATTAGTTGACCTTGGAATTCTTACTAAATCTCTTGATTTTCAAAAGAGCATAAAATTTTTATATAAACTTTAAAATTATAAATTCTCTAAAACTTACAGGTGTAATCTACTAATTTTAATATATGCGCCTCCAATTTTAGTCACATTTTGAGAATCCTTACTTTTTAAACTTACTTGTAACTCCTAAGTGCTAGTTATGATATCACTTTTCTCATGATATTAACATTCTAGCATTGCTTTTTACTAAAAATGCTGGCATATTTATCGGACTCTATTTTGGGTGAAAATGTTTTTATTAAAGTAAGTGATATAGAAGGAACATGTGATTAATTTTTGTTTTAAAAAAAAAGCTCAACGAAAATAAAGTAACCTATGAGGAAAAAATTCATGAGATAATTTTGTAAAACAAAAAAACATTCTTACTTTGGGTTTAATCTATGATCAAAGCCAATCCAAGATTCATTTGGTGAATGATATCACTTAATAATTACACTGTTTTGTTAGTATTAACCATGGTGCACTAAATACTTCGTGAACAACTTGATGTTGTCAATGATAGATTTTGAAAAGGCATACATGAAGGCCATAAAAGCAAAAGCCTTAAAAAAGGCTTTACTAACACTAATGAACATAAAGTCACTAGCCAGGCGTTTGTTACATTTGCAGTTGTGCTTCTAGGCGAATAGACAAAAGGCGCATTTGGTAAAAGTAGTTGTCTTAGTAATGGTTAACTGTTTCATTAGTTATTAGTGGTTTTATTAGTTACTAGGGTTATACCCTTGCAATGCAAGGACATAATTCAAACTTTTTTAAATATATTCATAGCATAATAGATAGTTTCTTTTCAAATAGTAAAAATAAATCGACATGTCAGTTTAATTATCAAAAGTTGAACACTTTGCTAGATTCTTTTTTTTTTTTGGGTTGTTGTAACAACATCTTTTTCATTCTTAATTTGAACTCATTTTTTTATTTTATTTGCTCAGTTTTTCATTGTTAAACGATTATATTTTTGGAGAATAAATTTTATTACTAAATAGTAACAACTATATGACATTGGTTCACTTTAAAATAAAGAATTGATATTGCATTATAAAATAATTATTTTTTTGAGTTATCATTATTTCTTTTTCTTTTTGCATTAAATTATTTTAAATTCCTTTTATATATGTATCATAATTATTTATTTACTACTACTTAAAAATTATCTAATATATGAAATGTCTTTTCTTTTGTGGGCAAGTTTTAGTAGATAAAATGGATCAACTTTTTTCTTTATAATTGTTGTTTTAAATTCAATTAAATATAAATAAGTAATAAAAATGTATCAATTTTAATAGTAGTAATAATTTTATAACAGCATAATTATTATTTTTTTGAGTTATTATGGTTTCTTTTATTCTTTTCCTTTTAAATCACTTAAAATTCCTTTTGTTTTCATAATATAATTATTTATTTACTATTGTCTTGTCAAAATTCTCTAATATCTGTAACATTTATTTTTATGGGCAAATTTTATGGACCACCTTTTTACTTTATTAATGCAATGAATATCTTATTATAGTATATTAATAAATATATAAGATATGCAAAAAGTCATTTTTTAAACTAAATATAGCATTGCATTTTTTAAATCATAAATGGATATTTATGTAGCTAATTAATTCTACATGGCATTACATTTGGCATCCTAAGTGGCATGACACATGGCACTCATACATTGATTCCATCCAACTTTTAATATATATATATATGATTAGCTGTGACCTACTAGTGGTTATAGTTAGTTGTTTAATTAGCAATTTAAAATAAATGCGTTCAATGAATGTAACTATTGAAGTAGCAGGTTTATGCAAAATGACTAAAATAGGCACAGTGAATAAAGGTTTTTAGTAAATAAAAAGAAGGATTTTTTAATTTGCAATAAAACCACTACATAGAAGTTCTTAAAATCTATTTTCATTAACCTTTGAAAAACACTGCATAAATTTCTAGCCACCAGCTCATCCACTATTTTGCAGAACACTTTTAAGTAGTAATTCATAGCATTTTGACCACTACAGACTACTAACTTCTATTTCAACCTCTATTACTGAATACAACTAAAAAAATACTAATTTTATTTTGAAATGGTGTAAGTTAGCCAAGTATGGCCTATTGTCTTTAAATATGTCATTGTTTTAGTTGATTGGTTGGATTTGTCAAAGAGTAGTTGATTTTAGAGAACATTTTTTAAAAAATTGTCAAAAACGTTAGCACACAAATAGCAAGGATCCATGAAAGAGAATACTAAGAAAAAAAGAGACATAAAATGAGTGACTAGATCGACACAAATGAGTACTTTTATATTTAGGTTGATAGTGTCGCTAGTCACCACTAAAAGCGTTAGTTTATATAGTGCATAATGTTTTCTATTTTTTTTTTTCTCACTCAATTACTTTGTCAAATTTTATGTGATTTATTAAATGAATGGAGGTTTACTTTGTTCTTTTTTCAGTGTACAGATGTATCCCTCATAGATTGAAGAAGGGATGTGAATATCATAACTGTTGTGCAGAAGATACTTTAGAAATTCTCCTGGTTTCTTTCCCCGGTGGACATCACCTTGTCTTTTCAAAGGTAAAAATATATCTTTGTTCTTTACGAATTTTCTCATTTAAGTACTTAATTAGCTTCACCAAAACCCAAAAAAATAGTTAATTACTAGCTTTCAAATGGCTCATATACAACCACATGTTCCATATACACACATGAATTTACAAAAATAATATCGAACACCCGCCATTTTATATTCATAGAAAACTTCGAAAAACATTTTGAGTAAAATTTTCAGAACTACCAGCTCTCTCAAACTTTGGAATCCACAAAATGTTTTAGATCAAAAGTTTTATAAAAGAGATGAAATGAACAAAGCCATTATGAGAGCATAAAGATATTACAGCATACTGCTCGTTGCTCAGTAAGTCCCCCCTCCCCAAATAAAAAAATGAAGGTTAAAAACTAAAAATAAAATCTGAAAGGGGGGGTGGTTTCTTACAACAATCTAATGGTTTAGTTTTTGTCATTGTGGTATAGGGCACTGGGACAATGATGCGACTGTTTATGAAGCCACACATAGGCTTCATGCCAAGATTTAGGCTCTTCTATTGTTCAGAAATCGAAAGTAATGTGACTTAATTAACTAGATTTTCTTTTTGGGGGGGGGATTTCTTCTGTAGGGAAAACAATTGGGAGTTTACGAATTCAGAACCAAAAGTAGGCAATACAGTCTTAAAGGTTGCTATAGGGCTTACATGTTTGCTATGGAGGTCACTGAGGGCTCGACATTTGGCCTGAAAAAGGAAACCACAGCCGGAAATGGGCTATTCAGCTTTAAATAAACTAGATTGCATTTGGTAAAACTAATTTACATAGAAGTTTCATTTTTGATAATAAGTTTGAAATTGAGGGAATTCAAACTGCTCCAAATGGACCAAAAATTTGGTGACTAGTAATATGAGACTGTTCGACTAATATTAATGGGATATTGTTGATAAAAAATCAATATTAGGCCCAAGTATGACTAACCTAGATTTAACCAGCCTAGACATTGCATCATCGTATCTTAACATTATTTGAAACTAACACAATAAAATCCTAAATAAGACATTTTTGGTCTATCAAAACATCTTACAACAATAGCTCTACACAATTGCTTGTTGGTCACTAATATGAGTGCTGACATTTATGTTTCTCCTTTATTCTAACAACTGTTGAGCGTAATAGATGCATTTAGATTGTGCCAGTATGAATAGATGAGAGAAACTCTAAGGGAATTTCTCCGTTTGATGGAGAACAGCGAGAATATGAAGACGAACAACAAACACATGATAACGGATTCAGTTGCCATGGTGCTAGAGCTAAGACTGCATCCGCACACTGCCCCATAAATTACTCTCCAATTTTAGTCGTTGAGCCATACATGTACATATCTTCCGCTAGGGTTTGCCGTCAAGTACCTTCTTGTGCTTCAATTTGCCATTAATTGCTTAACACACCTCCCCCCCTCCCCCCAAAAAAGGACTTTGCAAGGTTTAAGGAGTTAGATTTGTGAAGTAAGCATCTTATGCCATTCATCACCAGGCTTTACATGACTTCTGACTTTATAGGAAGAAAAGTTACTGGATGCACTGAGTGTTAGCCATATGAAAAATTATCTAACATGACTATGTTAGACTCAGCAAATTGTTGTTCTTACTAGTTAACTTCAAATCAAGTCAAAACCAAACATTAAATTATTTGAGTTTGTTTGCAAATTATTACGTACACCAGGGAGTTTATACTCCCGAGCCATGTTGCTGACAGGTGTACATGCCACGTCAGGAAGAGGTTTGGTCCTTTTTTATTTTCACAGAGTACATTTGAAACCCAATAAAAAAAGAAACTTGGTGGCGGTTATTTGGAACCTGTAGCAACATAACTGTGGCCAATTTTTTTTTTTTTTTTCACGGTTTGTGCTTGGGGCTACTGATTGACACTTCACAAGGGATGGGAGAAGATTGGATTTTAGGATGTTATAATTCATTGCCATTATCAATCTACTAAATTTATTACTTGTGTATTGATCAAGTTCGAATCTCAAGTTTTTGTGCGAAGATTGAATTTTAAAATGGAAGTGAGCATTGTGGAAGGTATAGAAGAAGAAATTGAAGAATGTACAGTTGCAAAAAGTTTGATTCGTCAGTAGAACAATGGCTTAATGTGGTCATGTGCATAAATTTGTACTTAAGAGACATTATTGATGAGTTTTTTTCTCTTTTTTTGTAGGTTTGTTTGATGAGGAATCTTTGGATATTGAGGTTAATAATGAGATTATGATTTTAATATGTTTGGAACATTTTATTTGTTCATTTTTATGGTTATAGGATTCATCTTTTTAAGAAATTTTTGTTCGTTTTCTTCATAACTATGCTTGATAAGAATCTTTGGATGTTGAGGTTAATGAAGGAGATAAAGACTTGTCCAGCGAGTGTAACATGTGTTGAACATGTTGTTTGTTCATTATTATGGTTATAAGGTTCACCTTTTTAAGTAGTGTGGTTAATAATCTATTTGCTTATTATGAGATGGTCATGTTTTATAGGAATTAGGTTCAATAATTAGAAAATTATTGAAGCTCAACCTTTGCGAGAGGTATTGTTTGGGGCCACAGCCAGTTCTTTTAATGGTGATTGTTATTGTCGATAGATTGTTTGCATGTTGCTTATTGATATCTCGTTCTTCTATTATCATAAGTTAAATTTGCCTAATTTTTTGGACTTTTGTGCTTTACTACTCAAGTTTGACTTTTGGAGGTTTGGTAGAAAATAATAAATACTCAAAATTTCTTTAATTGTCTATTAATATTTTTGTCATTATTTACAAATTATTTATATATTGTTCATGGTTCTTTATAAGTATAGTTGTTATATGCACTCTTTGCCCTTTTTGTTTGGTAACTATTTCTTATTCCGTTGTTTATGAAGGGACCCAATATTTGAATCAAGAGTATGTTAAGAATGGATTGGATAAAGGGAAAACAAAGACTTCAGGTGCGTATGATATCTTAGTTTGATTGGAGGTGTACTTTTGTTCATAGATTTGTTTGATTTTCCTTATATGGATTATCTAGGTGTTATAAAACAAGTTCTATTTTTCTAATCCATTATAACTTGTTGAATTATTTGTGTAGTGTTATTGCTTAATCATACAAGTAATTATTCATGCTTCTTAAATTTAATTTTTACCAAATAGGTTTTCCACTAGTACTTTAGTTGTAGATGTGGAATGTTATTAATTGGTTATATGCGGTATTATTTGATAACATTGATCAATGAATTTGTTGTAATGGTGTTAACAATTGTGAGGCACTTCATGTCCACCTTTAGTATTGTTACTTTTGTAGTTAGGGGTTTCATTGTTGTTCACTACTGTGCGCATCATAGTTCATTACTAACTTCACTATTGTTCACTTATGTTTTTTTATCTGTATTTTAGGATTTGGGTTCAATAATCAGGACATTACTAAATTTTAAGCTTTGCGAGAAGTGTTGGTTGGGGTTATAACTTGCTTAGAATGTGAAGCATTTCATGTCTACAATAACTATGCATATAAGGTTGAATTCAATGTTCGGCATTCGAAGATATGTTATACATGTAAATCAAAAGGAGGAGGGTTATACATGCATCAGTTTTGTCATTGGAAAGTAGGGTTCAAGCAAGATAAAGGCCAAAATCACAAGGATCGTGAAAATGTAGATGTGAGGGTAGATTGTAAGGCGTTTGTTCAATTTCACATGGATGAGGATGGCAAGTGGATAGCTACTCGCCATGATATTGAACATAATCATGCATTGTGTAGTCCAAGTAAGCGCCATTTGTTGCCTTCACATCGAGAAGTGTCTGAGGAAGATATTTTATTTGTTAAGCAGCTTACGGAGTCAGGAGTTGGAGTCGCTGATGCATATTGTGTTCTTAAGAAACAAGTTGGAGGATCTCCTTCTTTGGGGTATGGTTTGAGAGATGTGTATAACAAGCTTAGACAATTAAAATATAGAACATTTGATGGTGAAGATGTGCATTCACTAATTGAAATACTTAATAGGCGTCTGAAGTAGGAGGATGATTTCTTTTCTACATTTGAGCTTGATGCCAATAATTATTTTAGCAAGTTTTTATTGGCATGATAAACATATGCTGGATGATTATACATTATTTGGAGATTGGTAGCTTTTTAACACGACATATCGGATGAATAATTATGACATGATTTGTGTGCTATTTATCGGGATGTATCATCATTCAAAGAATATTATGTTTGGTTGTGGATTTATGATGAATGAGAAGATTGAGTCATTTGGTTGGTTGTTTAAGACATTCTTAAAGTCTATAGGTGGTAAGCACGCAATTACTGTGATCATCGATCAAGCATTCTCCATGGCTTCTACGATTAAGGGGTGTTCCCTCTTGCTCATCATAGATTTTGCTGTTAGCATATTATTGAAAACTCAAGGAAAAATATTGGGGGTCTTAGATCGAGTGAAGGATTCACTAAGATTTTCAATAGAGTTTTTATGGAATGTGACACTTAGGATACGTTTCAACATTTTTGGGAAAGGTAGGTAAATTTTGAAGACTATTACTAGTGTTATAAATTTTTTGTGAAAATTATAGTTGTGATTCGTTTATACTGAAGCTTTACTTAAAGGATAAGTTAGGCATAAGCATAGAGAAACTAAACACTTACATTAATTATAATATGTTTTTTCATATGTTAAATAATTTTTCGTCACATTAAAAGGAGATCTAATTTTTTGATTTATTCTTGTATCTATATTATTTGCACTTTTCTTTTTACATGTGAACATTGCTTTGGATTTTCCAATGCAAATACCATATGTTGCTACTGGAAGTTAATAGTAAACGACTAGCTTCCTCAATAAGAGCAGTCTTTTATTAGGTGACTAAGTTCCCTACCAAGTTTATTATTGCATGTCACTACGAAGATATATGTTTAAAAACTACACCCAAATTACTAAACAAAAAGGTGCTCTAATATCTCCCTTTATCCATTTATACAACAAATGAATTATGTGCAACTAATTTTACTGTGTTGGTTGTTTTATTTTATTGGCCTTGTTTTAAGTTGTATGTGCTAGCTTTAGCTTTTTTACAAGGGTCTGTGATATTGTTTAATTATTAGTTAGGATTACAGGAAACTTTATGTTTAGTATTTTTAAATACAATAACAATGATGGATAAGGTATGTATATTTTTTGATTAATTTGGATAGTAATGCTTATGAATTTCTTTGTTAATTTCAGGATGATAAAAAAGTACAATTGTAGCAACAATTGGTGGCTTTGTAACTTATAGAGTCTGTGAGAAAAATGGCGCCTGACTTTTTCAGAAGCTTCTTTTTCTAGAGGCATATTATCTTGACAAAGGAGTGAAATAATGAACATATCTTTGAAACGAAGGTTGCGCACTACAGCTAATCTTTATGACTTTTATAACAGCTAATCTTTCTGACTTTTATAACATCTTTTGTGATGTTGTATCTCAGTGGAGGAGTAAAGAGAATGGCGAAGTTCATAGATGTAGCATAGGTAATGTAGAAATAGCATTTCCTTCAATAAACATTTTGAAACATGTGCTGTTTACGTATATGGTTAAAGCTTTCTTGATATTTGAGAAGGAGTTTATCAATGACGCTGGCTATAATTATAAAGAAGTTGAAAGTTCCACATGTGACAGGTCTTTTGACGCGTGGGCCTTAGGGTTGCAAGTGAATCTCATGGAGAAGAGCCATATGAGTTTTGACATATTGTTACTTTTAATAAAGAACAAAACTTTGTTAAATGCAGTTGTAAGATGTTTATAGAGGTTAGGGTTTTGTCTTCCCATTGCCTAACGATGCTATTTGCATGTTGTGTTGAACAAGTTTCGGATTCATATATAAGCAAGAGGTGGTGTAAGGGCATAAAAGATTGTCAAAACCTTGATTTGGGAAAAATCTAATGGTAAAGAGCCTATGGTTTGCTCTTCTATTTAGAAGATGCAAATGATGAGAAAAATACATTCACTAATTACAGCTAGCCATATGAACAGGAATGCGAGGGCTCATTGTGGAATGTACTTTACGAATGTCAAGGAACTAACTGAATTTGATGTGGTATCAATACATTGTGAGGAAGATGGCTGGGGAAAAAAATTTGAATTCATTACAAAATGTGCTAATCCTCCTGGATCTTGTCAAAAAGGGGTAAGAAATAAGAGGTTTAATAGTACAGTTGAAATGAAATGTGATCAAGTTGAATGAAGGAAGACAAAGAAGTTGTCAGCGAATGATGTGGCTTCTTCTACAACAGCACACTAGGTACACTTTTTGTACAAATTTTGTTGAAATTACTATCAAATTGTGAAAGATTCATTGTTGATTATATAATGGTTCATTAATAAGGAAATGTTTGATGATGATCAAAGTAGATTGATTATTTATTTACTTTCTGTATTTGCACGTTGTTAGATTTGTCACATCGAATCACAAGGATTAATGGAAAATTCTTTAAATCTTTCTTAAATGTTTGTTAAAGTACTTATTTACTACGTCCATTGAAATTTATGTCTAGTTATTAAATATTTTTGTTAAACTTTCTTGTTTCTTTGGTTTTAATTCAAGTATTGGGGAGGTTTGCAAGCTTTTAAATAATTTAAAAGTTGTTATTGATCTCTATTTTCGTATTAATTGTATATGTAGAAGGGAGCATCTTTTCCAAGTGTTTCTTCTTATACTAGAACAAGTTACTCATACATGCTTCGACAGGTAAATTGCTAATATTGTTATTAATTTAATAAATATATTTGTTATATGTTGTGTTAATAATTAGTTATTCATTTTGTATAGTAGGTTATAGTGCCAACATTTAACCTACCATCTACAAGTATGCACATTCAACAACTTGTGGGCCAGGTAAATATAGGTTTGTTTAGATTTAATTGTTTGGTCATGTGTGTTCATGCCATTTTATGCTAGTGATCAACATTAAGTAGTATAGTGAAGAACATTAAATAATACAGTGAACATTTTGATTGATGCCATGTGCTTTTGTTAGTTATCAATTTCGACCAATTTAGTATGCATGCTCAAGTGGTTTTATGTTAGTAAATGATATTGAGTTTAATAATGAAAAATGTCTAGTAGTATAGTGATTAAATATATTGATGATGTATGCTTTCTTATTGATGCATTAGGAGCAATTTATGGCCTTTTTTCCATTCGTTTAGAGTGCATTTCCGTCCATGTCTTGTTGTCCAGCATCCTATTTTGATCCATCCAAACGCAGTCTTGTGTTTATGCCAATAACGGTTCCGCCAGTATTCCAACAATTGTCTACTTATGAGTTTCTAGCAAATGCTGCTCCTAATGATAAGCATTGAAAGTGCTATCGTGGAATTGAAGACAATTTATATTTGTAGTGTTTAGTACTGATGTTACAATTTATGTGTTGAGCTTTTGAAACACTGTGAGTTATGTTCTAGAGACACTATAGCGATTAGGTTCTTCTTTAGTATCCATTGTAACTAAGTTTAGTTTTGATTTTATGTTATATCTTATATTCATCAATTACATTTGGTTTTTGGTTTTCTCCCAATCTTCAATTCCTATCTATAGTTTTGTAAGGTCATTTATGCCATCACAAGTCATAGCAGCAATCTAACATTATTTATGGGTCATGATCGTGGACTTGGTTTCTTTGGGGGGGGGAGAGGGTGCTTTTTGGATTACTTAATCACAGTTGTCATATACCACCATTCATTATCTAAGTCTTAGATTTTTTTATCTAAAGAATGTGTGATTTTGCCTAAAAAATGGGTACCTTTTATAATTCTTGAGTATTATCGTGGAAGGAACAAATTATGGGATTAATGGAGATAGGTTTGTCATTGGACTTTCATTTGCTCTTATTTTCCCTTCTAAAAGTTATGTTTGCCTTGTTTTATAATGAGCAAAGTTGAATATTATAGTGAACAAAGTTGTAACTACTTTCATATAATCCTCCCCTGCTAAAGTTTTGCTAGGTATTGTTTGATGTACGTATTGTTGATCACTTATGAAGTAGAGAAACCTTAATGTGTAGTTGAGCCTGCGGAATGATGAAAGTAAGTATGATATGAATTACATTGGTAGAAGACTTTTCTTGTGTCAATGAACAGCATTGAGAAATAAATTAACACCATTGACTTGTGTGGTGAACATTTTTATGTGCTTTTTAATGTGCTTATTTGATAAGTTTCTTTGAAGTTGAGAAACCTAAGTGAACCACATTAAGTTGTATAGTGAACAACTTGACTAAAACGAGTTTGCAATCCATAACCTTCGAGTTTGTAATGCATAACCTCCCATTCTACTCTTCCTTCCATATTTTTGCATGGTGTTGTGCAATGTGCTTCTTGTTAATTACCTATAAGCCAAAGAAACCTTATTACATTGTCTAGTGTGGGACAAACTAAATGCTCATGTTAATTATAATATGTTTCACCGTATTTTAAATTTTTTTTCATATTTGATAAGATTCTTTGAAGTCAAGAAACCATAGTGAACCACATTAAGTTGTGTAATTAACAACATTGACTAGTGTAGTGAACAATTTTGTAATCCCTAACCAACCATTCCACTTTCCCTCCCAGATTTTTGCCTAGTGGTGTCTAATGTGTTTCGTGTTATTTACCTATAAACCAGAGAAATCTTATTCTTGTTGTCAAGTGTGGGTGATCATGAAGGTTGGGTTGAAAATTAATTATCTTATTTTAAGGAGTGATTTTATGGTCTATTATGACGTTGAATATCCTAGTGCACAACCTTAAGTAGTACACTGAACTATTCAGTATCTTTAGGAAATTACTAATCTTAACTTATGGAATATGTTTTAGTACTGTACTGAACAACATTGATAAATAAATGAACATCGTTGACTTGTGTAGTGAACATTTTTAAGTACTTTTTAAGGTGCTTATTTGATAAGTTTATTTAAAGTTGAGAAGACTTAGTGAATAATATTAAGTTGTGCAATGAACAACTTTGACTAGTGTAGTGCACAATTTCATAACCCCTAACCTCCCATTCCATTTTTGCTTCCATATTTTCACATGGTGTTGCCTAATGTACTTCTTGTTAATTACCTATAAGCAGCAGAAACCGTATCGTGTTGTCAAGTGTAAGAGATAATGAAGGTTGAGATGACAATTAATTATCTTACTTTGGAGAGTGATTTTATGATCTATCATGATGTTGGATACCGTAATGAACAACATTGAGTGGTATAGTGAAATATTCATTATTTTTGGAAAATTACTAATTTTAACTTATAAAATATGTTTGACTATTATAGTGAACAATATTGATAGATAAATGAACACCATTGCCTTGTATAGTGAACATTTTTATGTGATTTTTAATGTGTATATTTGATCAGTTTATTGGAAGTCGAGAAACCTTAGTGAACAACATTAAGTTGTATAATAAACAACAATGACTAGTGTAGTGCACAATTTTGTAATCTCTAACCTCGCATTCCATTTTTCCTTCTAGATTTTCACATGGCATAGTCTAATGTGCTTCTCGTTAATTGCCTATAAATGGGAGAAATTTATTGTGTGGTTAAGTGTAGGAGATAATGAGGGTTGCAATGACAATTTAGTATGGAATGTGTTTGAGTATTATAATGAACACCATTAAGTGCTGAATTATTTAGAATTTTTGAAAAACAAAAATCTTATTTTATTGAACACCTTTTAGTTTTATAATGATTAACAATAAGTAGTGTAGTTAAAAACTATTTGATGACTCTTTCTTAATCCTTATTTCCAGCAGGGTTAGTTGTTATTTGTTGTGCCTTTTGATGAGTTCCTATAAGGTCAAGACCCATATGTAAATAAGATTGACTACTATATTTCCTATCAAAATGTTGGTAACATGCCTTATTTAAAAGGATTTCAGAAACTACCTTTGTTACAGTTAAGGACCACAAAGTCTTTTAACAAACAGGGAAAAGTAAGCAGTGTATTTGTAACATATAAAACACTTACCTTAGGAACATTGTGTCCTCTTCACGCTAATCTTTGAAACTATGATATACGATCTAATAGCAGAGTATTACCATTGCTGGACATTTTGTTATGTCATTTCTCTTTGCTGGAACTCTCTTTTTGCTGCTTCTAATATTTGCACCCGTAGCCTGTTGAGTTCACTTTCTACTACCATTGCCGCATATCTTTGATGTAAATATCAGAAAAATTCTTCCTGCAGTTTTGGCATTTGTATGGAATATAGTCATCGAAATTTCAAAGTGCATAATATGTCACTTGGAGAACTACTGAGAAGGTGAGATGCAATTAAAAGGAAAGAGAAGGCATTGTGGAAGCAATCACATTATCACACCATGCTATGGAGCAAGTCTATAGTATTAAAAAGTTAAGTTGTATACTAAACAACAATGAGTAGTGTAGTGCACAATTTTGTAATCTCTAACCTCGCATTCCATTTTTCCTTCCAAATTTTCGAATGGTGTAGTCTAATGTGCTTCTTGTTAATTGCCTATAAATTTGAGAAATTTATTGTGTGGTTAAGTGTAGGAGATAATCAAGGTTGCAATGACAATTTAGTATGGAACATGTTTGAGTATTATAATGAACACCATTAAGTGGTGAATTATTTAGAATTTTTGAAAAACAAAAATCTTATTTTATTGAACACCTTTTAGTTTTATAATGATTAACAATAAGTAGTGTAGTTAAAAACTATTTGATGACTCTTTCTTAATCCTTATTTCCAGCAGGGTTAGTTGTTATTTGTTGTGCCTTTTGATGAGTTCCTATAAGGTCAAGACCCATATGTAAATAAGATTGACTACTATATTTCCTATCAAAATGTTGGTAACATGCCTTATTTAAAAGGATTTCAGAAACTACCTTTGTTACAGTTAAGGACCACAAAGTCTTTTAACAAACAGGGAAAAGTAAGCAGTGTATTTGTAACATATAAAACACTTACCTTAGGAACATTGTGTCCTCTTCACGCTAATCTTTGAAACTATGATATACGATCTAATAGCAGAGTATTACCATTGCTGGACATTTTGTTATGTCATTTCTCTTTGCTGGAACTCTCTTTTTGCTGCTTCTAATATTTGCACCCGTAGCCTGTTGAGTTCACTTTCTACTACCATTGCCGCATATCTTTGATGTAAATATCAGAAAAATTCTTCCTGCAGTTTTGGCATTTGTATGGAATATAGTCATCGAAATTTCAAAGTGCATAATATGTCACTTGGAGAACTACTGAGAAGGTGAGATGCAATTAAAAGGAAAGAGAAGGCATTGTGGAAGCAATCACATTATCACACCATGCTATGGAGCAAGTCTATAGTATTAAAAAGTTAAGTTGTATACTAAACAACAATGAGTAGTGTAGTGCACAATTTTGTAATCTCTAACCTCGCATTCCATTTTTCCTTCCAAATTTTCGAATGGTGTAGTCTAATGTGCTTCTTGTTAATTGCCTATAAATTTGAGAAATTTATTGTGTGGTTAAGTGTAGGAGATAATCAAGGTTGCAATGACAATTTAGTATGGAACATGTTTGAGTATTATAATGAACACCATTAAGTGGTGAATTATTTAGAATTTTTGAAAAACAAAAATCTTATTTTATTGAACACCTTTTAGTTTTATAATGATTAACAATAAGTAGTGTAGTTAAAAACTATTTGATGACTCTTTCTTAATCCTTATTTCCAGCAGGGTTAGTTGTTATTTGTTGTGCCTTTTGATGAGTTCCTATAAGGTCAAGACCCATATGTAAATAAGATTGACTACTATATTTCCTATCAAAATGTTGGTAACATGCCTTATTTAAAAGGATTTCAGAAACTACCTTTCTTACAATTAAGGACCACAAAGTCTTTTAACAAACAGGGAAAAGTAAGCAGTGTATTTGTAACATATAAAACACTTACCTTAGGAACATTGTGTCCTCTTCACGCTAATCTTTGAAACTATGATATACGATCTAATAGCAGAGTATTACCATTGCTGGACATTTTGTTATGTCATTTCTCTTTGCTGGAACTCTCTTTTTGTTGCTTCTAATATTTGCACCCGTAGCCTGTTGAGTTCACTTTCTACTACCATTGTCGCATATCTTGGACGTAAATATCAGAAAAATTCTTCCTGCAGTTTTGGCATTTGTATGGAATATAGTCATCAAAATTTCGAAGTGCATAATATGTCATTAGAGACTACTGAGAAGGTGAGATGCAATTAAAAGGAAAGAGAAGGCATTATAGAAGCAATCACATTATCACACCATGCTATGGAGCAAGTCTATAGTATTAAAAAATTAAGTTGTATGCTAAACAACAATGAGTAGTGTAGTGCACAATTTTGTAATCTCTAACCTCGCATTCCATTTTTCCTTCCAAATTTTCGAATGGTGTAGTCTAATGTGCTTCTTGTTAATTGCCTATAAATTTGAGAAATTTATTGTGTGGTTAAGTGTAGGAGATAATCAAGGTTGCAATGACAATTTAGTATAGAGCGTGTTTGAGTATTATAATGAACACCATTAAATGGTGAATTATTTAGAATTTTTGAAAAACAAAAATCTTATTTATGGAACACCTTTTAGTTTAAGTAGTGTAGTTAAAAACTATTTGATGACTCTTTCTTAATCCTTATTTCTAGCAGGGTTAGTTGTTATTTGTTGCGCCTTTCGATGAGGTCCTATAAGGTCAAGGCCCATATGTAAATAAGATTGACTACTATATTTCCTACCAAAATGTTGGTAACATGCCTTATTTAAAAGGATTTCAGAAACTACCTTTGTTATAGTCATGGACCACAAAGTCTTTTAACAAACGGGGAAAAGTAAGTAGTGTATTTGTAACATATAAAACACTTACCTCGGGAACATTGTGTCCTCTTCACACCAATCTCTGAAACTATGATATACGATCTAATAGTAGAGTATTACCACTATAGGATGTTTTGTTATGTCATTTCTCTTTGCTGGAACTCTTTTTTTGTTGCTTCTAATATTTGCACCTGTAGCCTGTTGAGTTCACTTTCTACTATCATTGCCGCATATCTTGGACGTAAATATTAGAAAAATTCTTCCTCCAGTTTGGGCATTTGTATGAAATATAGTCATCGAAATTTCAAAGTGCATAATATGTCACTTAGAAAACTACTGAGAAGGTGAGATGCAATTAAATGGAAAGAGAAGGCATTGTGGAAGCAATCACATTATCACACCATGCTATGGAGCAAGTCTATAGTATTGAAAAATGAGCATGATTGAAAAGTAGAATTTTATCAATTTAATTGTGCAGATGATGTAGCAATCTCCACTTCTTAGGGTTAGTTAACATTTCAGATGCTTCATCATCTAAAGCACCTAGAGTTATGTGAACATGCTAATTAATGATAAATACCCCAGAAACTAGATCAAAATTAGACAAGAGTTTGTGAGAGTACGTAGGTCTGACCATCAAATCCATATACATAAACATTCTCATCCCCACGTCTTATAAAATACATTAGGGTGACCAATCACCACACTAGCCCAAGTTTGAGGCATAACTCAGCCTAATGCCAACAAAGTTTAATTTTGTAAAGTTCTAGAAAGCATAATAGCAGTGCAATTCTGGTATTGCTTTTTTTGTTCCACTACCATCACTGCATAGACCACAAAGCTCATAAACACTTCAACAATTTAGTGAAAGACATATAACTTTCACCTATATAAATGGACAACTCCACAGTCAAAAACCACAGTCTACACAAACTAACAAAGATGATAAATTGATGTACCACGCTCACGCTGTGATACCAAAATTGATGTACCTCTCAAGGGTTAAGCTTAAATCAATTCAAGAGTGAAAGCTAAAGCCAAGAAAGATTATAATTAAGGAAAAAAGGATAGAAACTAAACTAATCCTTGGATACAGATTTCACCTCCAAAGATTAATCTAGTGAAACTAAACTCTCACTTAGATATAGATTTCACCACTAAGCTTGAGTTTGGGGCCCTTAAGCTCAAATATGATACAGACATCACCACCTAATCAAGGCGTAAGATTCACTTAATTACCACTCTAATTGGCCGAATTAGAGATAAGCAAGTAGAAAATTTAAAGTAACACATAGAGGAGTTTATAACTCAACTTCTAATTTCAATTTCTCAACATTTAGATACAAAAGGGACATCTACCCTACTTATAAGGCACGTCCAGCCCCTTCCTTGGTCATTCGGTAATCCTTAATGGATTACTTAATGCTTAGAAAAGTCACTAAGTATAGTTAACTAGCAAAGCTAGATAACTAAACTAAAATAAGCACAAACGAATGCAATAGCTTAAAACTAATTAACTTAAGCTAGTCTTTGATGATTCTAGGCTACATGAGTCATGTTTCCTCCCTTAGAAGGAAAGAACACATAGCTCCCATTTCAAAAGTGGGAGAGGAATGCATGCATGACACCTCACGCTGAAGTGGACGAATGAATGCTTGCAAAATGGGTGAATCTTCCTCTTCCACATGGCACTTTCTGCCTTCATGAGTCACCTAGTGACTAATCTCAAGCTTCCAGCCAAGCACACACACACCTTGAAGGAGAGAACCCACCTAAGAGGGAAAACTCCTAGGCTAAGCAACCAGCTACCTAGGTGGCGCATGCAGGCTGATCTTCAATGCTATTGGGCCATTGCATTTTGATGACTAAGCTAGGGTTTCCTTCAGGGGGGAAACCTCAAGATGTATAGAAACCCCCCATTTTTGAAAATCTTGATTTGGACATTATTGAGTGCCTTAATCACCATGATCTTTTAAATCGCACAAATCCTAATGTTGGCTAGGCAGCTTAGACAAATTGACTGAATTGACCCCTTTAACATGCTCTTCTGCCTTTGTGTTTAACATAAGAAATAAACTAGACATCACAACAGAATTAACAAAAAAATAATTACATGATTTGGATGTCGTTTAGACTATGAAATAATAAAAACAAAACTGAGTAAAAACTATCTCAAAACTGCAGCCTCGATAGTTTGAGTTTAAGAGCTAAGTTGAATTATCAGACAAATTCCAAACGAGCTGAAACTTATTTTTCTAGAAAGGTAACTTCTTGCACTTTGAACCCATGGCAAATTAATTGACTTAAACCTTAAAGAGGCCTAGGTAATTAAGCTCACAAAATTGGATATGCTGCTGGATTTAATCCAACAACTAGCTCTTCTTGAATTTGTAAAAATCTGATTAAGTCCTTGAACTTTGATGACTAGTTTGGATTACCTTGGCCGCCATGGACCTCCAAATTAGAGTTCCTTGAGGGATTTACATCAAATATTATTGAAAAGGTAAACAATCAGCATAATGAGCTATATTGGGAAGAGAAAGAGAGGTCAACAATGGACCATTTGAAATTGTACTAAATTCAGATGAAATGTCCTGTAAATAGCCGAGTTTGACCATTAAATTCAAAATAGCCCCTACCATTGTCCGGGAATCTTAATGCAACATAGCACATGACTACAATTAAAAGTTTGTATTGGACTTAGGTGCATAATACACCCATAAGTGGTGCAAGCCTAATAGGTCGGTGGCTTAAGTCACATATAAAACCCTAATGCCTTGACTGCCCTACTAATATAAAAGGAGGGTCATTCTAAGAGGAAAATCACCAAAGAAACATCGAGGGTTTATAAGTGAGTTTTCTGCACAAAACCTAGGCTTCTTAGGCTGTGAAATTGTAAAGGATCTCCATATTGTGAGTTCCTTCCCAGTTGGTAATTGAAGCCATGGTTCAATCGCATTCCGCTGCTGAATTAAGGTAAATTTGTTTACACTTAATTAGCCCTTTTAATTCCTTCATTGATATTAGAGCCAATTGACTTGTTTTCTAGTAGAATCGTTATCATATAGCATGCCCCAAACATGCTAATTATCTTATTTTAATTTTCGTTTCTCTATGCGTCATTGCCTAACAAACCCAAAACATTCATGCTATTACTTCATGAGCATTTTCTAGATAATTTTTTGTGAAATCCTGGATTCTGGTAGAGCATGAAGAGAGCTTTAATTTGATATCTAATTCGTATATTTTGGCTGAGTATTTTGCGAGAAATTGCAGTTTGAAATTTTAGGGTTTTTCGCATGTTAAACCCTAAATTTGATTTTATGAATCAATGATTTCAATCGATTTTCTTGCAAATTGATACATGAATTTTCTTACCCAATAGATTTAGACCAAAAGCCCTTTGCAATTGATCGCAAATTCATTAAAATTTTGTCGGAATTTGATGAATCATCACTGAAATTTTTTAGGGTCAGGGTTTGTATTTTTGGAACCAAATTCCAATTGTTTTTTATCAATTATGGCTATAATCTCTTGCAATTGATGTGTGAACTTTTTTCCCCACTTAAATCTAAGTGGAAGCCCTCAACCATGCTGAAAATTGGCTGAAAATAGGCCAAAAAATTACGAAAAGGTCATCGGTGACGTTAGGGTTAGGGTTCGGGATTTTAAACTCAATTTCATGCTATTTTAGCCTATGATTTCCAAAATTGAAGTATGGATTTTTTAACTACCATTTTTATGAACTGAAACCCTTTATCATTGATCAATCTCAAGCAATATTATGCTGAATTTTTTGGCAAAGATTAAATCTCGTAGGCTAGGGTTTCATGTCAAGCACTTTAACTCGATTTCGGGTCAAATTCGATCCAATTTCATCAATTGATGCTTTAGTCATGTTTAGTGTGTACTTTGGTGCAAAAGCCTTCACGAATTCAACAAAAATTAGCTTATTTTTGAGGCGAACTTCGCAAAATGCTTTCCGTCAAACCTAGGGTTAGGGTTCGTGACTTTTAATTGATTTTTGGATCCTTTTTTTATTATCATTGCATGCAATTGATTTGTCATTTTTAGTTTCCATGGTATCGTGAGCAAAACTCCTCAAAAATTAGCCACCAATTCGCTGCATTTTGGCCAGAATTGTGTGAACATGCCTGTAAGGGTTGCGTATGATTTTCAGCCATTTTTTGCTCGACTTCGTGTGCTGGTCTTGCTTGTTTTTAGCAATTAAGGCTTGAAATGGATCCTCAAACTAGTTTACAATAGATTACACTGATCAATTTGATGAAAAATAAACCAAAAATTCATTAATTGTGGTGTTGTTCTTACCTGGATCTTGTGTGGGTATTGGACGAACCCGATTCGGATACGGGTCGGGTGACCCACGGTCGTGGGTAGGCATGAGGCCCCCTGCCCACCATCAGCATCAGCAAACCGAATTTTTTTTTTTTTAAGAGTCAAAAGAGGTGTGGCATTAATTGGGGTTCACTAATAGCTTGGGTTGATTAGAAGGTGTTGACCAGAGGGTTAACTTCTCTTATTTTCCCTTTTTGATTATGCTTCTATAAAGTTTTGCATGCAACTATTATATGAGAATCTTGTTAATGTTATATTTAAGCATTTCTATTAGTGAATTTTTTATAAAGTATAAATGTGGGTGCTTCAATAAAATTCATAAAGTTTGGCTATATGTTGTGAAATATGTTTCATATGTCATAATTATTCTCACAATTACATGTAAAAGTTGTGTATTCCTCCTAAAAAGTGTTAGGAGCGGATATTGAAATATCTTGAAACATATGCCTTTTTTTTGATAATATTTCAACATCTAAAATGTTATAGTGACTTGAAGGGATCATTAAAGTTAATTAAGTTTAACATTCATCCCTAGACGATGATTGGGAACATCATGTGAACTTTCAACTCTAGGGTTTATGTCAGCTTATATTAACTTTATTAATCGCTGTTAAGTTGCATTTATGTATATGCAAAAGAATTAAATGTTTGACTTTTGTGTGCTCTTATGATGATTGTAAAACTTTTATGTTTTACAAGCATCATGTCGACTGCCACCAAGAACATTGTTGCAGAGCCTAACAGAGGTGAAAAGGCTTAATGGTGACAATTATGAAATCTGTAGTAAGAAAGTGCAATATCTACTAGAAGAACAAGAGATTCTTGAGACTTTGAATGCTGTCATGAATGAGCCTGAGGTAGGTAATACGGTCCAACATAGGAGGGACCGTCAAGCCTACGAAGCATAGAAAACGAACAATTCTCTAGCTCGCATTATAATGCGAAGTAGCATGGATAATAATCTCATGAGAGAGTTCAAGGTCCATGCTAATGGCTAAGGCCTATGAGAAGCTGTCAAAATAAAGTTTGGAACTACTTTGGTTATCAGGCTTAGGTCACTCACAATCAAGTTTGACACCTATAAGAAATGCCCAGATGTTCCTATGAAGAAAGATTTAAGGCAAATGTCAAACATGATAAATGAATTGGCAGATGCAGGCCATGTGTTGAACAATGAGCAGCAGGTTTAAGCTGTGATCCATTCCCTGCCCCATGGTTGGGATCATATGAAGATGACGCTTACTCACAATGAATGTATAATAACTTTTATGTGTGGCTACATCTTGAGTTAGAGGAAGAGCGGCAAGAGGCTGCTAAAATGATGGGTACAAAAGTGTAAGTATCAACCTCCAACTTGAGAAATGGTTCTAAGCATAAGAACCGAGGGAACTTGAAGGGCAAGGCTAGGCTAACTAAGAAGCCTAAGCATGACCAACAAGGTGATAAAAAGCGTGGAAAAAGAAAGAATCTAGCAAAAGTAATGTGCTTCAATTGTAACCAAATGGGTCACTATGCTCATGATTGCACTGAGCCTAAGAAGGTACTTTACTATGCTTATGTGAGTCACTTTAATATTGCTAGTTCTGCCTTTCTTTGTGAAACTAATCATATGTGGATTGTAGATTCAGGAGCCACAGACCACATAGCAAGGGATCGTGGAGCTTTTCTGGACTTCCGACGGGTCCTATGCGGGTCGATGTGGATATATGTAGGAAACAACACCAACGTGGCTGTCAAAGGAATCAGAACATGCAAGCCAGTCCTACGTGGTGGCTGAGACCTTATCCTACATGATGCTGTGTTTGCTTCTGAGATTTGCCAGAATATTATTTTTGTGTTGCTTTTATTACATTTAGGTTTTGATTGGCATTTTCATAACATTGAAGCTAGGTTGTTTTTGAAAACAACATGTCTTGGTTCCGGTTTTATTAGAAATAGTTTAATTGTTATGGATTTGGATGTTGGTTCCCTCAATCTGAATGTTAGTTTTTCCCTGTTTACCTCTTCGTATAATTATGTGAATGACATGAATATTTGGGATGCTAGATTAGGACACATTAGCCAAAATCATATGCAAATTCTTGCAAAAGAAGGTTTGCTAACATACATTGAGCAAATTAGCTTGCCTATTTGTGAGCATTGCCTAGCAGAAAAATCAACAAGAAAACCATTTGGAAAGGCCATCAGAGGCAAACTTCCATTGCAGTTGATTCATTCGAACATTTGTGGTCCAATGAATATGCAAACAAGGCACTGTGCTTCTTATTTTCATCACTTTCATTGATGATTTCACTCGTTTTGGTCATGTCTACTTGATCCATAAAAATTTAAGGCAATAAGTTGCTTCAAGAAATAATTTATAGAAAATCAATTAGACAAAAAGGTTAAGGCCTTAAGAATCGATCGAGGAAGAGAATATCTATTAACTCTTTTTAATGAATATTGTGATGAAAAAGGTATAGTACATCAGTTAACTATTCCAAATACTGCATAACAAAATGGTGATGCGGAGAGAAGAAATAGAACGCTTCTTGAGATGGTAAGATTGATGATGGCGCAGGCTCAATTACCTATCTCCTGTAGGGGAGATACTCTTATGATTATAGACTATATTCTTAATCGTGTGCCTACAAAATCAGTTGCAACCACTCATGGACTGGTAGAAAGCCCAACACAGGTGTTTTAAGACGTTGGGGTTGCACAACCTACGTACACGATCCCTCTCACAAAAATGGGAAATTAGGCTCGGGCAGGAAGAAGTGTATCAATATTAGATACTCTGAAACATCAAAAGGGTACGTGTTCATGGGGCTGCAAGAAAGTGGGAGCGTAATAGAATTCGAATCAAGAGATGTCATATTCTTAGAAAATGAATTTCCAATGAAGGGCGAGACAGGCCAAAACTTATCTCTATGTGAACTTAAGGACCCTGACCTATTAGGATCACTTCATTCGAGTGGGAGGATGGTAACTAATGATGATTTGGTTTGTCATCAAGACTCCCCTCCATCACTAGATACAAATGAAAGTAATCCTAATCTTGTTCCAAGTAGGAGCGATCCCATTGATCCTAGTTTAAGTGGAAGTGAAATTGATCCACATGGGAATAATATGAGATTTGATGAATCTTAACGAAGACGAAGTAATTGTAGAACTATCCTTCACTGTCGTTTTGCATTGCGGTGCGAGAACTCTTTACGGCACTCCTATAAGAGGAAAATGAGGCAAGAAATGTAAAAGAGGCTCTTTCCACCCCTTCAAAGGATAGATGGATCAAGGTAATGAAAGATGAGACGGAGTCAATGAAGGTTAACAAAGTGTGGGAACTAGTTGACCTTCTAGAGAGACGTAAAGCTAGTGGGAACAAGTAGGTTCTCAAACTCAAACACAAGGTTGATGGCACAGTTGAGAGGAGGCATAAGGCTCGACTGGTCACAAAGGGGTACACACAACAAAAGGGAATTGACTACAAAGAGACTTTTTCCCCTATTATATGGTTTGCCTCTATTTGCCTATTCTAGCTATGGTTGCCAGTTTGGCCCTAGAATTGCATCAAATGGATGTAAAAACTGTCTTTCTTAGTGTAGAATTAAATGAAGAAATTTTTATGAAACAACCTGAAGGTTTCATCTAAAAAGGCTAAGAACACAAGGTTTGTGGACTTCTAAAGTCTATTTATAGCCTAAAACAATCTTCAAGGTAGTGGTATATTTGCTCTCATAGGGTGGTCATATCTAGTGGTTTTACTACGATTGATGACAATCATGGTGTCTATACCAAGAGGTTCAAAGGCAACTTTGTAATTATATCATTATATGTCGATGACATATTAATAGCTGGAAAAATGGAGCTTATTAAAGAGGTAAAGACCTAGTTATCATCTGACTTTGAACTAAAAGATATGGGCAAAGCGGTATATATCCTCGGAGTAAAGATTTTGCAAAACCATTCGAAGAAATTGTTATCTCTTTCTCAGGAGAATTACATCAAAAGTGTTCTTGAATGGTTTTACATGCTAAGATGTAAGACTGTGGATGCTCCTATCAGTAAAGGTGAAGCCTTGAGCAATAGAATGAGCCCAAAGACTCCAGAAGAAAAGGCATAAATGAGCAGAGTGCCTTATGCTGGTGCAGTTGGCAATTTAATGTATGCCATGTTATGCACTAGACCATATATCTGTTTCGCCGTTGGCCTGGTCCGTAGATATAAATCTGACTCAGGACTAGCACATTGGAAGGCAGTCAAGAGGATCATGAGGCACCTGAAGGGAACTTCTGATTATGTGCTATGCTATTAAGGCAATGATATGCACCTCAAGGGATACACAGATGCTAACTATGGAGGAGATTGGATCATAGAGAATCTACCTTGGGATATCTCTTCTTGCTCAACACTAGTGCTGTATCATGGAGTAGTAAGAAAAAATCATGTGTTGCCTTATCCATGATGGAGGCCGAATTTGTAGCTCTCTTAATAGCAGTGTGAGAAGCTGTTTGGTTGAAGAGGTTCCCAAATCACCTAATTGGTGAGGGGATAGTATTAGTATAGTATTAGTCTACAGACAGTTAAGCCGCAATTGCATATACTAAGGACCATGAGTATTATAGCAAGACCAAACACATTGACATTAAGTTCAAGTTTGTCAAAGATATGGTAGCACATTAGAATGTGGATGTCAAATATGTTTCTACGAAGAGTATGATTGTAGATCCCCTAACTAAGCCTATTGCAAGAGATGTGTTTATTGAACACACTAGGGCTCAGGGACTTCGTAGGTGTTAAATGTACTTGACTTATCTTTGTTATGTTTTTCCCACACATTCATGAATGATTGTTTAACACTTTTGAAGTAAGTTTATTTGCATACACTAGTTAGAATGTTTGAATGAACATTCTTATTTATGACACTTGTTGAGCATTCGTTAATGTGAAAAGTATGTTAGGTAGGCTTAAGGTTAGCCCTCTCACATAGGTAACCACTTCCATTGATTAGAGAATTGATGGGAGATGAGACAAGATTTTAAGTAGAATTATCAGAAAGATAATTATGAGAACCTATCAACCTAAAATCATGAATGTCGTCTTGATAAGGACAAAAGGTCATTACAACATATGGGTAAAAATGAATTTTACCTAGCCTACCTCGAAGAGGCCATATGTGAGTTCAAATTAATGAGTAGATTTGGGAACTTAGTTTGGATAAGGTGGCATCCAAATATCATCTGTACAGCATTTTGGTCTAAGAACCAAAAGACATACGCTCCATGGGAAAGGAGAGAATGCTGTAGCATATGTTTCATACCATGTGTACAAGAGACGACCAATCGGGATAATATAAGTTAGATCTCTACTTATATTAGTGTGAGACCCCATAAGGTTATGGCCTTATATGTATGTACCCTTAGGACTCCAATCAGTGACTTATGACTCAATTTAATGTTCATTATCTTAGTGTGTTGCCAAAGGATCATGAGTGATTCGGTCTGGCGGGACATGTCTAAAAAAAT
The DNA here is from genome assembly GCA_029747015.1 of Carnegiea gigantea. Taxonomy (NCBI): domain Eukaryota; kingdom Viridiplantae; phylum Streptophyta; class Magnoliopsida; order Caryophyllales; family Cactaceae; genus Carnegiea; species Carnegiea gigantea. The sequence goes on along the minus strand of JAKOGI010000269.1, from coordinate 173,265 downwards.
GAGCTGGATTTAGTTGAGAGTCTCGTGAGAAGAGGAAGATCATTCATGGAATCTCATTATGCATGTTTTATTCACTGGGGCACAAATTATGACATATGGGTCATAATTGTGAATATGAAATATGATGGTTCAATGAGGTCAAAATGAGACATCTTAGTAAGATTGAAATGATCTAGAGTACTCGCATATTTCCACTACTCATGTGCAGTTCTCGATGAGAGGCTATACATTCCTAATAGATGTATAACATAGATCTCTCACAAGTATGCTGGTCGCATGACCTATTTGTCCAGTATGAAGATTGTGAAGAAATAAAACAAACATTAGTTTTTTTAAGGTAGAGATAAGCACTCCCTTAGTGTGAATGGGAGATGTTAGACTTAGGGGCATAATATACCCATAAGGGGTGCAAGCCCAATAGGTCGACGGCTTAAGTCACCTATGAAAACCTAATGCCTTGAATGTTCTACTAATATAACAAGAGGGTCAGTCTAAGAGGAAAATCATTAGAGAAACATCGAGGGTTTCTAAGTGAGTTTTCTGCATAAAACCTAGGATTCTTAGGCTGTGAAATTGTGAAGGATCTCTGTATTGTGAGTTCCTTCCCGAGCGATAATTCAAGCCAAGATTCAATCGCATTCCACTGCTGAATTAAGGCAAATTCATTTACACTTAATTAGTCCTTTTAATTCCTTCAGTTTGGAACCCAAGTTCACATCTGAGTTTTAACCAAGGCTAACCCAACTTTCTGTAGTCATTCCCATCACAAAACCCACATTAGAAGGCCCATGAACAACTTTGCAATTTATTTAAGAAAACTTTGACTCCTGTGATTTTTCCTATTCTTGTAGTTAAAGAATAAAAATTTTAACAAATTTGATCATGATGGGGAGATTTCACTTATTTTGGACCATTGCATTTGATGTCCATGAATTCGAAAGCTTCTATATGCTACCATGAAATGTACAATTTATGTTGTTAAATGCAAAACTGGGCCTCCAGTTCTTGACATTACCTCCATGTAATATCTCTGTACGGCATATGGTGTAAATTCTGCAATCATGAACGTTTGTGTCATCTTGCCAAGATAGACTCTAAAACACAAGGGTAAATTTCTTCAAGTTAGTTGCTTTTTTATAGCTTCTATTCACCAAATAGCTTGAGAATAAATTGGTATGCAAGGGATTTGCAAAGTTATTAATGAATAAAATTATTGTTTTGGAGTTAAGGTTAGTGTTAGTAAGGAATATGTACCATGGCCATTGCACAATTATGATATTTTGATGTAGGGTTTTTCCAGGGTAAGCGTTTGTCTAGGACAAGCACCTTCCTAGCCACAAAGTTGTAACAGAGGACAAAAAATGATTGTCTCTAAGAATTGGGAATAAAGCATGCTTTCCACATAAAAATCATGAAGTTATGCATCTACATGTTAGGGATATGGTTTTATAATTTTGTCACAAGAATAACACCATAAGTCTTGAGGTTATAGTGAATAGTAATAGGATAAATGATGAACCAAATAAAGCTTCATAGTGAACAAAGTTCAAAGAAAACATGAAAGGTTTGGCAAACTCAACTTGTTCACCATTCCTTCAGTGTTGTTCACTTTACAACTTCAATTTAGATTGAACGGGATTCTCTACAAGGTAAGTGGATGTTCGCTGTAAGTATTTGGTTGGTTCATTTCAGTGGTTGATGGTTGCTCACAATTGGACTATTTTTTGTTCATCGTTGATTTCGGGTTGGTTTATCGAGTTGGTGAGTGTTGTTCACTTTATATTTCAAAGGTAATTGGGAGGTAATGAGAGAGTAGCATAGCAGCGAGGGTTGTTAGGGTGTGTCTATAGCTAATTGAGCATTAACAAATTCTCAAACGTGGTAAAGTCCTCAGGCGTAAATTTCATGGCGTTATTTCAAACTTTGGGGCAAAGAAGAGGAAGTTAAAATATCAAACAGTTTAATAGGAGGGGAACACTGGAGGCTAGCAAACTAGAAGAAGAAACTCTAGTGTCAAATGTGGTCAATTCAAAGAACTAGAAGAGGAAGTCAAAATATCAAAACAATTCACAAGTGCTATGCAACTTACCAATTATGCTTTATCTAATTTCATCCATGTATACCACTTTTTTTCAAGGTCCGTTACCATCTTGAAGGCCTTTGATAAATCTATTGGGGCTTTCTATAGAGCTGTCTAGAAATTTAAGGAGTTCATGTTAACAATAATCAATCAAGATATGTTATAATAGAAATAAATATGTTATATCTACAACTTGATTATCTCACATAAACATACTGAAGAACATCCTTTTTCATGTACTTGGATTTCTTCTGCTTTCCATCAAGTTTAGGATGAGATATAGTACGTCCACTATAGGGGTTTCTAAGTACTGATATTCTCCGACCATGGTTGCAATTCCTTCCCAGAACATCCAAAATCTATTTTCTTCTTCTTGATGGTCATACACAAATAATCTCCCCCTAATACATTTAATTTTGTTGTTAATGCATCAATAATCAAAGTATGAACAAAGTATATTAAGTATAACCTTGTAGTTGAAGGGTGTAATTCATTTTCAATAAACAAATATATTATAAGAAGGAAATCGATTATATGCTAACGGCTATATTTATGTTAGGAAAGGGAATAAAGGGGAATACTTATGTCGATAAGTGCACTTCATCAGTGGGAGAAAAGCATAGTCTACCAACATCATTTGTTCCGCTTTCAGTCGACTCTAGCCTTTCCACTGTCTTTAAGATATGGTGATCAACATATAAAAGGCATCTCTTTCACAATCCTCTTCGGCCGCTGCCTTACTGTCACCTCTTTGTCTTTTTTGCTGGCTTGATTATCTATTGAGTCCTTCTGCATAGGTGGTTTTGCTATACCCTATACTCCTTTTGTGTCCCTAGACTCGACTTTTTCTTTGTCTACCTTGTGAATGTATTTGGTGCTTTCTTGTGATTTTCCTAAATTGACTGCATTTTCAATGCCCCGATTCGTATGCTGATCAGATACTCTTGCAATTGATGCACTAGCATCTTTTGGGTGAAAATCCAAACTTCAACATTACAGGAGTAATGTCTAATGAACATGAGGCACATGGTCCTTTTTCAAGTGACATTCGAAGGCTAAAACGTCGAGGATAGAAATCCATTCTCTTTTTCTACTGCCTTTTTTCTCTAGCCATGCTTTCTAGCTGCTGAACCAGTTTCGAAAACTCTGGATTGCAGTAATAAGTGTCATATAGGGACAAGCAATCTATTGAGCCTAATTCACACCTATTGTGTCACTAGTATGTTAAAGAGAGCTTTGAATATTCTACATTGTCTTCTTTCCTTCTTATGCCTGAGCAACAGTAGTAACTTTATCATGTACATGAGCAATATGTTAATTTCTTAATGTTAATTTCAAAATTAAATATACAATTGTTAGGCTACAATTTTTGTAATATAAATGAGGAAAAGAAGATAAACTTTGAAAAGCATAGGAGAATCTCTTTCACTATTAAATATTTAGTATCTCTAGGAGAGAAGATTGGGTAGACTTAAAAATGATGCAAGCTTTAAAAAATAAATTATTACATAATCTATCCAACTAATTTGCATCCTAGAAGCACCACATTGTATTCTTTAGTAAGACTCTTTACACAAGAAACATGTTGGATGGAAATTAAAGCTATCAATTAATTTGCACCTTTTGATTGCCAAGTTAATATGAGTAACATTTAAGCCATATGCAATGCATTGTGGTCCCTAGTTAGAACCGCAAAATATGGACTAGAGCGAGGACTTGTGTTCCATTGTCTTAAATGCAAAACTTCTTGCACATGAGACATATTAGGCAACCACTAAGAGCTACGATTTCTGTTTTTGGGGGGGAGGGGGAGGTCCTCATTAAATATCATATGGAAACAGGATAGTGGGATCCGTGTCTTGTACAATGCATTTCTCTTCGATAATTTCGAATTATGATTTCAAATTTGATTAAAATTAAGAAGATATAAAATTTACCTAATTTCTTATTCAACATGGAAGATGATAATTTCATTTTTATTTAAAAAATAATGAAAAGCCTTGTTCTACCACAGCACGTAAAAATTGTACTGATACAAACTATTTTCTACAACTAGTAGAGATCTAACAGGAAGTTTCTCCCCCAATAAATATCTTGTGCCATAACTGGGGTGGCTTGTTGTAAGCTAGTTCACTGAATCACTTCAGAACTGAACTGATGGGTGAACTAACTTGCAATAGCCCCTTGATTCCTAACAAAGTCAACACCACACATAACACTATGCTCTATGCTGCTTCTGTCATCTCTCATACTTATTATTTTCCAAGGTTGTCCTATTATCCTGAAATAGTTTCAAATTTAGAAATATAGTTTAAGCTTTTGTATTTAGATCACTTAGAGATTATACTTGTAATTTTTGATAACTAGAAAGGCATGGGTTGTTCTCTAAAGAGTTGCACATTAATGTAAATTGCTTCGTTCATAAAGTTCTTATTGTAATTAATAGGGTTAGTGTAAAATTTACTTGTGTTAGCTCATTATGGATAGGTGTAGTATCTTAAAATGTTCCATTGCAATGTGGACAATATGGACGTCGTTGCTTTCTAGATGTAGTAGTTATGGAAAGTTCACCAGATACTCCTTGTTAGTGTTGTTCATCTTCCTATTCCGTGAGTTATACTTGCAAATCTGCTTTAGCAAAGCGTGCTACATTTTGATACTCAATCCTCTCTATTATTCTACCCCTTCTATATTCTCCAGGTGATTGTTCATCTCTATCTCTTCTTCTCACCTTTTCCGTTAGCCAATTTATTGTAACTAGGAACCATCTCTCAACTTTACCTACTATGAATTCCACTCTATCTAGGTAAAACAACTGACATAAATAAAACAATATATATGTTACAGTTGTTCTTTTCATTAGAAATATTATGTATGCTATTTAGGTGTACATTAATGAAATAGGATGACCGAATGTGCTCATCATTAGCAACAACAGCGAACCTATGAAGAAGTTGCTTTTGTCTCCCTTCCATTCAATTACTGCATCATTGAGACATTGGATGGTATATGCACACCAATTATAATTTTGTATTTCATTCACACTGCATAAATATTTTCGTGTACAAAAATGACAAGTGGCATTTGCATTTTGAATAATGCTAGTTGATATGCCATATATGATAAGCTATAATGAACTCAGGACCATGACCATAACATTAAATGACATCATCTATCCTTCCAACCTATTGTCCACCTCTTTTAATATTCCATATTTTTCTCCATCATTATAAAAACTTAGTGTGACTTTCTAAACTTTTGTCTTCACTTACTTCAAGCGGCCCCATTGGTAAGCCTAGTATGACATGGACATCTTCTTCATATATTATTCATTTATCATTGGGGAGGTTCAGCGCGGTGCCCCATGGGTCATAGTTCTCTAGTAACTACCTAGCCAATCGTTTAGGAATCTATCTAGTTCTCATAACTAAAATCCGTCTGAACCTTGTCTCCATTATGGCTTACCATTGTTCATAGTGTAGCCTTTCCACCAAATTTAAGAACCCACCTGGGGCCATTCTGTGACAAGTAGTCATGTCCATGATTTAGTCCTCATAATTGAAAGTTCCCGATTGGTAATTATCGGTTCTTGAACTTGGACACGCTTGAATTGGACTTTCTTTTTACAAGTTGCGTCAGTTGCTGGCTTTCGTGTATGTTGCTCAATTTCAATGCCATGACGCTTCTTCCTTTTTTTCCAGCAGGCTCATATAACTCACGAATAGTATCTTTACCATATTGAGTACCCTGGTCATCAGTATTTTAGGGCTCAGCTTGCGTGTGGGACACTTTTTTATTTCCATCAACTGGGCATAGCAATGTCATGTCATAAAAATATGTTGTCATCCCTTGATCTTTAGGTTATAGATATAAAGACTCTAAATTATACAACTGCCATGCAAGCAGGTTAAAAAAAAGCATTAAAAAACACTCTTAGAATACTAATTTGTAAGTTACTTGTTTGTAAGTTACTTCTTTACGAAGGTGCTACTTATTTTCCAGTAAATGTGATGTAAGGAATCACAATGCAACTAGTGGACTAGAGGTAAGGATAATATAATATCTTCTATGGTTCAAGTTTGCACATTGCTGCTTCACCTACTCTGGAGTAAACTGATGCCAATAGCTTGAAAGACTTCACTCTACTTTTGATCACTTTTTACTTAAGCTAAGCACAAGAGAGAATTAAGGTATTGAAGGCATTCCATCCATTACCAATTTAATGCTTTAAGATAATAAACAAAAGAAACGAGTTCATTACTACTTGCTATGTTTAGATCCATCTCAATCAATGAGGAAAATGTGATAAAGTTGTCCAAATCTAACTAAATCAAGCTTTCTTAAGTAATAACAACCCAATGCTCAAATGTAAAGGGTAGCTTACTGAAGCTTTTTCAAATAATAAAGAACCCTGTGCTCAAATTTGAAACTTATGAACCTAGTTACTGCTCTTAAGATTTAGCTCATGACATCACAACACCCTAAAGTTGAAAAATTCAAAGCCAAAAATAATCTTCTTGCAAGCTACTATTAACATGATCATATAGTAAAACAAACCAAGTAGAATTGGATTGTAGGTGCAGAATGGCATTAGCATAGCCCAAGAAATTGTCAAAGTATTTTTTTGACATTTATTTACTGCCCACAAAAGTAGTTTCCCATTTTCTACATTCTACAAAAACTCCTCATTAATTACCTAACAAAAGCAAAGTATACAACTCAATAGATATAAGTCCTAAACTGTTTTAAATTATATATAAGCATATGGTGAAAAATTGTGGGCTCATTGAAGAACAAAATGAAGCTTTACAACGACCAAAGTTGAAAGAGAAGGTGAAAGGCTATAAAACTCAACATGTTCATTATTTCCTTCAACACAATTCATAATATGACTTCAATTCATTCCTAAATTGAATGAGAATCTTCATCATTAAGTGCAGGTTCATGATAAAGTAAGGTCTTTGACTAGGTTCAGTTGATTCACTCGAAAATTGACAAGTATTCACTGTGAGAATTAGTTGGTTCATTAAATATTTGGTGGTTGTTCACATTCGCACTTTAATGTGGTTTACTATTGAGATTGGGTTACTGCACTGAGTTGTGCAGTATTGTTCAGTGTAAATGTCAACAATGTAGGTTAGAAGGCACTAAGAGGAGGAGAAGCGGCATCAATATATTCAAGTAGCATATGAAGTTCTAACAGCCCTTTTTTTCACTGTGTTGTCTATAAAACTTTGAAGGAATTAGCATTAAGGTTGTGATTATGGTAATCAACTTAAAAGAATGTCTTTGGTATCTTTTAATGACAGTAATAATCATGCTCTTACCATTATGATTGTCTTCTAATGGCTCATAACCAAAAGATAGTAGTTAGATACAAATATATTCTATTGTTGTGTCAAAAATAATTTTTAAAATGCAAAAAAAAAACATACACGTATACATTTACATATGCATATACATGCACACACACGACCAATAAAAATGAATCCTTTAAGTGGTAGGTTAATGAATAATGAATAGTAGGTTTAGTTATATATATATCAGTCATTTATAAATAAGTATCGTTTAGTAGTAAAATATAAAATTCTTTATGGCTCATTCTAAGTGACACATACTAAGTCCAAGGCTAAATATAAAAGCTATATATGTAAGAATCCGTAAACTTCAAATTCTAGTTTTTATTTTTGGTAATTATGTTGTTGTATTAATCACTAAAGAAAGATAGTTAATTACTGTTAAGCATACCTAGGGGTACACGATTCTATTTAAACAAGATAGAGCATATTCTTCACTAGAACATGTCCATTTATAGAAAACTTGACTTCTAATGTAGTACAGAAGTTGTCTCATAATTTGGTCTTCATTTGCTGCTTGTCTTCAAACAACATGCAGTTTCTTTCTCCCTAAATGACATAAAGCAGAGTGGGTGCAGCTGACTATATCATTCTTCTTTTGTACCACTACCCATGCATCTCTTTGCTAACCATACCTATAGAGAACTTACTGGGATTTGGCACTAAATTCAAGCTAAAACTACACTCAAAAGAAAATGAGAACTGAGTTTGCTCTCCATCACAGAACGCAAATTCATCATAAATGAAACAACTATTCACTGTAAGAATTAGTTGATTCATTATATATTTGATAGTTGTTCACAGTTGCACTTTAGTGTGGTTCACTATTAAGTTTGGGTTAGTTCACTAAGTTGTTGAGCATTGTTCAGTGTAAATGTCAACAATGTAGGTTAGGAGGCACTAAAGGGAGAAGAAGCAACATCAATACAGTCAAGTAGCATATGAAGTTCCAATAGCCCTATTTTTTCACTATATTGTCCATGAACTATGAAGTAAACAACAATAAGGCTACAATTTCCTTCATTAAGAATGGCTCTGTAACAGCCCATGACCACCCGCCATCGAGGTATTGTCCGCTTTGGGCAGGCGGGACGCTACCACCATCCCTGCCCTCACGGTTTTGTCCTCAAAAGGCGCCTCAATGGGTTGAGGTTTCCCCACGCTTATAAGGCGTGGTTCGTTCTCCTCAACTCCCGATGTGGGATACCTTCATCCACCCCCCCTCTCAGGGGCCCAGCGTCCTCGCTGGCACATCTGGTCAGTTCCATGGCTCTGATACCATCTGTAACAGCCCGAGACCACCCGCCATCGAGGTATTGTCCGCTTTGGGCAGGCGGGACGCTACCACCATCCCTGCCCTCACGGTTTTATCCTCAAAAGGTGCCTCGATGGGTTGAGGTTTCCCCACGCTTATAAGGCATAGTTCGTTCTCCTCAACCCCCTTAAACCAAAACCCTTGCAGGTAATACTATCTTTACTAGTCATATATCATGTTTCCATACTCTATTATCATATTAGGCATTCATAAAATTCTTATGGAAATATCACTAATCATAAACTTCACCTTAAGCACTCACACATTTCTCAGTTTCTAAGTGACCAAACTTCTTTACTAACAAGCGGTGAAACACTTACGCAAAGGGCGAGGTTAAGCATAGAGGCTTTCTTTTTCATAAGCATAACTTCTTAACATTCTGTTCGAACTATGCATGAAACCCTATTCATATGATGTGCATATGAGGTTATTTATTTTCATAATCATACTTTTTCTTGGCATTTCATTCATATGGTATGCATAAGATACACACAGTTCAAGTCTCAATCAATTCTCATTCATAGGACATGCATGAAATATGCTCATGAGACTTACTTCTCATATTCGTATCTTCTTAGCATCTCATTCATAAGTTAACTTAGAACATGCACATGTCATACACAGGAAGCTTTCTTTCTTTTACTGGAAACACTTCATTTAGCCTCTTGAGGCTCCTAAAAACTCTTCTCTTAGCCTCTTGAGACTCATATTCTTTTAAAAGAGTCTCTTTCATCTTGGTCTCATAATGACCCTTAAAAACTTTCTTTCTGAAATACTTAAAAAGGTGAAATGCCAACTGCTTTTCTTATTTAATAAGAAACTACCCTGGGCATAAGATCATTATAAAATGCTGGTTGGGAGAGATCTACACTCAATCCTAGTGAGCTTAACCCACACCAAGCTCTTACTCCCGGGATGGCAACTAACTTTAGACCTTAACCCGCCATCGAGGTATTGTCTGCTTTGGGCAGGTTGGACGCTACCACCATCCCTGCCCTCACGGTTTTGTCCCCAAAAGGCGCCTCGATGGGTTGAGGTTTCCCCATGCTTATACCGCATGGTTCGTTCTCCACAACTCCCGATGTGGGATACCTTCATCCACCCCCCCTCTCAGGGGCCCAGCATCCTCGCTGGCACATCGGGTCAGGTCCATGGCTCTGATACCATCTATAACAGCCCACGACTACCCGCCATCGAGGTATTGTCCACTTTAGGCAGGCGAGATGCTACCACCATCCCTGTCCTCACGATTTTGTCCTTAAAAGGTGCCTCGATGGGTTGAGGTTTCCCCACGCTTATAAGGCATGGTTCGTTCTCCTCAACTCCCGATGTGGGATACCTTCATCCACAACATTGAATTAAATTCTCAGGGAACACACTTACACCAATAACAATAGGGACGTGCTTATAAAGAGTAGGACATTCCATCATATGTCCATTTTACAAGCTAATTCTATAGGCAGCCCGTGCTTTATCATTTTCTAAGTTAAATTGCAACACAGTTTGGGTGGATATAAATGAATGAGTGGTACCCAAATCAAATAAAACATAATGTGGCTTTGAATTTTAAAAAAATGCATTTTAGCAACTATCACGTCAGAGTTTGATGCCTTCTTTTTACTCATCACGTAGGTTCACCCGGGTATTACAACTTTAGGAGGTAGGGTCCCCTGACATGTTGACACCAATGGCATTGTAGCTCCTTTCTGTATACCCTTCCGTCTTCTTAATAGGTTTGAATGGTTGACCTAACTGGTCGTATAGGTACGCGTTGAGGTCTTATGAGGTACACCCATTCCACAGGTGATCATAGGAGTCTCACCGTAGTTCGCTTACCTTAGTGGAGATCATTACTATGTACAATTCCAAAGTCTGCTAGGTTCTTCCTCCCTTTCGCTTTCTAGGTGTATTAGGGTTCGTCCAAGCCAAAACATCGTCACTCCAATCACGGATAACAATCCATATAATAGAAAGCAAGTAATACACGGATTATGTAATAATGGCAAAGAAGAAGAGCGGTAGGTACACTTTGCACAATGTTTATTCACATCCTACCGCTAGCACATAGTTTTTCAAGCATGCACACGAAAATATCCTTTAATTTCACTCAGACAATTCAAAATTCACATTAGCAAGGTACCATTTAGTAGGATTATCAATCATAGCAGCTAACTTCTAATGATTCCTTTCCTAGCTCAAAACGAAGGATTCTATCAATACACACATCTTAGCACATACGTATCTACGAGCAACATTTGATAAACATAAAGGTGCGTATTTGCGAATCTAAACTACCTGATCATCACTAACTGAGAGTTAAACCTTCGGTGTAAGAGAACTTGGCTCGGCTCTAAGTCCCCAAACAATAGGCTTTAACCTGCAAGGTCCTTACGTTTTTGAAAGGAAATAGTCTAACTGCTTCTACCTCTCTCTCCACCAACCTTTAAGTACGTCTGCTCACTCCATTATGGGGCCCGAGGAGCAAATCGTACTTCGCGGGCAAAGATGGGCTTGGAGTTAAGACTTTCCAATCATTCAATTTCAAGGCGTATATGCAAATAAACAAACAACCTTCGATTGGACTAATACTTAACTCATTCATGAGAAAACAAGTTACTCGGCTTACACCCTTAACAATTCGTTCGTTCACTCAATTAGTGAGCTCACTCGAGTAGTACCTAGCTAGCCAAATACGCCAAGATTCACATTAAACGCACAATTGTAGACCTAGTAGGCATATATCACATCGGGAGTTGAGGGGAACGAACCACGCCTTATAAGCATGGGGAAACCTCAACCCATTGAGGGGCCTTTTGAGGACAAAACCGTGAGGGGTGCACTGGACTCAGGGTGAGCGTGCCCTGGTGTGAGCTGTGTAGCCCCAAAGCGGACAATACCTCGATGGCGGGTGGTCGTGGGCTGTTACAGTGGTATCAGAGCCATGGACCCGACCCGATGTGCTAGCGAGGACACTGGGCCCCTGAGAGGGGGGTGGATGAAGGTATCCCATATCGGGAGTTGAGGAGAACGAACCACGCCTTATAAGCATGGGGAAACCTCAACCTATCGAGGCGCCTTTTGAGCATAACGGGTCTCATGGTGTTCGTTTATTATGTCGAGGTTATCATTAAACCCTTTCTAGATCATTAAGACGTAATAAACCTAAGGCAATCCCTTGTCGTGTCATTCACTTATTGAGCCAACCCTTCAAACATGCATTAACTAAATATATTAAATTTGATCCTAAACATGCATAGTTTACTTCGAACCAAACTTTCATGTACGTGTTAACTAAATGTACTAAAGTCGATTCTAAACATTCATATTTCGTTTCGAAACTATTAATTAGCCATGAGTTAATTATACGTGCTTGAGACGATCATAAACATGTATAGCTCACTTCTATTTAAATCTTCAGGCATGGGTTATTATATATGCATTCGAATTAATGCTAAACATATATAATTCATTTCGAATTAAAAACATAGGCATGAATTAACTATATGCATTCGAATTAACGCTAAAAATATATAATTGGTTTTGAATTAAAAACTTGGGCATGAATTAACTATATGCATTCGAATTAACGCTAAACGTATATAATTTGTTTCGAATTAAAAACTTAGGCATGAATTAACTATATGCATTCGAATTAAAGCTAAACGTATATAATTCGTTTCGAATTAGAAACTTAGGCATGAATTAACTATATGCATTCGAATTAACGCTAAACGTATATAATTCGTTTGGAATTAAAACCTTAGGCATGAATTAACTATATTGATTCGAATTAACGCTAAACGTATATAATTCGTTTCGAATAAAAAACTTAGGCATGAATTAACTATATTGATTCGAATCGAGGCTAAACATATGTACATCACTTCGAATTAACATTTTAGGCACAACTTACATTACTTGATTTGAATTGAAGCTAAACATATATAAATCACCTAGAATTAACATTTCAGGCATAATTTACGTCCATTGATTCGAATCGACGCTAAACACGTTTAAATTCCTTCGAATTAACATTTCAAGCATAATTTACATTCATTGATTCGAATCAACGCTAAACACATTTAAATTACTTCGAATTAACGTTTCAAGCATGATTCACCTAAATTGATTCGAGTTGAAGCCAAACACACATAATTCGTATCGAATTACAATCTCAGGCATAAATCAACCCAATGAATCGAACCTAAACATGAATAGCTCACTTCTTGACATTTCTAATGAATTTAACGAACCCTAACTTGACATGCAACATCAATCTATCGAAAAATATTTTTGAAAATAGTAATAGCTTAGGAGGCGAGAAACAACCACCTGGAATCCAAGCTAGGGCACACAGATTAGCTGGATTTGAAGCAAATTCGAACACCAATTGCTTACAGTCTCTTCTGTCCTTTGCGCAATTCACGACCTAGCCCCGACCCACAAACCTTGCATGTCCAAAAACGGACGAATGTTCGGCCGAGCTCGTGTTAATTCGCCCCTGTCTGTGGCCGGTTCTAGCCCAGCCACGCGTGAGGTAGTTCGCCGGCCTTGGCTGCGATGATCGTGGCTTCCCCCCTCTCTCTCCTCTCGCTCGCGTTCTTCTCTGCTCGCTCGGCCTCTTTCTCTCTGACTGTGGCGTGCAGCGGGGGTTGGCCGCCGCCTGACTTGCAGGTGCGCCGCCGTCGACCTCGGCCCCCGGCTCGCCGTCCGGTGGCGGGTGGTCGCGGGCTGTTGCAGTGGTATCAGAGCCATGGACCTAACCCGATGTGCCAGCGAGGACGCTGGGCCCCTGAGAGGGGGGTGGATGAAGGTATCCCACATCGGGAGTTGAGGAGAACAAACCACGCCTTATAAGCGTAGGGAAACCTCAACCCATCGAGGCGCCTTTTGAGGACGAAACCGTGAGGAGTGCACTGGACTCAGGGTGAGCGTGCCCTGGTGTGAGCTATGTAGCCCCAAAGCGAACAATACCTCGATGGCGGGTGGTCGTAGGCTGTTACAGTGGTATCAGAGCCATGGACCTGACCCGATGTGCCAGCGAGGACACTGGGCCCCTGAGAGGGGGGTGGATGAAGGTATCCCACATCAGGAGTTGAGGAGAACGAACCACGCCTTACAAGCGTGGGGAAACCTCAACCCATCGAGGCGCCTTTTGAGGACAAAACCGTGAGGGGTGCATTGGACTCAGGGTGAGCGTGCCCTGGTGTGAGCGGACAATACCTCGATGGCGGGTGGTCGTGGGCTGTTGCAGCTCATCCTTAATCTCTAAAACATAATTATTGGACCCTATCTTATTAGGTAATCAAATTAAAAGAATGTCTTTGGCATCTTTTAATGACAAAATTCGAATGTCTTTGGCATCTTTTAATGACAATAAAAATCAATGCTCTGACCATTATGTCTTTTAATAACTTCTAATTAAATATAGAAGTTGTCCCATGATTTAGTCCTCATTTTATTGCCTGCCTTGAAACAACATGTAGTTTGTTCCTCCCTAAAGACATAAAGCAGAGTGGGTGTAGCTGAATGTATTAGTCTTCTTTTATACCACTTCCCTTGCATCTTTTTGCTAACCATGCCTATAGAGAACTTGCTGGGATTTAACACTAAATTCAGACTAAAACTGCACTCAAAAGAAAGTGGGAGCTAATCTTGCTTTCCATCATAGAACACACATTCATCATAAAAGTATAACCAAAACTATAGATATATATGTTCCCAATTGTCATTCAAAATATTAGAAACTAAAACAGTCTAGTAGAACCCCAAAAACATGAATCGAAACTGGCTCAATATATAGATATATAGCATACGACAAAAGGGGTCAAACGAGGCTTAACTTGGGAGGAAAATTATTTAAATTAACCCCTAAATGAACAAGACCATACAACCCTAAATGAAAGCTCACAATAAACCTCAACAACAACCAAAATCAGGCAGCAGAACCCCAGAAGGTGGCTCCAATTTCAAAATTGAGGTAAGAAAAAAAAACAACCCTAATTCATGCCATCTTCTACAAGTCCTAGAATTCATGAATTGAGGAAAACTAACGAAGTCAACAGGTAAAAAAATAAAGGGCAGTTACACTTATAGATCATTAGAATGGTGAATGGGTTTTTCTGGTTTTGGGATTCCTGTATCAGGTCAAATTTCAAATATAGTTTAATTGAAATTATACACCAATTTCATCCAATATTTAGAATATGGAATCAACACTATGAAAGCAAGCTCTGAACCCTAAATTTCAATTCTTTTGAATTATTCTAATGACTAATCAAATATCTTACTTGGCTTTTCGCTTGTATGTGATTGTCACTCCTTGTTACCTTTTGGCCTTGTCGTTCACTGTGGTGTCAGGTTTAGCAACATATTCTGCATGCATGCCTTCGTAACTCTTTGCCATTGATGATGGTTACAGGCTCAAATAAACTGATTTCTGCTACTTTTGATTCCTCAATATCTTGCTTGATACCATGAAGTTGATTACTTGGATGATGCACAGTATAGAGTTGGACAGAGAAGGAGTTGAATTACAGATGAGGGTAAACGAAGAGGGACAGATTTGGTGGTCAATGGGAATTTTTCAGGTTGTGCATTTTTTTGGGTAGCGAAATGGCTACGAAATTTTTTTCCTTTTTTTTTTAACCTTGTGCTCCAGAGTGGCAAGAGCATGGGAAAGATAGGCATTTTGCCTCTAAGATATCCATCTGATTTACCTAGAATCCAGCAAGGTGACAACATTTTTATTAATCTGATATCACCTTCAACACTCTTAATAGATTACTCAAGATTTCATCTCTCTAATTTGTAGCATCTCTCGACTAAAAAGTCTCACGGGATTTTCAAATCTCTCCCTAATGCCAATTTCTAGAGACTGATTAATGTTGAACCGATTCCTCTAACCCCTAGTATAGCCCTATTTTTATAGTGGTTGAGGGACTAATCAGACTTAGTTTAGGGAAAGGAGAGCTACTTCTAGTCTTATTAAGCTTAATCTAGACTGACATGGTAGTTCAGCTGGGAATCTCTCTAATCAAATGCTTTAAACAGCTTCGAATTCTGATCAACTACTCTTATTTGGGCGGATTTAATCTTGAAGTGAGGAAAACGTGGGAACCGATCGAGTTCTTTGTTTAGCAGAATGGCCTGTTCCTATGCCTAAGCCAAGCCCATTGGGCTAGCTTGCACACTCTCTTTGCTATTTTTTGTAGCGCTAATTTAGAATTCATTTTTATTAGCCATTTTCCTGGACCCCCAAATACATAAGTTGGGGTGTTATTTTCATCATTGAGCGATTAAAATAGAGATGTCATTTTTACGCATCTATAACATCAAATGTCTAACTGCAACCCCTTGAAATTTGCAAGAAGCAACAAACCACAGAAAAAGGAGGACAAGATGATGACCTTAATTTAACTGTCATATGCTTAGAAGAAAGAGATGGGAGGGGTGCTACATTGGCAACGAGTTTGAGACAGGTGTGAGGATTGGTTTCCTAAGCATCTATTCATTCATCAACTATCTTCTGTACTCTTTTTTTTTAGTTTTATTTGCATGATTTATATTTTATACTTTCCATTCATTTAGGCTTATGCATCCTTTATTTTTTGTCCCGCCTCATTGTTTGGTTTATTGCTGCGCTTAATGAGCATGGATGGCTTCTCCACGACTGCTAAGAGTGGCGACCATTTGCATGTTTGGAAAATTCTTATTTTTGGGCCACTCATATACATGTGTGGGAATAAGTGCGGCCCAAGGGGATTTGTTTATGCACACGCATATTTTTTGACATCAATAACATGCATTAACCCATTAAGCAAGATCATTTAATAGTGATATATAAGAAAGGTAATGTTTTATAATATCCAAAAGTTTGGGGATATTTGTTTTATCTATACAACCACCAAGTGATAAGCACTCACACATTGATTTTGTATTTTTCCTTTCCTTTTTCAACCCCAACATTTATGTGTAATAATTAATAAATAAGCTAGCAAATAGATAAATCCACAAGTTGTATTATTTGCTCAGTATCGATGCGTTAAAAATGTATACCATTAAATATCAACATACTAAATGTCAAATTTAAAAGTAGATCGTTTAGATATGCTACTCATAAGTTAATATAGGATAATTGTCATAAAGAATCCACTAAAATAATGTTAGATTTAGGTCAACCACTTTTATTTTTTGCATTAAAAAGAGAACGTATTGTCACATCAATAATTGATGCACCAACATTTTCTTGATTAGTGGAGTGCGGCATGTGTGTCTTTTTTCGAAGCCTTGTTGATTGATTTTTTTGCTTAAAAAATCTCATATGAGTGTTGTGGTTGCGTTGCCTTTCTCAGGTCAGACTGATAAATGCATTTCTCATTTCCTAGTGCCCGATGAATGTTTCCTTTAGTTAATTACCATTGTTAAAATAATATTTTATTTATTTTTATCTCCACCACTATAGAGCGAGACTATAACTGAGGTAAGTGACTTTACCTTATTTGAATAATATTATATACATGTATTTATATTCTAAATTAACCTTGTTTGATGTAGCATCATAATTCTAATTAGTAATATAAAGGATTGTTATCATACACCCACCTTAACATTTAGTTAAATGTTATTTGTGATCCGTTATTTTGATAGTTATTATTTATCCCTTGACCTTAAAAATTATTATCGTGCAGTCCCCGAAGGTAATTGGACGAGGGCCGAGGTAGGTT
The DNA here is from genome assembly GCA_029747015.1 of Carnegiea gigantea. Taxonomy (NCBI): domain Eukaryota; kingdom Viridiplantae; phylum Streptophyta; class Magnoliopsida; order Caryophyllales; family Cactaceae; genus Carnegiea; species Carnegiea gigantea. The sequence goes on along the minus strand of JAKOGI010000269.1, from coordinate 155,787 downwards.
AGACAATAATAAATTTCTTGCATATAATAACAATTTCTAAGATGAGGGTGCTAAATAATAAGTTCAAAAACATTTGGTCACAAATAACATTTATCGAAATATGGATGGGGTATTGTAATACCCGCGTACTTTATTTGCTATTAAGCTGTTCATAATGTCTTTTTACGTTATAAAAATCATATTTTATTAACGATACAAGTTAAATTATTATCGATGTGCTTATGTGAGTGATAATTTCTATTAAAAAGAATATTTTTGAAACCATTAATATTATTATTATTAGTTTTGAATCTCTTTCGATGATTCTTAATAACTGTTGATAATGGTCATTATCGAGTACTAAATCGAGTAGGAACCCGAATACAATTAGGTTGTCAATCTTAGATGAAGTTCGATATTTATTAAATCAAACCTAGATAGATTTGGGAATGAATAACCGATGAAAGGTTATTTTAGCGATTGGGTTTAGAGCTCGAGATACGAAGTAGGTTAGCGGTACCCATTCTTAAGCAGCTTGGAACAAAAATAAAAAGAAAGAGAAAGGGAGGGGCATTTTGGTAATTTATGCGTGACCCCTTCTCTTTCTTCTTCCTTCATGCGTGAACGTCCCCCCTCGACATTCTATCTTTTCTCTCTGCTCTTCTCCTTCTTCCTCCTCATTCTCCAACATACACATGGCCTTCATGCTCAAAACTCAGAAGATTTTCGCCACCCATAGCTGCAAAACTCTCCCATTTGACCACCCCTTCAAGCTAATAACAATTGGTGCAAAATTTAGGCTGAGATCAGAGAAAAACCACCATGTTTTTAGTAGGTCAAGGCGATGAATTAGAGCATGAACACATGTCCAGGTATGACGATGCAATTAAGCTCTTAGTTGCTTCAATCTTCTATAAAGTAGAGTAAAAATTCGCAACTTCAAACACCCAATTCAACCTCAAGTGAGTAATTGAAATTTGGGTCTATTTTAGGGTTCGAATTTTGTGAGTTTGGGCGTGAATTGGCTGAAATTGGAGTCTGTTCGTGCATGGGTAAGCAAGAGCTGAGGATTTGGAGTGGTTCGAACACCTAAAGTCAAGCCAGTCAGCCCTTTAAATGAACACCTAACTCGGAATCGAGGTGGGGATTTCTTTGCTCCTAGTTATTACTACCTTCAATGATTTTAATTAAATTTAGTTGGTGCATGTTGATTCTAAGCTTGGAAATCAGTTTGGGTGAATTAGAATCGATATTAAGAAATTACAAGCATGATACTGATTTCGGGTTAGATTTCATGTTAATTCGGTACATGGTTGAATGAATCGGTTAGTTGAAGATTTCGGAATAAATAGAATGTGCTGTAGGACTGTTATAGTGGCAGTTTATCACACTTGAATCCTATTATGAAGACTAAAGAGGCTAGCTGAATAATTGAAATAATGGTGGAGTAAACTGAATTGGATCTAAGGATTATGGCTAAATCAGTTTGGGCAGGATTAATAGTCTATTCGGAGTAATTACAATGGAATATTATGCCTATGGATATTAGTTTGCGAACTAGAAAGCAAAATATCGCTTTAAAATCTTTATTGCATCGGTTAATACATTTAAACTCTATGTTGGTCATTAAGCATCAATGTTATACGAATATATGATCGTTCTATGTATTACTGGTTTATGCATGTCAATATTGAATCGAGCTTGGTAGTTGGATGGTTTGAGGTGGAACTAATGAGAAATTTGAGGTTCTTGTGATCGGTGTTGTGTGAGAAGGGAGCCTGGGTTGTGAACTGCCGCAACCATGTGGATTGCGAGGCAATGTGTGGCACATTGGGCAGAATCTGCCATGTCTTGCTATGAAGTGTGTGAATGTCCCCCAATGTGCTACGTGACACTATGTGACCAATTCTTAAAATTTTAGACGTCTTTTAAAAGAAGGGTTGTTTAAAAGCTTGTTTTCATGATTGTGAATGCCTTTAACCACTTACCAATTGCCTGATAGTTTATGAAGATGTTTATAGCCTAAAAGAAATCCTAAATCATCGAACTACTCAGTGAGTGACTCGATTGAACAGTTGATAAGCTTAGGAAGTTTAAAAGCGAACTAAAAGTGAGTTCGAAAATCTTTTAAGGCATTGGTTTTTACATAACTTCTCCTTGTGTTTAAAAGGATTTAAACGCCTTAAAAAAGGACATCTTAAGGTACTAATTATGAAATTTAGCTGATTTGTATGCTAGCTGCTTATTTAAATTTCGATTGAGTTTCGAGTTACGAGCTAGTAAAATTATTATGATTTTGAGAATCGTTTATGTTGAAAAATTAGGGAGAAACCTTGTTTGAATTATAAGCAACCCAAGCACCTTTAGTTTGGAATAGTGATAAGTTCGAAAATGTTTTAAGGCTTTAGTTATTATGCATTCCCCTTTTTGAGTTTTAAAAAAAAGGTTTGAAACAAACTGAAAAGTGGCATCTGAGAATTTTATTATGAACCTGGTTTGAATTAAATGCTAACTAAGTACCTTAAGTTTCAAATGAGTTTTGATTTACAAGTTAGCAAACTTATTACGTTTATAAGAATTTTTTAAGTTAAAAACAAAGTCGACTTATGAGTTAGCAAACTTATTATATTTATAAGAAATTTTTAAGTTAAAAACGAAGTCGATTTACAAGTTAGCAAACTTATTACGTTTACAAGAAGCTTTTATGTTAAAAACGAAGTTGATTTACGAGTTAGCAAACCTATTACGTTTATAAGAAGCTTTTAAGTTAAAGACGAAGTCGATGTACGAGTTAGCAAACTTATTACGTTTATAAGAAGTTTTTAAGTCAAAAACGAATAAACTATAAATATTTCGAAAGGTTATGGTCGTTTTGTTAAAAAGTAAGATTTTAGCGAAATAAGCAACTGAAAAAGAGAAATGAAATATATTTTAAACGCTAAGAAAGTGCTAAGTAATTGGCCAGACCTTGACGGTGGGAACTAGATGCAAAGATGGCACGAGCTGTTTCCCCCAAAGGTAACGTTGGGAGCTGGACGCAAAGATGGCGTGGGCTGTTCACAGGAGCTGGACTCAAGATATGACTATCTTGGTGTGAGTTGTTCCCCAAATATACTATGATGTGTGACACGTAAGAAAACTTTGAGGTGGATTGGACTCAAGATATGACTATCTTAGTGTGAGTTGTTGCCCTACAGAGGACAATATCGAAGTTAGAGTTGCTCTACTAAGTAGCATTTTGGTCAAAAAGTTAAGTACATATACCACGGGGATAACGTGAGTTGTAAGTGACGATCTTACTTAAGGGCAGTGTAGATCCCCTAGCCAGCACAATAGGATGTTTTTATGTTATGAGTAAGTTCCTAATAAATGGGATATTGGCATTTTGCAATTTTAAGCATTTCAGAAAAGAAAGCTTTCCAAGGGCCATTATAAGGCCGTATTGAATAAGATTTGAAAAGCTTATAAGGGTCCTTAGAGGACCATTACAAAAAAAGTTCTTTTAAAGAATATGAGCCTCAAGAGGCTAAGTAAAGTGTTTTAAGAAAAGAAAGAAAGCTTTCAAATGTACATATCCTACACATATTTTATGATCGTGTCTCCAAGTATAGTTAAATGAATTTTCAAATAAAGTATGGTTACATCCTAGTAATGCATCACACATTCAAGCTTTTCAATGTGCATATTCTATGAAAGAATGTTTTCTGCCAAGTCTTTCTTACTAATTTGGATGTTTTAAGAACTTTTAGAAAGAATTATAAGCTTTAAAGAAGTTGGCATGAATTATAAACTATTCCTGGAATATATTGAGAGACACTGTGTTTTCAAAAGTATGTTTGAAAGTTTTATACTCACTCTTTGTGCTTACTTGTTTACGTGCTTGAATGCTTGTTAGAAAAGAAGATTAGTCATTAAGGGCCTAGGGATGAATTGAAGGACTAGTGTAAAGTACAAGGGTGGTAATCTTTCCTTGGGGGCTATGATTGCCTAATATGATAGTATTGTACAAATACGTGATATGTGACTATTATTGTTATTCTTACCTGTAAATGGTTTTGGTTTTAAGGAGTAGGAAAATTCTCACTGAGCGTGTGGTTGCTCATCCCTTTACTTATACCCTTTTCCAAGTTCAGTTTGAGCAGGTATAAGAGATATTTTAAAATTATTTTGACGCCGACCCATCTAAAGTCTTTTGCCGGCTTTGCAAGTGTTCGATGCCTACCACGTTGTAAATATTTAAGTTCATTGTTGTATATGAAAGCATGTAGTCAGCTCTATACCTATATATATATATTACTTTAACCCTTGTATTAGTTGTTTGATTGTGATTAATCCCAGGTGAGTGGCCCGAGGGGTTGAGTTTGGGTTATTTTAGCATATGTTATACCTTATTACCAACTTACAGGTACCTTTAGTTGAGCTAAGACCCTAAAATGTTGCTAAAATAGGAAAAACTCTTGCAGTTTTGTTTTAGAATGACTATCTAATTGCTAATCCAAACCCTCGATCTTCAAGAGCCTTAGGGATTTCCTTCTAGGGGGTCTTGGCGGTGTGACCCCTCCTCAGGTTGGGGGTGTTAGAAGTATATGATAATAATTTATGATATAGATGTATGTTTAGGCACCTCTTAAGGGGTAGGTTACTTGATTTTGCCATGTGGGAACAAAGCCTAGCCTAGACAAATAGCTAAACTGACCTAACCCGGCTTAGCCCATGGTAGAGTTTCCTCTTCCCTCTTGCTTTGGCATAGCCTCTTTTACTTCTGAATCCACCACCCCTTGACTTAGAAGTTGTGGCATAACCTAGTAGAACAACCCTCTTCCTCGCTTCTTGTCTGAGAACCTTTTTGTTATTTGTGCTCCCTTCCATAGTACACATCACACCATTACATATATTTTGCAATGCGTGCGCTATGTTTCTGTCCATCGAAATCGTAGGCATGGCATCTTTCCTTCTACCTTTAGTGGTAGTGCAAAACCCTATCCTACCGACCACCTTTTCCATGTTGATATTTTTTGATGCAGAATAAGCAAGAAGGAATGCAGGCTGGAGCAAGCACTTAAACAGACCTAGCAAAGTCAGATTGAGTTTAAAATTAGAACAAGGTTGTAATCCCAGAATCAAGATAAACTAAGCTTGTTCTTGGATAAAGGTACACCACCAAGGCAATTTTAAGGCCCTTGGAGCTCAACTAGATACAGATACACCACCGGGTAGCTACCAGGACTCACTAGAACATCACCTGCAATGGCCACATTACAGGACGGCTAGAGAGAGTTTGAGAAGAAAGGAACTGTGCTTAACTTAAGTCATTCAACAACTGCTTGTTGCAACTAAAAAAGATGCTTTTATACTTAGCCTTGCACTCCCTCTTAACGGCTAAAACTAAAAACAAAAACTAGCTAAAAACGGTAAGCAAGTTCAAATTACAAACATCCTAAAACAACAGCTTTAAGTTGATCTTTGACACCTAATTACTTTACTAATCTCCATTATTGAGGTGTTAAGCCTGCATCCAAGTACTGCTAATGATGGCCATAGGGAGCAAAACTTAGCTGCTGATGGGATGATTAGCTCTGTTAATTAGCAAGTACAACAGCTAGTTGTCTAGTGGATCAAAGGGAATTTCCTTTGATTTTGTGCCGGTTAAAAATAGATGCAATGTGATCTGAATGAGCTGCTTTAGGGCATTCGTTGATAATATTTCTGATGCCTTTTCAATCCCTTAAACGTGTTCAAGCTTGCTACTGGCTAGATTGAAAACTGGGCTAGATTGAAAACTAGGGGAGGGCTGCTACTGGCTGCCTATTTCTAGTGCAAAAAGGAGCAACATGTGGGGCAACTTGTATCATTTATTAGCTACTAATTAAGATAGCAAATGAGCAATGTTACTCCCTAAAATGACTTGTTGACTACTAGATTAAGTAGCAGACTTTGAACTGGTTAAGCAAGCTGGGTAGGATGTTGTGAACTGGACCTTGTTGCATAACTTTGAGAACCATGGCTTGAACTCTTTGACTTGTGCTAGACTTAGTGCAGGGATCTCCATCAGCCTCCCCTTGTTGAAGAGGATTTGACCTCAAATCCTCAAGGGGTACATCCTCCAAAGAAGGACTTGAATCTGTAACATTAAATGTAGCAAAAACACTATGCTCTTCTGGTAGCCCTACTTTATATGCATTGTCATTGATCCTTTTTAAAACTTCAAAGGGACCATCTACTCTTAGACTCAACTTGGACTTTCTTTTCTGAGGGAACCTCTCATTCCTCAAATGGAGCTATACAAGATCCCTAGGCTGAAAAACAACCTTCCCTCTGTGCTTGGTGGCTTGAACCTGATAACTAGCACTGCTCTTTTCAATCATTTCACTAACATTATCATACAATGCCTGAATCTCCTTCACTCTCTATTCAACTTCAACACTTGGCTTTCCTTTAGTGGCCCTTGGAATAAAATGTCTAGGAGTTAAGTGATCAACTCCATAAACTATTTTGAAAAGGGATAAGCTGGTGGAGAGCTCTATTATATGCAAACTCCACATGATGTCACAATAGGTCCCAAGCTTTAGCTTGAGTTCTAATCAAGGCCTGTATAAATTCCCCTAAAGTCTTGTTAGTGACTTCTTTCTGGCCATTAGTTTGAGGATGGGAGGTAGTATTAAACTTGAGCTTTATTTCTAGCTTCTTCCATAAGGTAAGCCAGAAATGGTTTAGGAACTTAGCATCCCTATATGATACAATGGACCTTGGAACTCCATGTAACCTCATAACTTCCTTAAAATATAGCTCAGCTACCTAAACAACATTAATCGTTTTGGTACAGGATGTAAAATGAGCCATCTTTGAGAATCGGTCAACAACCACAAAGATTGAGTCCTTGCTCCTTTGAGCCCTTAGTAGACCCTAGACAAAATTCGGGCTCACATTAGTCCAGGGACCTTAAGGTACTCGCAACAGAGTGTAAAGTCCCTGTGGTAGAGAATGACTCTTGGCAGCTTGGCATGCAACACATCTCCTAATGATGTCTTGAGCATCCTTAGACATGCCTGGACAGAAGTAATACTCCTTGAGCATAAATGTGTTCTTGTTTTCCGCATAATGGCCAGCTAAGGCCCCTTCACAGACCTCTCTAATCAACAGCTCCCTTGTTCTATACCTTAGAACACACAGCTTGGTACCCTTAAATAAGTATGCATCCTACAGTCGATGGTCCCCTTTTGGCCTCTGTTTACAGCTCTCATACAGCTCCTGGAAATCCTCATCATGCTTATATAAAGATTTGAGGTGCTTAAATCCCAAAACACAGGCCTCTAACTAGAATAGCAATAAGTGGCTCCTGGATAGTGCATCTACTCCTTGATTCAATTGCCCTGACTAGTGTTTGATGGTGAAATGGAATGGCTGAAGATACTCCACCCACTTGGCATGTCTAGCATTAAGCTTGTGTTGGCCTGAATGTACTTGAAAGCCTCATGGTCAGAATGGAGTATAAACTCAGTAGCTATAAGGTAGTGACTCCAATATTCCAAGCACCTGGAGATGGCATAAAATTCCTTGTCATAAGTCAAGTACCATCTCTTGGAATCACAGACTTTCTCACTGAAGAAGGCTAAAGGTCTAGCTTTTTGAGTTAGAACTCCACCAATGCGGACTCTAAAGGCAGCACACTCAGCTTCAAAGACCTTTTTAAAGCATGACAAAGTAAGAACTGGTGCTTGAGTTAACTTCTGTTTGATCTACTCAAAGGCTTGCTGTGCCTTTGCATTCTATCAAAATGAACTTCCTTTGATCACTTCAGTCATGGGGGCCCTAATGGTACTGAAATTTTTGATAACCCTACTATAGAAGGATGCTAACCCATAAAAACTTCACATCATGGATGCTCTTAGGAACTAGCTAGCTCCTAATAGCTTCCACCTTGCTTTCATCCACTTGAATACCATTAGCAGTGACTATGTACCCCAAGAAAGTGACCTTAGAAGTGAGAAAGTGCACTTCTTAAGGTTCCCACACCTCCCTGAGATGGCTTAAGTGGTCTTCTTCTATCCTGCTATAGATGCGGATATCATCAAAGTAGACAACCACAAATCTACCAATGAAGGGCTTGAAGACATGGTTCATTAACCTGATGAATACATTGTGTGTATTAGACAAGCCAAAAGGCATAACTAACCACTCATATATACATGCCTTGGTCTTGAATGCAGTATTCTATTCATCACCCTCCCTAGTTCTGATCTGATAGTAGCCACTCCTTAAGTCAACCTTTGGGAATACCCTTGAGCCATAAAGCTCATCTAGCATATCCTCAATTATGGGAATAATATGTCTATATTTGATGGTGATTTTGTTGATTGCCCTGCTATCTATACACATCCTCATACTCCCATCCTACTTTGGCACCAATAAAGCTGGTACAGCATAAGTATTCAGGCTCTCCCTCACCATTCCCTTGGCTATTAGCTCCTCAACCTATCTTTGCATCTCTTGGGTGTCTTTGGGGTTCATTCTATAGCCTGGTTTGTTAAGCAGGATGGCTCCTAGAATTAGGTCAACATAATGCTGAATTGATCTTTTAAGTTGGCTAGGTGGGATCTCTTCTAGAAATACATGGGGGTACTGGTCCATAATGGATTTGGCTAAGGGTGAAATGTTTAGGGGCTCTTCTTGGCTAGAACTGCTTTGGTGAATCCAGTCCTTGAAAGGCTTCAATTTATGTTATGAGGCTTTTAGGTCAGCCTCTACAAGCATTAGTAACTTTTCAATGGTTTCAGTAGGTTTTGAGGGCTTAGTCTTGGGCATTTGATATGTTGCTGAAGGGGTTAGAGTGATCTCTTTTCCATCCTTGACAAAAGATAGGTGTTCTGGTAGCCATCATGAATCACTCTTCTATTATACAGCCAAGGTCTCCCCAACAACACATGGCATACATCCATAGGGATTATGTCATACCAAACCTCATCAAAGTAATTCTTCCCAACTGAAAATAAAACTAAACATCTGGAATTAACTTATAAGCCCTTATCTTGACTCAGCTATTGGATGCAGTATAGGTGTGGGTGAACTGATGTTCGCAAGCCCAGTTTCTCAACCAAAGTTGTAGAAGCCACATTAAAACGGCTCCCACTGTCAATAATTTATGAGCAAAACTTTCCTTAAATAGTGCATCTGCTGTGAAATATGTTCTCCCTTTACACATCTTTGGTGTTTCTCTGAACATTAAGGGCCCTCCTGATGACCAACTTTTCTTCTTCATTAGGCTCAGTAAGCACATCCTATCGCTCTTGTTTCTCCATCAAGAAAGTATCCCTCGTCCTCTACTTCCTCCTCCTGGGAATCTTAGCACTCAGCTAAGGTAATAACTCTTCTATTGGGACATTCAGAAGCAATGTTCCCTAAGCCATGGCATTTGAAACATCTCCTAGGGGCAGCAGGGTTAGGTGGGGTTATTTTGAGGAGTTGGGCTCTTGGGAGAAATCTAGGATAAACTTCTAGTGGGTTTAGGGGTTAGCTGGGTGCTCCCCTTGTTGAAAGGTTGGGTTCTGGGAAAGGGCTTTGGTGGTTCTTTCTTAACAGCCTTGGACTTCTTCTGTTGCTTAACTCTATGAGCCAATACACATACACCCTTAAAAGTCATCTACTGCTGCAGTTCAACCATATGTGAGTACCTAAGGTCAAGTCCACTAAAATATCTCACAATGGTTTAATCTCTAGGTTCATGCAAGTCACACTTAATCGAGAGTTTTTCAAACTCTCTAGCGTATTCCACAACATACATGCTTTCTTGGGTTAGACTATGTAGTTCAAAATAGTAGTCTTGAAGATAATAGGGGGTAAGAACTTGTTCTTGAGCTTGGACTTCATTTTAGCCCAAGTCCTAATCTTACTCTTCCTCTTCTTGGCTCTCTTAGCACATAGATTGGTCGACCAGAGTGATGCATACTTCTTCAGCCTTAATGCCACAAGCTTGACTTCTTTATCTTTAGGGATGTCTTCATTATGAAAGACCCTCTCAACTGTAAGCAACCAGTCAAGAAACTCATTAGGATCTAGAATTCCTTCAAACTCTAGATCTCAATGTTGATGTCAAAGCTAGATTGCTTGTGTTGGTGCCTTCTGCCTCTCCTCTACCTTGTTTCAGAATCACTTTCACTTGACGAAGCAAAGGGGTTGCTTTAATTATCAACCTCTTCCTCATGTGACTGCTCAGAAGAGCTATGAGATTCTGAATGTGAGGTCCTCCTTTTGTTCTTGGGAGATTCTCCTAACTGTTTCTTGAGATACTCATTTTCTTTCTTAAGATATTCATAGTTCTTCATCAAAGCCACAAACTTCTCATCTAGTAACATACTTCCACTCATCTTGCCTATTCTAGGGAAAAGGTTCTTTATAGACTGTGTGGTTGGCTTAAGGGTTGTGTTAGCTACTGGTTCAAGCCCAGGAGAGTAGCCTAAGCAAGAAGGAATGCAAATTGGAGTAAACAACCAAACAGACCTAGCAAAGTCAGATTGAGTTCAAAACTAGAATAAGGTTGCAATCTCAGAATCAAGATAAACTGAGCTCGTTCTTAGATACAAGCACACCACCAACCCAAGTTCAGGGCCCTTGGAGTTGGGATGGATACAAACACACTACCAATTAGCTACCAGGACTCACTGGACCACCACCTGTAATGGCCCCATTACATAGCTAGAGAAAGTTTGAGAGGAAAGGAGCTATGCTTTGGTTAATTTATTCAACAACTGCTTGTTACTACTGAAAAAGAGGCTTTTACACTCAGCCTTACACTCCCTTTCACTGGCTAAAACTGAAAATAGAAACTAGCTAAAAATAGTAAATAAGTTTAAATTACAGTTACTCTTTGACACCTAATTAATTTGCTAATCTCCATTACTGAGGTGTTAAGCCCTTACAGCATCGAAGTATTACTAATGACGGCTTTGGGGAGCAAAAGTTAGCTACTGATAGGATGATTAGGTCGGTTAATCACTAAGTATAGAAGCTGGGTATCCATTGGATCAAAGGGAATTTCGTTTGATTTTGTGTCGGTAAAAAACAGATGCAATGTGATCTGAATAAGCTACTTTAGGGCATTACTTGATAACATTTTTGATGCCTTTTCAAGCCCTTAAATGTGTCAAAGCTTACTGCCATAATGGAGCCAAAGTTGACCCTCCAAAACACCCCCGGGCTAGATCAAAAACTAGGGGAGGGCTGCTATTGGCTGGTTGTTTCTAGTGCAAGAAGGATCAATAGGTGGGGCTACTAATTAAGCAAGCAAATGAGCAAAGTTACTCCCTAAAATAACTTGCCAGCTACTGGACTAAGTAGCAGACTTTGAACTGGCTGAACAAGCTCAGTAGCATGCTGTGAACTGGTCCTTATTGCATAACTTTGAGAACTATGGCTTGAACTCCATGACTTGTGCTGGACTCAGTAGAGCGATCTCAATCATTTTTCTTATCCGTTTTAATGCTTACCCATCTCTTGCTCTAGATTATCTAACAAGGACCTTGTTTCCTTCTCAGCACATTGGTAGGCCCTTACCTTTTTCTCAGTTTGGGTATGGTTCATCCAACAACTCCTATCCCTTTCCTCTCATGACCCTTAAATGTGGGATGCTGTTATTGTTATGAATGCCCAGTCTACAAAACCTAACATATATGGGTGTCAATATTGCAACCACAAATATAGATTGCTAATTTGGTTATGCCACACTTGTCTTCTTTAGGAAATTAGCTTATATGATATACTTAATTCTCTATTGTTCTGATTTCCTATGGGTTGCTTACTATTGTTGATGGCTCATACTCTTCTCCACGTACCAAAGTTGCTTATTTCATGAGTGAGTCAACCGTAAATACAAAGGTTCAAGATAGGCTATAGCTTATCAAAGTGTCAAATCATAGATCTTTACAACGCTATCACTTGAGGTGCTGACTGCTAATCATGACTATCCTGCTTCCTTTTTTACATGGGATAGACTTGCTCATCATTTTATGCACTAAAGTTTGTATGGCACATGCCATGTATTTAAAACATATGTTAACCCGATGACCTGGCCATCACATACAATAGCTGTTTTCCTTAAAGTACTGGCTCTACCAATTAGAAATCATCAAAATAAACGAAAGATAAAGGAAAGATAAAGGCAATTGGAGGAATGATAGTAACAACAGCAACAAAAGTGGTGAGAGCATAAAACATCAAGGTAACACCCCTTTTAATTAGCAGTATTCAATTAATTCCAATAGAAGGTTCGTGCATGTAAGTTCTAACCTCACTTTTGCTGGAAACTCGATTGAATTAGCAACATCGGATTTGGACCCTACTAACCTTACTTATGAGATAGTTTTTAGTTTGAGTTCGCTCTTCAATGCCCTCATTTGTTGTTATTCATTGCTCCTACACCTGTTCTTTGGCGTCCACTTTTATTATAATGTCTGTTTATGATTGATAAGAGTAGCTTTAGGATCCTTTCTAGATCCTCAACCCACATGATCCCTATGATAGTAATCTTATCTATGAATCCACTCATAATGGCACCACTAAAATTGTATTTGGGAAGGGTGTTATGCTCCCTATCAGACATTTTAGTGATTGTATCTTCCTACTATTCACAAATCTTTGTGTTTGAATAATGTTTTTCATGTACCAAATTTAAAATAGTATTTGATTTCTGTTAAATGCTTATGTCATGATAATAATTGCCAATTACTTTTTGATAAGTCTTTGTGTCAATTCATAGTAAGGACATGGGGATGCCTCTACTTTGGGTTACAAGTGAAGGAGATCTCTATGTCGTTTATGTTACCCCCTTCACCCTATTCACCACCTACACCTTTATTCGTAGGTGCCTTTCCCTCAACTCTATACCTCTGCATCTTTTCCCTCATTCACTGGTGCCTTTGGCATCCTAATGGCTTCTTATCTACAAGTAGGTTTTGCTTCAGTTTGTACTGAATCTAACTTGTTCTTATAATTCTTTCCTCTCTTATGAACACTGGTGTTATATCGCCTTTCCTAGTCGCTACTGAGATAATGAATGTCATATTGTATACTAGTATAGTTCAGTGCAGTTCTTCTTGCATTGTTTGATGTCTATCTTTCTTGAGGTAAATAATTTTTAACTTTTCTCAGTACATATCAACTCAGTATATTCATCAACGATACTATATCTCAGTCTCCCATACTCGTCATAGTTACATCTAATTTTCAATGACCAAATTAAGGGTATGCTGTCACCTTTAGTTTTAATTCATCTGAGGATTCTTTTGCCACAATCCCAAGATGTATTTTGAGTGGGATACATGACATAAGTCACTCTTATTAGATCTTGCAATGCTTAGGGCTTAGATTTAATATTGCAAGTCATACCCAAGCTATACATTTTTATGTTAACTCACCTCAGGGAGGTCAATGTCATTCTATGCAGGATTACATATAGGCTGTTAAGTTCATTGCTAAATCTTTGGTTGTTTAGGCTCTGATGTGTCACCCTTACATATTACCACCATTATTTTACCTCCCAAATAAGAAACCCTCATTGTGTGGCCAATGTTGCCCAGATTACATTTATTTAAAGATTTTAAGTCCAGGCTTATATTTTATTACAATGGTGTAATTTCTAAGAAGTTCCTAATATTTCAGCTTGTCTAGCATTTGTGGGTACTATCAACATAAGTTCTAATCATAGGTTAGAACTCAGGTTGGTGACCGTAACAACGTAATTAAGGAAAGGACAATAGTGATCGTAATAGTTATAGCAATGGTCAGGGGAACATAGGCCAGGCTTAATAACCTTATACTGCCTTATATACCATGGTTATAGGTTTTATACTATTGTACGAGGGTTGTTTCATTGCTTAATACTCTCAAAGTTTGTACTGGTATAGTTAACACTTTATTTTCACATTAATCATACTAAAAAACTTTTAATTTTCCACCCTAACACCACATCTAAAGTTTTTTCTACACTTTCGCAATTTGTTAATGCATGTCCTAATTACGGGTGGTAATAAAAACATGTTAGGATATAAGGTCATAGCTCATCTTTTACAAAAGCCAAAAGGATTTGTTAGAGTTTAGTTAAAGTCATTGAAAATATAGCCAAATTGGTACCTATGGCAGCGCTCATTCCTTAGAATGAAGAACTCTAAGCAATCTCATCAAAACAAAATCTTTACAAACTAATGAGCATACTTTTTATGTACGAGAATATGTACTTCATCACTAAAGACATGTTACTCAAAGGTCATTATGAATGGTCACCAATAGATCTTCCTTTGACAAAAGAAACCCTTTGATATTCCATACGCAATGTTAGTTTCAACTTAGATGAATTTATTAATGAAAAGGATTAATTTTATTTAATATTTTTGCTGCCATAATTTTATTGATTACTCACATAACCTTGCTTGTTATTTTAGGGAGTGTTTTATATCAAGACATTAAAGAACAACAATCACTAGCATCCAAGCAAGTTGATTTTCAAAACTCCCAGAGAAATGATTACCTATCAACATCAACCATTTAACACTGCCTAGATAATTTTATACGAAGGTCAACAGTAAACTAGATCCCTTCAAAGAAAAGGCTAATTAAGCATTAGCCTAAAAGATTGCTCAAAAAAGAAACTTTCTGATTCCCTAAGATAACTTTCAGGTTCATCTTTGCATACCTCAAATAAAGGGTTACGTTTGAAAGTTGCTACGATGGCAATATCATCCACATCCAATGTTTCAAACACAACCAAGGGGATCCATTAATAAGAGATTCATTGGAAGACAAAAGATTATAGTACTATAGCACAAGCCTGTGCTCCTCATTGATAAATGCAAACCACATAATCGTTAGGTAGAAGCTATAAAGGATAGGCATTGAATTTACCTATGCTTAAGGGGTTAGGTTGGATTAAGAGGAAGCCTTTGTCGAATTCTTGGGAAGATTTGAGATGTTGGAAGCTTCAGCCACTCTCTTTCTACCCATTACTTAAAGAGTTGAGTACATGAGTTGATGGAATTTCACTCCTTATGCCCAAAAATGCCTCTTGAGTTCTCAAACGCTTGAATGAGAGTTGAGGTAAAGATAAGTTTTATCTCTTTATTGTCCTCAACCTTAATAATGGAGATTATGACTTTAAAGAGTGAATCGGAAGAAGAAATTGAAACCTTTTAAAGAGATTATTTTGAGAAATGGTCTGAGAAGAGTGGGATTGAAGAATTTTATAAGACTCAAAAGTATTTGGTGAGGATTTGAAAGGGAAACGAATGGAGGAAAGAGTGAGATTTTTGTGAAAAAGAAGAAGAAAGAGGAAAAATGAGACTGGAAGACGAGGGGCTCGGGTATTGAATGCAAACTTAACGTGACATGGTTGTGCCATGTAGTACGAACACCCCGTGCCACATCTTTGTTCTGCTTTTTCAATTTCCTTGATTTATGTGTGCCCCAGTGCTAAATTTCTTTCCGACTATACAACCTTCCAAATCTTCTTTTTGCTTTTCCTATCTTTCCTAGCATCCTTTGTTTAACCTTTTATTCCACCTTTTATTCACTCCTCTCTCTCTCTTTTTCTCCCTTTTCATAATCTTTTTCTCTTTTCTTTTTCTAATTTTCTTTTTTTTGGCTCTTTTCTTAGTTTTTCACTTACGTAATGCATGCATATTCACAACTATACATATATGTACATGATGATGAGATTTTCACTTATTAAACTTGGAAAGGCTTGTGGGGAAAGTGACACTTTGGGTCCTCCTCATTAGGCATCTCTAAAAAGTGTTTCAACCTATGATCATTCTTTAAATATGTGGTCTTTAGTGGGTCCCTTTATCTGAATCGCTCCATCGCAAAAGCTCTTAACAACAAAATATTCAGTCCACCTGCACCTAAGTTTCATAGGAAATACACGAAGCTTAGAGTTAGAAAGAAGAACTTTTTACCTGGAAGAGAACTCCTTTCTATTAATGCATTTATCATAGAAATGTGTGGCTCTCTTTTTGATTAGCCCAGTGTTCTCATAAGTCTCACTACTAATCTCCTCAAGTTCGCTCAAATTTAACTCCATTTCCTTTCTAGCAGCATTTAAATCATAATTGAGGGTCTTAACCATCCACCAAGCTCAATGTTCGAGCTCGACAGCAAATATTAAGAAAGATCATAGACCAACCTATAAGGCGACATAACTAATGGAGTCTTAAAAGCCATTCAGTAGGCCCATAATGTATAAATCATATTACTCACCCAATCCTTTCTATTCTTTATGATGGTCTTCCCCAAGATTTATTTGATTTGTCTATTAGACACTTCCACTTATGATGGTGTAAAGCACCCCATAACGAGCAAAAATGTTTCTTCCCTGGGAGTCTAATGACCACTTTAGTTTCATTCGTCCTTATGGGGACTACCTCAGCCCTCTTGGACACATAATCAACATACGCAAGGATATACTCGTTCCTAAACGTAATGGGAAATGGCCCCATAAAATCAATCCCTCACACATCAAATATATAAACCATAATAACGAGAGTATGGGACATCATGTCTTTCTTATTAAATTTGCTTACTTTTTGACAACATATGCATCTTTTACAATACTCATAGCCTTCCATGAATAGGATCAGCCAATCAACGCAACATTAGAGAATTTTTGGGGCAGTTTTCCTCCCACTATAGTACTCCCACATGCATAATCATGACAAACGAATACGACATTGTAACGCCTCCAATTGTTAATGTCTGATTACTGTAACTTAATCGCCTATTTACTGTTGATTTGTAGCGGAAGCTTTTGATTGGAGGCATTACCACCGTTTCGGGATGGAACAAGGCTCTCTTATTTACTAAACCTC
The DNA here is from genome assembly GCA_029747015.1 of Carnegiea gigantea. Lineage (NCBI taxonomy): Eukaryota > Viridiplantae > Streptophyta > Magnoliopsida > Caryophyllales > Cactaceae > Carnegiea > Carnegiea gigantea. Next base: position 138,961 of record JAKOGI010000269.1, on the reverse strand, counting down.
TGAAATCATCTAAAATAAATATTTGCCTACTCATACCGTTTGTCTCCTATGTGATAACTTGATGTACCCATGCTAATCATTATTATCTTCATGTTTCACAAAGTAACATCACACAGTACCCAGGTTACTAACCTATCATCACTGTGAGCGTTACCTAGCTAGCGATCAGTAATGTCCATTGTTTTGCAGCTTTCTGGTGTCACAGGAGGATGACTATTCGATTCTTCCCATGCCTAAAACAAAAACACAAAACATTGGAATGATGAGCCGAAGCCTAATACGTACAATCCCATGCAGTAAAATAAGTTTTAAGTGAAATTCGTTAGGCTGCCGCATTTCAAAACATTTTGCTTTGTAAACAGGAGAGAGAGCATTACGAATTGAAATTGACTTGCTGATTATTATCGGAAAGTGAACCCCTTGGTCGATGTACATCTTGAAACGATCATACTTTGGGTGCTCACCCCCCAGGCCGATCGAGAAGCCTGAGTTGACGCCGTGCGCCGGTATATTGATGGGCATAAGCCCCAATGCTTGGTCACTGGTCAGAGTCACTTGTTTATATGACAAAACACTGTGAAACTTGGTTCATTGAATGAATCTTGTGTTACTTTGCTTTGCTGAGAAATATGTGAATTTTCGAAGAGCACAGGCAGTGTACGTACCTGGTCCTTGAGATTCTCTCTTCTTTGTAATGAAAAATGGGCGTTGGCAGCTTGAATCGACAGATGTAGCCTCATTCCTGCTTTACATACGTGATTATATTTTTGATTAGTGCAGGATTATGAGATTTGCTTGGATCTCTTGGGCTAATAACTCATTGAATCCCTTGAGCTATATACTAATTGTTAGCACGTAAAAAGCTATTGACTCGACGTTTTCTTATTTTTGTTTCTGTTCTTGTATACTGCTAATCGTTTGCTTAATGAACGTCGCAAACATGAAAGGAGACAATGGCGTTATCGCTATTTTGTTCTAATAACCGGTATACGTGTGAGACTTATCCTTACTCTATTAAACTATTCTCATTATAGGCCTTTGTTATTCATGCTTAGTCGTCAGTTTCTACTATGATCATCACTCTAGAATTTTCTATAATAGCTTTAGCCAGACATGAGCTTTTCTCCCAATGAACTCATATAATCACATTTTCCCCAAATATAATATCTTACTGAAAAATCCATAATCAAAAAATACACGCTTGGAACTCCTAACTTGTAAAGTGTATCCCCAAATTCGTGACTTTTTATCACAAATTCCTCAATAATAGTCTGTATATATTTTTCAGTAAAATTGTCACAATGCCATTCAACCCAATAACTTACGATAATCAAAATATTAACCATACTTCAGTATAAAATCATCAGGAAAATTTTCCTTCAAATTTATAACTTTGAACCCACATTTAATGATATCATAATTGACAATCACGATACCTCAATTAGTTAAACATTGCAACATGAAACTATACGATTGACTTCGACCAACTGATATTAATATCATTAATATACTAAATTGTAAACGTAAATCTTCAGACCCAGGAATCCAGAATTACTCACCTGAAATTTGCTCCAAAATCCAAAACCTTAATCTCCTTTTTCGGCTCTCTTTCTTCTCCTTCCTTTCTCTCTCCTCCTTTCTCTCTCCTCCTTCCTCCCTCTCTCTCTCTCTTCTCTCTCTCTCTCCTCTCTCTCTCTCTCTTTCCCCCTCCCCTGCCGTGTGTGTGGGTGTGTCAAACCCCCCCTCCCCCATGCATATATATATATATATGTAAAAAGTAAAAAAAATCTAAGATTTTTTTTTTTGCCTTGACCGACTTTGACAGGTCAAAGTCAGTTTGACCGGTCAAACTAACTTTGACCGGCGTTGACCACTTTTTTTTTTTTGCTTGAGATGTAAAATTTCTGTGAATTATGGGCTGCACGAAAAATTCTGAAACTTTTACTGTAGGTTACCCAGGATATTGGGCCACTTCTGGTAAATTTTCATGAATTTTAGATGTGTATTTTATTAGTTATGGAATTTTGATCGAATCTGCCCTGTAATTTCATGCTAAAATTCGGTTGATGTTTTGAATTATTGTGGGATATTGGATTAGGTAAAAATTATGAAGTTTTTGACTGTACATTACTGAGGATGTCTGGAAACTCTCTGTAAATTCTGATGAATTTTGGATGTGTATTTTTAGGAGTTATGAATTTTCGATTGGGATTGTTCTGTTTTGAGTGCATGGTTTTCGGTTACTGTTTTAATTTTGTTTTAAGAGTAATCAAAATTCACTTCGAGGCCATTCTGCCGATTCAACCTGCAATGGTAAAAATATATATATATATATATATATATATATATATATATATATATATATATATATATATATATGAAGGGAACGCTGATTTGAGATAAAATGAAAACAAATATTAGATTGAAATGCGGGGCCCAACCTGATTAATTTGTAAGTAAGATAATTTAATATAATTAATATGATCATTAGGGTCGTGCCGTTACAGCCTTCCCCCCTTAAAATAAGTTTCGTCCTCGAAACTTGCAGATTTTCCTTAACGTACTACAACGAAGTACGGGTATTTACTTCATCATAGTAATATGATATTGATTTGGAGCATAATTCCTGAATTGTGGGATGTGAGAATATTCTGCATACGTTCATGAACTGACCTGCTTAGGTGTAAACCTGGCATTATTTTGTACAGTGTATACTTGGAAGATACCTTTGAAACTTTTTCCCTCTAGATTGTTCATATGATTTTTTTTTTTTTTTGAAGTTTCTATAAGATCTCATGAAGTTCAGTGGAACATTTTGAGTTTGCTGATTCTTGGAAGTCTTTTGAGGAAGTGTGTAGGGAGCAATAATGACGAGTGAGTGAGATTGATTATGTAGTCATGTGGTGCATCTTGGCCAAGTCTTTTAAGGGGAAAGAATATTCACGGACTTTCGTGGAACTTGTAGCTAGGGAAGAAAGTAACTACATGTGCGCTTGTTTGTGAGTTTTACATCCATTGAGAATCAAGAAAATATCTAGCTTGGTAGGCTTAATAGTTATATTGGATTTAACGACTCGCTTGGGGTGGAATTCGAAATGATATATGAGAAGTGAGAGAAAGTTGTGACTTGGATTTGGCCTGCAGAAGCTCCTGTGAAAAGTCTCAAATCAATGTGCAGAGCATACCCATGGATGAAAGCAGCGGGCATGGTGGTGGTGTGAATCATTGCTCATGAAAGAAATAAACAGTGAAGTCAACACCATGAATTTGCATTCCTATGATCGTGGATTTGTTCCTTGGAAGCTTGTTCCCGTGTGTCCGAATGAATCTTTGTCCTGGATAGGTTCGTAGGTTTATCCGTTTTGTGTGTGTTATGTTGGTTTGCGGGTTTGAGATGTGTCTTATTGGCATTTTGGTATCCTGAATTTGAGGTTGAGATTAGATTAGCAGCTCCATTGAAGAAGTTAGTACGGAATATAGACGGGATGAAGAATATATTCTTTTAATTAGAAGTTAGTACGGAATATAGACGGCATGGCATTTTGGTATCGCGAATTTGGTATCCTGATTATATTCGGCAAGCATAGCCCTGGGTCAGTAGAGGGTTGATACAAGTCAATGAAATAATAGTTTAAATGATTTTGACAGTAGCTTGGGATGGTTCTATAAAGCAAGAAGTTGAAATTAATGGATGCTTGCCATTTGGAGATAAAGTGCACAATGAGGACATGTTCATAAGAGAAGATTCCTGAGTCATATGAGCGGCAGCTATAAGTATTATTGTGCCTTCTTGGTTTGATGTAACGCATGATGCGGTCTTTATGAAATACGGAATATGAAATAGGATAATAAAGGATCGGAGTATCCAATAAGGTGGTCGTTTAACCACTATTAGCCCGATTATGTCACTAGGCGAATTTAGGTGTGAATGGATAGAGCATGTGCTAGGCGCAGTAAACTAAGCTGAGGTGAGATAACTGGGTTGCCGACCTGTGGGTGAATCATTTATGCTTAACTAGAGACTTGATTCATGTTAAACTTATAAGGTATGAATAGTTAAGCTGGGATGGCTTAAATGTAACGTCGAATTGATACTTATCTATTTGGTTGAGTTATGCGTATGAAACAGCTCTGAGGATCATTTTTGACCAACGAATTCGACGTTTTTGTGTTCCCTCACTTAAATATATGAACGTAATTGTATTTCATGCTTAGCCAGCTTACTCCAGCTTATCAGGTGCTTATGTTTAAAAAGGTGTTGGGGGAGGCATAAATTTTCGTCTTAGGAGGTAACAAGGTGATGTATGTAGTTTAACAATTCCAAAGTCTGCTAGGCTCTTCCTTTCATCCCTAATCTAGGTGTGTTGGGGTTGATATAGCTAGGATACTCTCATATTTGGCAAAGGAATGGCGTTCTATGTCCCAATAGGCATACTGCTTAGCTGATTAGTGAGTGGTTAGTGGTGACGTGTTATTATGGATTATGCATATATTGAGGGACTGAAGAAGAGAAGAAGGAAAGCCAAAAGTTTGAGAATGCTGACATCCACTGAAAATTGAGTACGAATGGGTTTCATAGTGAACAACAAGTTGCCCGGACATAGCGAAGAATGCCAGAAATAGGTACACACATCTTATTTTCTAGGAGTATGAAATTAAGGAAGGGCCAGGTGTTGCTAGTAAAGGCAAAGGTTAAGGATGGAGCAGACATAAGAACCGATCGGAACAGCAGCATTAATGCAAATGACAAATAGATCAGTAAGATTTCGTATCTTCATCAAGATCTGTTGAGCAGATGCTCGGGGTCGAGGGGGTGGAATAGCAAAGAAACGATACCAGTACATAAATCCAATATTTGCCTGCTCATACCGTTTGTCTCCTATTTGATAACTTGATGTACCCATGCTAATCATTATTATCTTCATGTTTCACAAAGTAATATCACACAGTACCTAGGTTACTAACCTATCATCACTGTGAGCGTTACCTAGCTAGCGATCAGTAATGTCCGTTGTTTTGCAGCTTTCTGGCGTCACAGGAGGATGACTACTCAATTCTTCCCGCACCTAAAACAAAAACACAAAACATTGGAATGGTGAGCCGAAGCCCAATACGTACAATCGCATGCAGTAAAATAAGTTTTAAGTGAAATTCGTTGGGCTGGCCGCATTTCAAAACATTTTGCTTTGCAAATAGGAGAGAGAGCATTACGAATTGAAATTGACTTGCTGATTATTATCTGAAAGTGAACCCCTTGGTCGATGTACATCTTGAAACGATCATACTTTGGGTGCTCACCCCCTAGGCCGATCGAGAAGCCTGAGTTGACGCCGCGGGCCGGTATATTGATGGGCATAAGCCCCAATGCTTAGTCACTGGTCAGGGTCACTTGTTTATATGACAAAACACTGTGAAACTTGGTTCATTGAATGAATCTTGTGTTACTTTGCTTTGCTGAGAAATATGTGAATTTTCGAAGAGCACAGGCAGTGTACGTACCTGGTCCTTAAGATTCTCTCTCCTTTGTAATGGAAAATGGGCGTTGGCAGCTTGAATCGATAGATGGAGCCTCATTCCTGCTTTACATACGTGATTTTGTTTGTGATTAGTGCAGGATTATGAGATTTGTTTGGATCTCTTGGTCTAATAACTAATTGAATCCCTTAAACTATATACTAATTGTTAGCATGTAAAAAGCTATTGACTCGATGCTTTCTTATTTTTGTTTCCGTTCTTGTATACTGCTAATCGTTTGCTTAATGAACATCGCAAACATGAAAGGAGACAATGGTGTTATCGCTATTTGTTCCAATAACCGGTATAAGTATGAGACTTATCCTTTCTCTATTAAACTATTCTCATTATAGGCCTTTGTTATTCATGCTTAGTCGTCAGTTTCTACTATGATCATCACTCTAGAATTTTCTGTAATACCCTTAGCCAGACATGAGCTTTTCTCCCAATGAACTCATATAATCACATTTCCCCCAAACATAATATCTTACTGAAAAATCCATAATCAGAAAATACACACTTGGAACTCCTAACTTGTACAGTGTATCCTCAAATTCGTGACTTTTTATCACAAATTCCTCAATAATAATCTGTATATATTTTTTAGTAAAATTGTCACAGTAAGATCTTAGGAAATAAGTAATCATTGGAGATAGGACTGAATGTTGGGGGCTATCGACGCATTACTAAATATGTTAGTAGGAAATTGATGAGATGAGTTAAGCATACATATATATGTTAGTTGTTCGGGTCGCATAAACATATTGCAAGTGAAGGTGCAGATGTCAAATTTCAAGGGAGCATTTTCATAACTAACACACCTTCAGATACAAAGATAAAGGATTGAGGGGCACTAAAATCCATGAGATATCTGGGTATCAATCAGAACCCTGGTAACATTCCCCTGATCCCTCCAAGTTCTCAAAACCTTAGTGACACAAATTCCAGTATTAATCCAAATGGGGGTCCACTGATCTTTACGCATTTGCTAATGGGCCCCCCTATCTACCTAAATAGCATTCTTAACATCCTTCTCAACCTCTTTGGCTACCACCTACAACTAGTTACCACCCTTATTATCCAATAACATATATTAACCCCTTTCCACAAGGGTTTGCAAACTATGCGATCGTTGTGGCATTTTGAATTATTGTGGGATATTGGATTAGGTAAAAATTATGAAATTTTTGACTGTACATTGCTGAGGATGTCTGGAAACTCTCTGTAAATTCTGATGAATTTTGGATGTGTATTTTTAGGAGTTATGAATTTTCGATTGGGATTGTTCTGTTTTGAGTGCATGGTTTTCGGTTACTGTTTTAATTTTGTTTTAAGAGTAATCAAAATTCACTTTGAGGCCATTCTGCCGATTCAACCTGCAATGGTAAAATATATATATATATATATATATATATATATATATATATATATATATATATATATATATATATGAAGGGAACGCTGATTTGAGATAAAATGAAAACAAATATTAGATTGAAATGCGGGGCCCAACCTGATTAATTTGTAAGTAAGATGATTTAATATAATTAATATGATCATTAGGGTCGGGCCGTTACAGACATTAGGAATTTGGTCATCAAACATTCACCTAATAATGATTTGGTCTTAGCAGTAGTTGAACAAATAGGGGTCATCTAATATGAAAAATGTAACCCTTACAAGGAATCATGGTCAATCATCCTTGGTTCATTCCCTAGGCATGTCTCCTATGGATAAATAGTTGACAATGTCAGCACACCACAAATCCAATTGAGCCCTAAAGAGTTTTTTTTATTAGGAAAACATTTAAAAATGTTAGTCTCATGTACATAATCAATCACAATCTTAGATGGATGGTTGGCTATAGGGTTTTTGGAACCCTTCCTATCTTTATTTTTAAAATAATACTATTGGAGTAGTTATCTGTAGAATAAGCCTAGGCTTAGTGTCCTTTTTCTCAAAACGTTGTTTCAAAGCAGCATGATTAATAAAAACAACCATATATGGTATGGCCTTAGTTTTTTGAATCAAAAAATAATCGCTAGAAACTCCTTCTCAGCCACTATATAATTCACATGCAGTTCATTAAAAGTATAACCTGTATAGTAAATTACATAGGGTTTTTTAATCAATTCCTTGACCCAAACCGACCCTTACTGCATACTTAGGCACATCACACACAAGCTCAAATTGTTATCCCCATATAAGAGGATGTAAGATAGGAGTGGTGGTCAATGTCTCCTTAGCCTTCATAGCTACCACTTCACACTCTTCAGAGAAGTAGAATAGCACATCCTTAGGTAGGAGTGAAGATAAGGGATCAACAATCTTTCCAAAATCCCTAATAAACCTTAGTGGAAACCCACATGTCTAAGAAAAGAACATATGTCTTTCACACAAGTAAAAATGAGGAGGTTTGCAATTGAATCCATGTTGGCCTTGTCTACCTCTATCTCCTCACTAGAGATGATGTGACCCAAAACAATTCCCCTTTTTCCTAGTAAATGGCATATTTCTTCCAAGTTAAAGGCCAAATACCCGTTTCAACACCACTTTAAGACCTTTCCCAAATTAGCCAAGTAATCATCAAAAGAGTCTCCATAAATGGAAAAGGTATTCATAAAAATTCTAAGACATTGCCTAATTAAATCAGAAAATATAGGCATCATACACCTTTAAAATGTGGCTCAAGCATTACATCGACCAAAGAACATCTTCCTAAAGGCATAAGTGCCAAAAAAGCTTGTAAATGTAGTCCTTTCTTAGACTTTATAGTCAATAAGAACAAGGGTATAGTCAAAATATCCATCAAGGAAGCAATACAAAGCCTGGCTAAGCTTTTTAGCATCAGGTCCAAAAGGGGTAAAGAAAAGTGATCATTTCTAGTGGCAGAGTTTAACTTTTGATAGTCAATACATACCATCAACCTAGATTGAATTTTTGGGGGAATAAGTTCATCCTTGTCATTCTTAATAATGGTGATACTGATCTTTTTTAGGAATGACTTAGATGGGGCTTACCCACTCAGTATCCCAGAAGGGTAAATAACGTCATGGGCCAACCATTTGAGAATTTTCTTTCTTACCACTTCTTATAAAAAGGGGTTCAACCTTTATTTTTGATTGCAATAAGGCTTTGCATTATCCTCAAGATGAATTCCATATTACACAATGGTATCCTTAATGCCTTTTATGTCTCCTAAGGTCCATCCTATGGCCTATTTGTTTTCCCTAATCAAGTCAAGCGTTTGGATCTCTTGGTCAGGGTCTAAATCATTAGCAATTATTACATGACAGGATTCACTAAGACCTAACAAAGCATATTTGAGGATATCGGGAATGTGCTTTAATTCTAGAGATGAAGATGAAGGTACACGAAGAAGTGGCTCATGAGATCGAGAGGGGAAATGAGATGGATGCAAGAATGGATGTATGCAACAATTCATTACATTGACCACCAAATGCAAATGAGTTACATTAAGGATCATATTACAATTGAAATGACTCATACATATAGGTCATCAATCCCTTATCATGATTAAATTCCACTTCTCCCAAACAAAAGTCACCTACACAATTAGGAGTAAAGTGCTCTACATCATCAAATGCTATGGGTTGTTTTTTGTAGATTAAACACATTCAATTTTGTCACCATATTCCTAAAAATTATCTTCATTTCTCCATCATTATAACTAATGAGGATCACCAGTATTTCATTCTTAGGGCACAGAACGACCTTGGCCTCTAGCACAATCAAGTGCAAATTCTCTTACCTTGATTAACACACCCTCAACCATTTCTCTAGGAAGCCCAGCAGAACAGGCAGCCAATTGAAGGACCATTTTGGTACATGTAAGTCACCCAACCCTAATATTTCATATGCCATGAAGGATAGGATATTGACATTAGTACTGAGGCTAATTAAGGCCCTATGTGTATTATAATTACTAATGACAATTGAATTTATGGGACATCCTCGATCCTTATACTTGATTAGAAATAATCAAACTCACATTAAAGGCAAAAGGCTCTCTTGGGAACATTAGTTTCCTTCCTGGTAATGCATAACTCTTTAAGAAAACAAGCATAATTGGGTGTTTGTTGAATTACAGCAAGGAGGGAAATGTTGATTTTTGCTTGAGAGACTTTCTCCCTTATCTTCTCGACATGATGTTGGGACTTTTTCCTCTTTAATAGGTTAGATAAAAAGAGGAAAAGACTTAAGATCCATATGGGGAGAAGTAGGAGTGGCCTTAGAAGGTGCAGAGCCAACAATGAGCAGAGACTAAGCCTCCCTAGCATCTTTAACTTCTTTAGAATGAGGGGCATTAGATAAAGATGTAGACACACCATGAGAGGAACATTCGTAAGAAGCGAGAAGATAAGAAGATGGGGGAAGGGGCGCATTCACATCATATTCACCCACGTGGGTGCCAACTTTCTTCCCAGGCCTCAGAGACATCACAGCATCAACTTTCCTTACGAATTTGAGTCAAAAGACGAAAGAGAAGGTGGCCCCTTGAATTCACTTTGGGTTGACTAGAAAAAGCCTCCCTCTCCCTATTTGACTTGGTAAGTTGAGCAAATTCACTCATTGTCTTCATCATCCTCTCATTAGGCTCTTTTATCTCTTTCTTCATTCCCTCTATATCATTAACTTTCTTTGTCACTTTATCAATTTTATTATAACCCGGAGGGGGTAAGATTGAGTAACAACAGATTAAGGGGGAGGCCCTCTAGGTGCATTATATCTGCCTTGACACATAAACTCAATCATTGTCTAGATTAATTAGTCAAGCCCCTTATCTATATTGCACTAAATAGTAATAAGGGCATTGAGCCAATAAGATATCAAACCTTTGCAAACATTTCCAAAAAGATTCCATATCAAGTTGTATAAAATGGTTCATTTCATTTCTCAATTTAGCCATTTTGCCATTTAGGAAGTATCCTCTTAAAAATACCCTTACAAACCCCATCCCATATGGAGATAGAGCTTGAGGGAAAACTATGTATCCACTTCTTAACCGAACCTTTTAAGGTAAATAAAATGAAATGCAATCTAATAATGTCTTGAGGAACATTTAGAAATGGTGTCACTGATCATACGACCTCAAATTCACTTAGGAACAAGTAGGCATCACTATCTCCAAAGAATTTAGGAAGCATCGTTGTATATTAGGAGCTAAATTCTAATTGAACATTAGCATCAAATTCCAAGACTAGAAAATAAGGATTTGTGGACCTTGGGAGACATAAAGTTTGATTTAGACTCCTATGACGAGGAGGATGAGTTAGAGGTTTGATAGATGCTTAAAAAGCACTCCATTTTTGGGTTCTTTTGCTACATTTTTAGGGAGAGTTATGCATTTTATGTTATAATTTGTACTCCTTTTCCTGTTTTATGCTTGGGTATGGTTCTTTATGTGTTTGCAGGTTTTTAGGCCGGTTGGCCTTGCTTTAATCCCAATTGAGTGTGTTTTGACTCCCTACAGATGCCCCTAAATTACCATGCCTGTGGAGAAGAAAGAAAAACCAGAGAATGTTGAGGCAAGGGTGACCATGGATGCTCCTACTGAAGGTCATGATCTGTGGTAATCCTAAAACTACTTGCTCTTCATCTTCCTTCATCTTGTGGCTGAGAACGGTTGACTTTATACATCAATAGGGTTCTTTTCAGTTACAAGGCGAGAGCGCAGAAAACCAAAGCATCCAACTCTCACTTTTATGATTAGTTTTTGGATTTTTTTTTTTAAAGTTTTCTTTAGAGTGAGAGAGGGAATTAGAGTGGAACATTGGCACTTGGAGGATTGGATTTTGGGAAGCCACTGAAGACCACAATAGTTGTTGAGTTTTCCTTCCCCTTTTAATCTCTTCTTGAACTTTTGCTTGACGTTGAATATTTCCATTGTGCATGAGTAGTTTTTCTTAATTAAGAGACTTGTTAGCCAAAGTATTGATGTTGGATCTCTAATTTTCAATTTTTATGCTTTAACTAATTGTTTTGATTGAATTCTATCTTATGGATGAACTGTTGTGAGTAAGTTTTGGTCAGATTTACTTGCATGCATTAAATAGTTGAGTGAAGTGCTGAAAGAAGAAAAATACTATTAGAACAAATAGTTAGAACTTAAATTTAATCACTGCTTGAAAGAGAGTTCTTTGTTTAGAGGAAAATATTAGCAACTAAGAATCTCTAACCAAGACAAAACCAAGGATATTTAAAAGAATCTTAACGGGGTTAGTTTAGGCAATTCAGCTTGTTTCAAAAGAAAATATTGAATTCTTAGTTTGGTTGCACTCCTTTGAGTCATCTAATCTAGATAAAGTGCATATCTAAATCCAATGATCCACCTCTTTACTAGACGAAGTAATTCCCTAGATGTTTTTAACTTGATTGAATTTCCAATAGTTAAATAGTAAAAGTTAAGACAACAGATTGAAAATTTGGTCGCTTAGCCTTTTCAAATAGGTTGAAACTCGATAGACTACACTTGGTCTCTATGGGGTCGATATTAAAACTATACTACAACAGTCGTGCACTTGCAATAGTAATCAAATTTTTGGCAACATTGCTAGGGACCAATTTTGTGGATATTGAGTTGGGCTTTTTAGATTGACTAGGTATTTTTTTGTCTTTTTTATCCTTTATCTTAATTTGCACTAGTAGTAGTTTGTGGTGATTTTTGCAGGATCTTGCCACTTATAAGCGAACTCACTTTCTGTTTGAATTCGATCCAAAAATAGAAAGAAATTTTTACTCTAGGAGGAAGAAGTTGAAGTTATATGAACAAAAGGCTAATGCTCAAGAAGACTCTTCGACAATGACGAGAGAAGGAGATTACCAAAGAAGGACACTTCGGGATTTTGTCATGCAAGGGGTCCAAGGCATTGCCTCTAGTATCGCTCGACCCAACCTGGAAGCCCATAACTTCAAGCTCAAGCCAGCTCTTCTTTCTATAGTGCAACAATCCTAATTTGGAGGCACCCTGCTAGAAGATCCTAACTTGTACCTCTCGGTATTCTTAGAGGTGTTTGACACGTTGAAGCTCAATAGTGTTTTGACCGATGCTATAAGATTGTGGTTATTTCACTTTTCATTGACGGACAAGACGAAAGCATGGCTTCATTCTTTGCCTTCGGGATGCATCACAATGTGGGATGAGCTCACCAAAGTCTTCTTTGCAAAATTCCTTGCTCCTAGAAAGACGGCAAGTTTGAGAAACAAAATCACCACTTTTTCTCAAATGGAGGATGAATCGTTATATAAAGCCTGTGAGCATTTTAAGGAGCTATTAAGGTTATGTCCACATCATAGCCTTCAACAGTGAATGTTAATGCAAGCTTTCTATAACAGAGTCACCCAGCCGGTGAGGTCTATTATAGATATAGCAGCAAGAGGTGCACTTATGAACAAGACTGAAGACGAGGCCCACAATCTTATTGAAGAGATGACGCTGAATAACTACCAAAGGCCTAATGAGAGAAGCCCACCCAAGAGGATTTGAGGTAAGTTAGAACTTGACGATATCTCTATGCTTTCTGGTAAGGTAGATGCCATGTCTCAGAGGCTAGAATGATTGAATGTTAATTCTTTTAGTTTAAGTACGCATCATATAAAATTTGTGGGTCAGTTGATCATTTGATTCTGAATTGTCAAGTTGGGAGCCCATTTGCTCCAGATGTTAGTGAACCAGTCAACTATGTCAACAATTTTAATCCTTGATCGACCAATGACCCATTCTCTAACACTTGTAATCCTGGTTGGAAGAATCACCCCTTTCTTTTTTAGGTCTAATATCCCTCCTATGGCTCAAATGAATTTTAAACCACCCCTTAGATTTCAAGGACAACTTTATCCTTAACAAACACCTCAAAAATCCAACTTAGAAACCATGATGGAGAATATGCTTTTGGCACAATAAAAGCAAGATGAGTATATTAAGAAATTGGCCTCTAAGGTTAATATGCTTACTACTCATGATAAGATGTTAGAAGCTCAAATTGCTCAACAAGTTACCTCTTCATCTACATCTCTAGGTAGATTTCCTAGTAAGAATAAACTTGGCCCTAGGGAAAGTAACTTCAGGGAGCTAAGGGGTTTGGCCAAAATGAACATTCGCAGATGGGAATGATTAGGTTGTTGAGAAGGAGGTGTATACTTCTTCTAATGATGTCATAGGTGATGATGCCCATAACACTAATAAGATTCCTAACGACCCCAAGAAAACCTCCCCAAAATCCTATGTACCACCTTTACCGTTTCTCCAAAGAATGGCTAAGGCTAAACTACACCAACAATTTGTGAAATTTATAGATGTCCTTAAGAAACTGTATATTAATATTTCATTCACCAATGTCTTATCACAAATGCCTTCTTATGCTAAGTTTTTGAAAGATATTTTATCTCAGAAAAGAAAGCTAGAAGAGCATGAAACAATGGCATTGACTGAAAAATGTAGTGCCGTAATTCAAAATAAGCTCCCTACTAAGCTTAAGGATCCCGATAGCTTTTCTATTCCTTGTCTGATAGGGAATGTGTCAATAGATCGTGCCTTGTGTGATTTAAGATCCAATGTAGGTTCAATGCCCTTTTCTCTTTACAAAAAACTGGACCTAAGAGAAATGAGCTCCACAATTATTTCTCTACAATTGGTGGACCATTCTGTAAAGTACCTCATAGGTATTTTAGAAGATGTCCCCATTAAGGTAGGAGATTTATATATACATGTATATTTTATAATCCGGGAAATGCAAGAGGATACGCGCACCCCCCTTATTCTGGGGAGGCCATTCTTGGCCACCGCTAGGTGCCGTATAGATGTCAAAAATAGCAAACCATCTTTTGATGTGGAAGATGAACATGTGGAATTTAACTTGATTAAAGCTTCTAAATTTCTTCTATCTCTGGTGAGTGTCGTCGGATTAATATAGTGGATAGCTTAATACAAAAGACCATTTCTAACAATGATTCTCATTATCTACTTGAGCATTGTTTATTAAATGATGGCACTACTCAAGATGAAAACCCGGAAGTAGCAATGTGTGCTTAATTCCTAGAAGCTTGTCCACCACTTAACCTAATCTTTGCCAAGGTAGAAACGCTAGTACGTGACGAAGCACCCTTGTCATGTGAGAAACGTGCCCCCGAAGTAGAACTAAAACCTTTTCCTTCCTCTTCGACGTATGAGTTTTATGGCCCTAATTCTACATATCCTGTGATTGTGAATACGAGTTTAAATGCATCTCAAGTTGACTCTTTGCTAAGAATACTTTGGTTGAATGTTAAAGCCATAGGACATACTCTTAATGACCTTAAAGGAATTCACCCATCTATGTGTATGCATTGTATTTTGATGAAAGATGACCATAACCCCTCAATTGAACACCAAAGAAGGTTGAACCCTAATATGCAAGATATGGTCAAGAAAGAAATTTTAAAATTGTTCAAGGCCGGCATTATCTACCCTATCTCTGATAGTAAGTGGGTAAGACAGGTCAATGTTGTGCCTAAAAAGGGGGAATGGCGATGGTAAAAAATGGGAATAATGAAGTAATAATTACTAGGACAGTTACGGGTTGGCATATGTGTATAGGCTATAGGAAGTTGAATAAAGCCAACCATAAGGACCATTTTTCCCTACCCTTTATCGACCAAATGCCCGAGAGGCTAGCAAAGAATTCTTATTTTAGCTACTTAGATGGCTATCCAAGATTTTTTTTCAAATCCCTATTCACTCCAGTGACCATAAAAAGACAATCTTTGCTTGTCCATGTAGTACATTTGCTTATAGGAGAATGTCATTCGGGCTGTATAACGCCCTCGTGACATTTTGATGATACTTGATGGCTATCTTTTCTGACTTTATTATGGACATAATGGGAGTCTTTATGGATGATTTTTCTCGGTATGGTGCAACTTTTAACCATTGGTTGAATAATTTGTCCTAAATCTTACAAAGATGTGAGGATATAAATTTAATTTTGAATTGGAAAAAGTGTCATTTTATAGTAGAGAAGAGGGTTGTTTTAGGCCATATTATTTTAAATTAGGGCATTGAAGTTGACATGACATGGGTAGAGGTAATTGAGAGATTACCACTACCTTCTTCTATAAAGGGTGCAAAGAGTTTTCTTGGACATATTAGTTTTTATCGACGGTTCATAAAAGATTTTTTGAAAATTGCAAAACATCTCACCCTTTTGCTTGTCAAAGATGTGCCCTTTGAGTTTAATGAAGAGTGTTTAAGTGCCTTTCACAGGTTGAAGGAGGCTTTGATTTCCACCTAATTATACAGGGCCTGAATTGGGGATTACCTTTTGAGGTCATGTGCGCTGCCAATGACTATCTAGTGGGAGCAGTTTTGAGGGCAACAGAAGGACGATAAGCCTTGCGCCATCTACTGTGCAAGCCAAACTTTGGATGATGCTTAAATGAATTATACCGCAACTAAGAAAGAGTTACTAGCTATTATATTCACCTTGGAGAAATTTTGTTTGTATTTGATCAATTCCAAGGTGATCATTTCTATTGGTCATGCCACATTGAAGCATCTCTTAAAGAAGTCCGACACTAAGCCTCATCTCATTTGGTAGGTGCTTCTTCTCCAAGAGTTTGACTTGGAAATTCAAGATAAGGCCTATCATAAAAATGTAGTTATGGACCAGTCATCTCGCTTGGGTCTCGAAGCCATCTAATAGAGGAGCTTCCCATAGACGGCTCTTTTCCAGATGACCAACTACTTGCAATATCTCACTAGGCGGCACCATAGTATGCTGATTTGGTGAATTTCAAGGTATATAGAATAATGCCATCCGGGTTATGTTATCAACAACGGAAGAGATTCCTTTGTTATGCGAAATATATGTATGGGCAGAGCCTCCACTCTATAACCTATGTGAAGATGGAGTTTATAGAAGATATTTGCCAGAAGATAAGGTTCCTAGTGTCCTTCACCATTTTTCATGCTCCAACTTATGGTGGGCACTTTTGGACCCTGCAAGACTATAGCTAAGGTGCTTCAGGCCAACTTCTATAGGCCCACTCTCTTTAAAGATACAAGAACTTTTGTTATGACTTGCGATAGATGCTAACGGATTGGTAACATTTCCAAAAGGCATAAGATGCCTCAAAGTGGGATTCTTGAGCTAGAAGTTTTTGATGTATTGGGGATTGACTATATAGGTCCATTTCCTCCTTCTTACAATAATCTTTAGATCCTCATAGGAGTTGATTACATTCCCAAGTGGGTGAAAGCTATGGCCTCTCCGACCAATGATTCTGAGGTGGTAATCAAGTTTCTTAAATAGAACACATTTATAAGATTTGGCACACCAAGAGCTCTTTTGAGTGGTAATGGGACTCATTTTTGCAACAAGCCACTTGAATCTCTCTTAAAGAAGCATAGGGGTTTTCATAAGATTATTACGCCTTATCATCCGCAAAGAAGTGTCAAATTGAGTTATCTAATCAAGAGTTGAAAAGAATTTTGGAGAAAACAATCGATCGGTCCCGAAAAGATTGATCTTAAAGGTTTGATGATGCTCTTTGGGCCTACTGAACTACTTATAAAACTCCTCTCAATTCTAATCCTTACCACTTAGTTTTCAAAAAGTCTTGCCATTTGCTGGTTGAGCTAGAACACAAAGCATATGGGGCAATTATAACTCTAAACTTCAATATTAAGAAGGCCAGTGAGAAAAAGATTTTGCAATTAAATGAGTTAAATGAGTTACATCTGGAAGCCTATGAAAGCTCGGAAATTTATAAGGAAAGGACCAAGCACTGGCATAACAAGCCTATCTTGAAGAAAAGATTTAAGGTAGTGACTCCGCCCTATTGTTCAATTCCAAGTTGCAGTTATTTTTGGGTAAGCTGATATCCTAGTGAGATAACCAATTGAAAATTTAGTCACTTAGTCTTTTGAAATAGGTTAAAACTCGATAGACTACACTTAGTCTCTATGGGATCGATATTAAAGCTATACTACAACAGCCGTATGCTTACATTAGAAATCAAGGTTAAGCCTCGCGACTGCTTCCAAATTAGATGCAAGGGTTTGGCCCACCTCGATATAGGGTTGTGAAATATCAACATAAACAAGTAGGCAACCTCGTCCAAGCAAGTAGTCATCATTTTTTAATTTTTAGGTTGTACAATTTCTCTGGGCTTTCTCTTAATGACAACTAAAATAGAACTCTTTACAACAATTAAGTCACAAACAAATATGAATCTAATGCTATCTCCCCTACAATGATACCAAAATTTATTGTATAATGTCTAAGCAAGTAGGTTGTTATCCTAAGCGATGTTGGTGAATTGGTATAAGGTATGACTAGATTGTGAGAGGTGTATTAAGATCAATCAACTAATATACTATTGATCTAAATGCACTCCAAATTAATACAATTATAAATAAAAACCTAGACTGTCACAAATAACTAAACTACTACTAATCTAACTCCAACTGTAAGAAATAAGAAATTAACACATAAGCCTGTCAAAAGCTTGATCAATGGCATGACATGGCCAATGGCTCGACATGGCTATATATTAACCTCTCAAACTTCTCCTCAAGAGATCACCATAAAAGGAAAAATCTATCGTAGGATTAACAACTGTCTAATCTAACAAAGGTAATAAAATCAAAGGAGAGAGAAAACTACCCACAAATCCATTTGCACTTAATGTTGATTTTGATTGATTAATATTCATTCTACCTTAAATCAAACTTTAATTAGCATTGATCAACTCTATTCTATCTTCATTCGGTGAGAATTGGAACTTGAAATGGCCAAATCCACAATAAAGCAAGTGCAAAAGAAGATTGAGAAAAGGATGAAGAAAAGGGAATGATATGGTCTTAAGAAGTAGATTATGGGCTCAAATCTTTTGGGATTGAATCGTTAAGATTGCTTCAATCCCTTCCTCATCAATTTTCATCATTTGGGGGTGACTTTGAATGAAACAAAATAGAGAATTAACGGAAATTTAGGAGAGAGAAAGTGAAATTAGAACTTAATCAAGAAAATTATCAAGATGGTGAGAAAATTAAACCAAAAGAATAACCTTTAGTTGCTGAAATTAAGAATTCACAAAAGTATTCTAGAGAGAGAAAGAATCTATTGTAATAAGATAACATTAGGCTAAACATGCTTTGAATATTGGTAGTTTCGTACTTTGCTACGGTTGTGCCAAACGGGAAGGGCCAACCATGACAAGTTTCTTCCTGCCTACCTTGTTCATCTTTTCAAAATATCCTATAGAATCAAGGGTGCCACAGGGATCCCATGCCACTTTTCTACCCTATTTTTCTCTACAGTTTCTTCAGCTTGGTATGGTTAGCACACTCTACCATAGTATGGGCTTCTTTTTGGCACGTTTCTTTCCCCAAGGCTTCAAAGTGGTCTAATGGTGCTCGAATTTGGTAGCTTCTTCATTTTTCGACCTACAAAAGCAAAAAATAGTAATAAATTCCTAATTTTAAAAGTTATTGTGCAAGTTAGGTCAAGTGTGAAGGGCATCAAAATTGAGTTAGAGACCAAACACGTTTTTACACAAGGACTTGTGCGGACCTATTAGAATTTAGTGTTTGGGTGTAGCAATTACATATTTCTTATTATTGCTTATTACTCTAGATACACATCGACTCTATTGCTAAAGGACAAACTAAACATTTAGAGATTTTGTCAAACTAACCCAGTAAACATATGTCCCAAAGGGTTTAACCGTGATATCGATCAAAAATGATCATGGATACAGGTTTAATCAAGAAGACTTCATTGGATATTGTACGAAACGTAGCCTAAATCACAACTTCTCAATTTAAGAACTCCTTTAAAGTGGAATGATTGAAAGGAAAAATAACATTTTTGAAAACATAACAAGAGTCATGATTTGTGATAATAATCTTACAAAGTAATTTTTTGTAAATGTTGCTAACACAACCAGTTATATCCTTAATAGATACATAATTACACTAATCCTAAAGAAAATTCCTTATGAGCTATTTGAGGGAAATGCATCTAACATAGCTTATTTCGACGTGTTTAGGAACAAATGTTACATTCACAACAATGCTATAAATAATCTTGATAAGTTTGATGCCAGTAGTGAATAAGGTATATTGCTAGGGTACTCATCCCATACTAAAGCATAGGGACTTTACAAGAAGATCACTAGAGTTATTGAACAAAGTGTTCATGTTATCTTTAATGCAAACCATGGACATATCAGCTCATCCTCTTTTCAAGAACTTTAGTTAAGTAGGGACACTGATGCTTAAGAATATGAGGAAATACATCTTGCGGCTCATAAGCACTTGAGTCAGAGCCAACCTCTAAAGAAGGATTATGAGGCCAGAGTCTCTAACTCTCTAACAACTCTGAGAGAAGAAATGTCAGAACCAAGGAAAGCATTCAAGTATAAATTGGCCCAGCCAATTGAAAATATAATATCTAAAATCCACAATGGAGGTGTACGTTGAACAACCTCTATGCTTTGAATACTCAACAAAGCCTAATCATGTATACAAATTACACAAAACTTTCTATGGTCTTAAGCAACGTAACCTTATAGAGCTTGGTTTAAAAGACTAAGCAAATTCTTATAAAGTCATGGATTTAGAAGAGATGAAATTGACAATACCTTGTTTATAGAAAAAGCTAAGGATTTCTGCCTTCTATAAATCTATGTTGAAGATTATTTTTCTAGCCATTAACAATGAGCAATTGAGGAATTATCTGATCTCATAAGCAAAGAATTTTAGATTGTTTAATGGAAAATGGAACTTCTTTCTTGGACTACAAATCAAACAATGTAATGAGGGGATCTTCATAAACCAGCCAAAGTAGATCAAGGAGTTACTTAAGAAGTTCAATATCACAAACAATAAGCTAACTAAACACCAATGTCAATCACCTACAAGCTCGATAAGGATCCAAGTGAAAAGCAATCTATAAGAAAATTTATAAATACATGATTGGATTACTATTGTACCTGACAATAGGCGCACTAGAAATCATGCTCAGTGTACCCCTATGCTCTAGGTTTCGATTAGCTTTAAAAAAATCTCACACTAATGCAATAAAAAGGATTCCTATATACTTATCATGGATCTTGACTCTAGGGCTTCGGTTTCAAAAAGGATATAACCTTGAATTGGTAGGATACTTTGACGCTAACTATGTAGCTTACAAAGCTGATAAGAAAAACCACTTAAGGGGCTTGTCAATTTATAAGAAAGTCACTTATTTCATGGCAGTACAAGAAACAAAATCAGTAGCTTTGTCAACCGCAAAAGCATAAATATATAATAGCAGGAGTTTATTGTGTTCAATTACCATGGATGCCTCAGAAACCCAAATACATTGATATCAGTTACAAAACTACGCCACTTAGATATGATAATATGAATACCGTTAATGTAACCCAAAATCATGTATTGAACCTAAGGACCGAATACATCAAGATGAAACATCACTTCATTATAAAACGTCCTAAAAAAGGTGGTGTATCTTTAGAATCGTTTCCTACCACTACAAAAAATATTGTATATACCCACACTTATCTGGCTATACTAGAGGAAGTGTGGGAGGAAAAATCAAGAACTTTTCAGCTCTACACTTCAGAAGTGTAGGGAATCCATAAATTTCCTTCTACACTTCAAAAGGCCCAAAAAAAAAAAATTATCGTTCCCCCCTATGCTGGGCACATGCCTACCCTCCCTCCTCACTTGTCTCCTCATGTGTCTCTACTCTCCCTTGGCAAAAAGAAACCAGAAACCCCAACCCCTAACCTTCATCTTTTGTCTCTATTCGCCATGTCTCTGTCTCTCTCGAACTCACTCTATCGCCCTCATTCACTCCACTATCTTCATCAGCCAGCAATCGTCCATGCCATTCTACACCAAGGGCTGATTTTGAGCTGATTTGGGTATAAATCGAAGGCAATGGCATTTGGGCGAGGAAATTAGGGAATCTGGGTATTATTAGGTTTTAGTTTAAGTTTTTCAGGCTAAATTTGGGGTTTGTTGTTAGTTTAATTTCAGTTTTTAAATTTTTAGGGTTGAATTTAAAGTTTTGTTTTACAGATTTTAGGGTTCACTTTTTGGCATTTTGACTCTGATTTCAAATTGTAGATCCATTCTCTAACCTTTAATTTCGTATAATCAAAATTGTTTGCTTTGGTTTGGAGGAGGTTTAGTGAATTTCAGCGTGTATTAGACTGTTTTGGGTTATAGGTTGTTCTCAACTAACTTCGAATTCCCCATCCCCTGTTCAACTTCTCTGTTTCTTCTGCTCTGATGCTCTGTTTCCTCACTGTTCGTTTGGTACATGATTTGGAGTTGGTATTGCTTTACTACTCGGTTACTCATCATTTTTCTCTGTTTCTGGTGGTGCTGAAGAAACTAATCTAAGTTCTCAACTAGGTAAATGCCTTAACCTTTTCCCTTCCTCCTATTTTTACTTTGTTTCTAGTTTGGATGAATGTGGATAACCACCATGAATGGAGCTTGAAGCTACGTTGAGCTGTAGAGTAAGGAAGCCCTAAACTCTGTTCACCCTTCCCCCATTCTCGTTATTTCATTAAACTTAATGTCTATTATCTTTGTTTTGTTGTCTTTAAGAGTAGGATACTGCATTCTAGTAAATTTTTCATTAGATTGGTAAATCATGTCAGTGATAAGTCTGTTAACTATCATCTTCTTTGTCCTAACACTATAATAGGTGATGTTAGATGATAACTTTATTAATTATACAGCAAGGATTAAAACTGGAAGGGGAATTATTTTATGATCTATTTTTGTGATTGAATGAGTGGATGATAAGTGCTTTCAGAACCTGCAGGCTTACTTAACTTCTAAAACTAGTGATATGTTGATTCTATACCTTCCAACAGTATTATGGTTCATATTTGAATGCTTTGAATCATCTTCTGGCTCCCTAGTTATCTCTCCTTTGCAATGTCCAACTTGATGGGAGATAAAAACATACATGAAAAGGCCTATCTATTCTATCATTACATTCTGGCAGAAGACTAGAAAAGGTCTTTTGGCGCCTTTATCTCAACCTGAATGACAATCAAGGGAAGCATTGTAACCATTGAGGTCTGAGTTTTTCCTTTTTTTAAGGACATACATACTTCAATCTGAACTTGGATGCCTTTGATAGGGTAAGTTAGTGTAGCTAAGTGATTAACTGTGTTTTGCTACTATGATCCATTGCTTGATGACCATGATACTGGGTGTCATCTTAACGCTTTATTAAAAATCCAAAAAAACTTCTATCATGTTGATAACAGCTGCAAATAGCCATAGTTTATCAAGGCAGTATCTTAGTGAACATATCTACAATTGATTCTTAAGTCGTTCCTGTTGTAGGTTCCTTTTCATTTTGATTAAAGAGGAAGCTCTACCTCATCCATTTTACCTGCTTCTTAGGTCGTCTTTGATCAGAAAGACTTTTTTTATTTTTTCTTTTTTGGGGGGGCAGGGCACTAGGCAGTGTTGGCCTTGTTCTTGTCGCACATCACGAATATGTCGGATAAATTGTGTCTCTCATAATTATTTTTGGATGGTTCCCTTGCACTTTTTCTGTGTGGGTTTTCCCTGTAGATAAGAGAGTTAAACTGTTCTTTGCCTGCCTTCGTAATTCATATCGTGCTTTTCTTTGGCTCGCTTAAGAAAACATAAGTATGAGTGTCATACCTTATTTGTGTTCGTGTGGGGCTTAGTAAGGACCGAGCATCATGCTTGCATATTTGGAGTAAGGTTGCTTATGAAACATCTTGCATTATTTCCATGTAAATGGACCAATGGGATGCTGGACACTATTGTTATAGATGAAGGGATAATCAATGCTTCCTTTATAGCAAGCCTTGTTAGGACTACCTGGCCACTTTAAAGTTGGAGATGCATACTTCTTCATCACTGACTCCAATAATCCTGCTGTTTCTAAGTAATTCCCATTGTTTTTCTTTTTATATTGAAAATTAAACATTTGATTACCGTTGTAGGTTCCTAGAAATCGGTATTGGGGTTTGCATCCATTCCCTGCACACATTGCGGATGTTATAGAAGATGGCTTGTTGGCCATCCAAAGAGTTATTTTTTTGAAGAAAGCAGGAGTAGAAACTGATACAGATAAGCAATTCCTTTTGAATCCACCAAGTAGGACTGAACTCTTAGACTTGGCTTTCAAAAACATTGTCTGGCAAGATTCTTTCCTTAAAATTCTCCTGAAACTAGTGCCTAACCTCTCGCACTGAAATTATAGGAAGCTAACTGTCAAAAATAGGATCTCATCTACATAGTGGGTGGGACCATTGTAGCCTAAGCTATACTTGGTACTATTTTACATCATGTGTCACATATTATTTGTACACTTTTGCGTTTGATCATTATCCTATTTTTTCAGTTATGATGAGAGTATGGTTGAAGAACTTTGGTACCAAAGGCTAGCCAATTTTGTTGTTGCAGATAAAGCTAAAGTTGTTTATAATGGCTGAAAAAGTAGAATTAAGGAACTTTTGAACATAAGAGGTACTCAGTAAAGGAAGTTGATGTTACGGGCATCATCAAGCCCTCCAACTCGAAGTTTTTGGTTGTTGTAGAAAAAGCTAAAGTTGTTTATAAGGGTTGAAAAAGCAGAATTGAGGAACTTTTGAACATATGAGATACTCGATAATGGAAGATGATGTTACGGGCATGATCAGGCCCTCAGACTCGAAGTTTCTAGCTGCTTTTCGAGATTTAGGGGCATTAGAGGGTTTTTTCAGATAAAAATTAGAAGAATGCTGTAGGGATGACCACTGTAATTTTTCTAGGTGGTTGGGTTGGAAAGCAATAACTTTACTTAGCGTAATCACTCATCATTTGAGGGGATGAATCATTTGCCTCATAGCCTTACAAATTCGAAGAGCATTCCAGTTGAATTTGGGACCTGTAATGATGGTATCAACCCGAATGATGAGATTTCTCTCAGTGAAGAAAATAAAGATGGAGATTTTTTTTATATATTCTACTTGGACGTTAGGCATGTTTTCAAAGTGTAGTTTTACGTAGTATAAAATATTCAATCAGCTACCTACACCAAAAAAATAGCAGGATGGATTCAAAATAATGCAAGAATATTTAGTTTTGATTACCTTAATCTTTCTTAATGTTTCTCCAATTGATTTTTTTAAAGCACTAATATGTACTTTATTTATTTGATATTTGATCCACTTTAATTTGTTTGTTTGTTAATTTTATTCATTTATGTAGGGTGATGCGCGCTGGTAATTAGTATAAACTTGTTAATTAAAAAAGGACAATTGTATACAATTGTTCTATTTTTGACTTAATAAGTTTTATATTAATTACCAGCATTATTTTTTAAAAAACAAAAACAACACTAGTAATACTTTTAAGTGTGGGGAAAATTATGACTTCTTGCATATTCCAGAGTGGACATGGCATAAAATGGCTACATATAAACTGTGGGTAATTAGTACTTAGTCTGCATTTATAAGTGTGGGAAATATAGCTCTACCTGCATTTCCATTAAGTGTGGTGAACACTTCCACACACTTAACCTCTCCATATTTAGTCTAAGTGTGGGTAACTGCTATTTCCACATTTATAAGTGTGGTTATTAGCAAAATTAAATGTGGAGGGGAGCAACCTTTTTGGTAGTGCACTGAGAAATAACTTGTTGATAGATTCACTAAACCATTAACTGAAGAAAAATTAAGTCTCATAAGAAGAGAATTGGGAATGATAGACCTAGAAGCCAGATTAAGGGGAAGTCATTCTACTTACCTGTTGCTAACAAGTTTGTTGAAGTGTCATGCAACAACAATGACTAAAGAAATGGTCCAATATGCTAACCGAACTCAGACACTTGTCTAGTTAGAGACAAAAAATTGTAACTAACAGTCTGTAGACTCTTGGTTAAGTATAAAATATTTTAGGACTTTTCGCACCTGTAATTCTAGTTAATTAATAGTTGGAAGTTATAGGTGGTGGATTTTAAATTAACCTCAAATGGATTTCAAACTTTTTAAACTAAATGTAATTGAAAACGAATGACTTTCTAAAAAAGGGAGCTCATTTACGACTTGTAATTGTTATATAGTTATTGTATGTGCTCCTATTGGCTTATCCCCACAACTAATCCAACAGGCCTACTCCATATATTCCCATGTTATCATTCTTGCTTTCTCTTACACACATTACATCAATAAAAGTTCTCTCTGAACCAAAAGTGAACCCTAGCTAATCTCTCTCTCTCTCTCTCTCTCTCTCTCTCTCTCTCTCTCTCTCTCTCTCTCACACACACACACACACACACAATGCTTGTTGCCACAATAGGCAAGAAACAAAGCTCTTCTAAGCAACTAGCTCCGGGAAAAGCCTCTAATCCAATCATAAAAAGAGCAAGGAGAGCTAGAGCTCATCAAGAGTCCATGCCCCAAAAATATTAATTTCACATACCATATATCTCCATCTCTATCTGGATCTCATACTAGAGATAAGGGCGAAGAAGGAGTAAAAAACTTTACATACATCCCTACCAATTATCCACCCTCCTGATTCACAAAGTATAGGGTAGGTAAATACCCCTTCTTTTGATAATCGTACCTTCGTTGTCTGTGAGATCCTCAACTTAAAGTTCTTCCAACCATAGTGGATTCAGGTTTTTGCCCAACTAGAGTCTATAAGCTCTAAGAAAATCTTTCATTAGGAGAGGAAGGGTACCCTGAGTGTGTGATGTTATTCTTAGTCAATCTTAAGAAGAGTTCTCTATAGAGGATGCCTATTGTTCATCCAAAATTAAGTTTACTATAGATGAATTCCAGGAATGGAATGGTTAGGAATCAACCACCACAAGAGATTTAACCTTTGCATGCTCTCTGAGTTAGAAGTCTCTACAAAATTTCTAGAAAAGTGCAATAGAATCAAAAAAGAAGGAAAGGGGATTATTCTACATCGTCTTCCATTCTAAGGCTAGGATCCTTAAGGACATCATTATTTATAACGTGCTTTCCATAAGATCTCTAAGGAAACCCCTAATGATCAGGTCCTTACACATCTGTGTCAAATCCTTAAGCCTTACAAAGTTAATATTCCGAGTATGATTTTTACCTGCACACCAATTCAAAAGAAAATCTCCTTTACCGTATGCCAACCCCCTCACTCTCATCTTCAAGAGGTTGAAACAATGAACCCTTCAACATCATTGGTGAAACCACTCTAATTAACCTGAAGTAAGAAAAGATCGGTGTTCACACCTTTTCAATGTAAAAATATTGCAGCAAGCATGCAATTTATCACTATAGTACTTAAGGTCATTTCCTTAGAGATGGGGATGAAATTAAGCCACAATTAATCTAAACTAATAAGGGGTACTAAATTAATTCACATATTAATTATCTAATAAAATGACTTAAATTAACAAAATGATATACAATGTAAGCATAAATAAAGTATTCTGACTAGTAACCACCTTTTCAATCAACGTGTAAATTTTTAAGTAACAAATTAGAATAAATGGCAACCTAAAGTACTTTTTACAAGAAAAGAGGCTAATTAACATTTCGAACCTGGCAATGCCACTCAAGTAACTTTATCATTCTTTGAAAATGCAGATTAATTATACTGGATAGTAATAGTTTTAGAAAATAGAGCAATAGTATCTGGATTCAAAAATCAAAACTATAATCACACTGGAAAGAAAAAAAGGCAGATGCATCATAAGAAGGAGCGGGAGTAAACTAGGATAGATAAAGAGAGGGGTAAAGAAGAAGGAGTGGACACTGACATCCTAGCTAACACGAAGCTTAGTCCCACCATGATGGCTCACACCTTCATTAATTGAAGGTAATCGTATCCTGAGTAGAACACAGATATGAACAAAACCAGGGACCAAAAGCCAGATTCAAAATAGCTAAAAACATAGCAAAAAATCAATTACAAAACAACCATACTCAATAACAACTGATGAAGGAAATAGAACTTAACCCCAAGCTCTTTTTGATGCCATTAATGGCAGAAAACAAGGAACTCAAAATTGGGCAGAAATGGACTAACAATCACAACAACAAGGAAGAAGGAACTTTGAATTGGAGCCAAAAATCCACAAGATTTAAAAGCATAAAACACAACAATAGACTCAGAATGAGCAAAATTGAAATATGGTACAATGAGGCTTTTTTATTCATTAGGCTTTTCTATAGAAGTATGACAAAAATGTCAACATGAGGCTTTTTTACTTAAACCTATCAATTCGAAGGAACGGGTTAAATTTTAATTTTTAAACTCTTTTTTAATGGCGATCTACTAAACTTAGACTCATTGATTTCTTCAGATTTATTAGCCCAACAACAAAATGAAAAAAAAGAAAATTATATATACATATAATCAAAATTCCTATGAAATTGACTTGATAATGTCAGTATCATTTGTTTAGAGGAGATAATCAGCACCTTAAAACGTTTTCTTTTACCCAAATATACTACTTATATAATGACATAATGGTTTGCTTAGATGATGGAAAAGTAGTTTGTCATAGTGAAAAGACCAAAAAAATGTTTGCAATACTATGTCATAGGATGTTGTAGTGAAAGAGTATAGTAATAGATATAGAATATATGAAAAATTTTAAAAGGAATGGAAATATATGAATTTTTCTCTTTTTAAGTTAGATTTTAATGGCTACATAGGCTCATCGAATGACAAAAAGTCAGCACATATAGTGCGTAAATATAACTTTTGCATGAAAATACATTATTAAAAATTTAGCCTGCCACAAATGGGTCAACCCAACCCTAAAGGGTTTGACCTAAATGGATTCAAGTCCCAAAATCTTGTGCAGTAACATAACCTTTTCGGGTGGATTTGAATTGAATTATCAGATTGGTTAAAATTTTCCAAAATCTAATTTCTCAGGCATAAGCTCCCTATAAATACAAGTTAAACTGACAATTAGCTGTAGTCAATTGAGGGTTTTTAGGCTAGGGATTTGAAATCAATTGACAATTTTTTTCAATCATGGCATCGGTTATCATTTAGTATTATCAATGTAGGTCTCAGATTTCTTATTGGAAAATCCAATTAGAAATTTTAACATAATCAGATAAAAAGTCAGTGTAACCACAAATTTCAACTCTAAATCGAATTAAGATAAGAAATATGAAACAAATTTAATTTTTGTATTTATGATCAAAGAATGGGTACAATCTCTGTATATTTATTACAAAAGGACAAATGTAACTCCTCTGATTTGATATCTTCTTTATAACTTGATAGAGGGCTAGATAGCTTGAATCTTTATCAAGTGCGTGACTCAACCCTACACTAAATGACACTTTTTGATGTGCGTATTGTTTACCTCTAGAGAATCTTCTTCAAGAGAATTTTTCTCTCTCTTAAATGAGTGGGTAGAGCTAAGTTATAGCAAAGAGCCCCATCTCCTCTAGGGTTTGCAGATTAATGATCTTCTTCGGTCGATGAATAGGCCTTGAAGTTGGGCTGATGAGTTGGGAGTCTGCTTAAATTGATGGCTTGGTAGCCCACTAGGCCGGTGACTTGATAACCTTACCACGCCGTTTACTTGAGACTTTTTATTAGGGCATTCACTTGGTAGTCTTTTAGGCTAAATAATTTAATCAATTAATTTGGACTGACCCAGATCAGTTAACTTAAACCATTTTGTAACAAGACATAAATTATTTTTAGTACCTACAGTCAGCTCACCGAAGAAATCAACCTCCCCCAATTTCTTCCTCTCTCCTCTCCTTATATATGGCTAATAGGTTTTCCTCACCCAATCCCTAAAATCTCCATGTTGAAAACTTGTTGTCGCCATAAGTGTAAATTTCCTTAAACTTGCCCCCCGATCCTACTTTTAAGTCCTTGTCTTTTCCTTTATATACCTATTTATCTCTTTGAGTTTCTACACGGTTCGTTCATCTACTCTCCTTTTCAAAATGAAAACCTGGCCAGCTACATATTTCACCTCGAGCTTGTTAATTGTATATATATTCGCTTCTCAACTCACTCTTTTAATTAGTACCAAACATATTACGTCCGACATTGTATCATGGTAACTATTACAGCTCAAAAAGGATGATGCTATCAATGTTATGAGGGTAGTTGTTACCTTGTTTCCGGGTAATTTGAATCTTTAATTTCTTTGTTAGAAATGTTGGCTTGCTTTTGAAAATGTCATTACTATAATCTTTCTATATATGCTAGCTTCCTTAAGCTTCGAATATGTTTTATTAATATGCTTTGATGGAAGACAAAACAGAGTTGGTCTATTAGTATATTTATTAAATTATATTTGGACCTACCTTAGTATTTCTATTAATTAAATGTGTTATGATTACAAGTAGATATTAATATAATTGATTTTATCTTTGAGATAGTTTAGTATTCAAATTTGAATATGTGATTTTTATATTCAAATTTTAATACTAGGTCTTGAGAGACTATTATGATTCTCTATATATGTTAACATCTTTAAAAATGTCAAGATTTGCCTAATTATAATAACAACTTTTGAGCCTATATTTTAAAAGATTATTGCTGCTATAAAATCTTCTTCTAGATAATCTGCTGGGTAAGAACGTCGGCTAAAATCAGGCAAATAGCAGTTGGGAGTCAAGATGATAAATGTTGAGAAAAACTGCAGAATTCAAGGGCTTAAAAGATGGATGTCAAGGCCTTGAAATTATATTGAAGATCATCCTTCCTTTTTTAATGTAACGGTCACTTTCCTAATGATCTTTGAACCTCTTCAACAGCATTGCCTATAATAGAGAGACATTTGTAGCTGAAGATGATAGAAGAAAGAGAGCTATGCTTGCAAATTAAGAAGAAGACGCTGAGAGAACTTGATACATCGAGCTTATATTGGCATATCTATTATGTTTATTTACTCCTTGTTATAAAGTGTATCTTGTTATCTTTCTTTGTGTTGGGTTGAATTGATTAGTCGGAGGGATGACTAATTAAGTACGGTTGAGTAGCAATGCATATGTTGGCTCACATAGAGTGGTAGGGTCAACTAGTACATTGTACGATTAGTGAATCGTGTGTAATTGACCGACCTAATGAAAGAAAAATGTTCAAATTCCCATCTGCGAGGAGTGCCTGTGGATAGAGGATTAGGTGTGGCCGAACCTCTATAAATTATGTGTTTTGTCCACATTTACATTTTTCGCATTTCTATTTTGATTATTTTATGGCTTTGATCATTACTCTATTCATACCCCTCTAGGGTGATTTAACTAGCCAAACTGAGCCAATAATTAGTATCAGAGCTAGTATTATTTTTTAAGGACTTTACCATCTACCAGTTCAATCACATGGCTAGTTATGATTTTGACTCTCAGTGTCCTCCACTTTTTAAAGGTTCTAATTTTTTTTTGTGCCAAGAAACAACGAAACTTTATATTAAGCACAATGATCTCAATCTTTGGGGGATCACTGTCAAAGGTCAAATAGTTATTGAGAAATCGGAAGATGAATACAGTAAAGATGCTTATAAGCGGATATCCAAAAATTTAAAGCCCTACATATTTTATGTTGTGCTCTTGCTATTGATATTTATGAGTTTATCTCACATTGTGATAGTGCCAAGGAGAATTTGGAGACTCTTTATTATTTGTATGGTACTAATCAAAATGCGGTGTTAAGCGGATTTGTGGCACAGGATGAAATAATCATGGATGGACATGTTAAGCAAGTGGATGATCATCAACTACATGAAAAGTGAGAATATGAAAGTGATGATCTAATTCAAGGCCTTATACATAATAATGTCAAGCATGCGCGAATTAAGGAGTTGCTTGAAAATGGTGAAGAAAACAAAGGTTATTGTTATTCATCTATCCCCCATAGTGGTAAGTGTGAGATAAAACATATGCTTGAACTTTCAAATGGCAGTTTATCCCCAAGTTGTCATATTTACGATGATTTAAATGTAACACCAAATTTTCAACTTTCGAAAATTCTTAATATAGTGTTAAATCAAGCAAATGTGCAAAATTGAGGGGAAAAAAAAATTTTACCCCATTAATTTTTCTTACTTCTAACAATTTTGAACACAAGAAGAAAAGGACGAGATTTGGTCGAAGAGCTTCATTTTTGAAGAAATAAACAAAGAATGCACATGTTTATGAGAAGTTATTGATTCTCATTTAGGTACTAATAATCAATTTCTAATCGCGTTTAATCCTCCTGAAAATTCAAGTGGAAAAGAAAAAAATTGAGGTTTGTAATGGGATATGGTAAGTTATGGTTTGTTTAAAGTTAAAATAAGGTAAGTCCACTTATTGTGTTATTACCTAAATTTCAAGGGTTGAAATATAGTCTAAGGCCTTAGGCAGAAGGTAGGATATTACTTCCTATAAATAACTAAAACTCAAAGGCTTGAATTTTTCTATCAACATCTTGAATAGTGGTAATATTTAATTCTAAGAAAAGGAAGGTAATGTTAGCTTATGTGATCCACATCCTATTTGACAAATTTTCATTTTTAAATGTTTGAATTTTAATGTGCTTTATTATCTTTGGAAGGTGAGCATGATTAATATTTCCTCATATCTTATGCTACTATGACATGTGATTATGCACATATGATCTCAATGCTTTTGTCCATACTTATTATGCTCCATAATACTTGCATAAATGATATTGTTTGTTTCTATAAGGAAAAATTATATCACTTGGTGATTTTTCAATAACCTTTATTTATTCTTGAAGGGGAAGAATTGTTGTATTAATATATTGATCCCTTGCAATGCTCATGAGAATATCAAGTCATGCATGTTAAGATATATGATTTGAACAAGATATTAATGTTTAATCCCTTATATTATTTATATGTGTGTTATAGATTGAGGGAGAAAATCTTTTTATGTCACTAATTTGTTAAGGGGAAGCTATTTGTGTTTGCCATAAGTTTTTATACGTTTCGATTTTTCTTTCTTCTTCTTGTGCTACCTTATTGATGAAATCCAAAAAAGGAAAGAAGTACTTAGAAAGCTTTCGTGGTGTGTAATTCAAAATTATATAAACATGTTATTTTTATTGGGTTTTGTCTTTCATCAAAAAGGGTAAGATTGTTAGCTTCCTTAAGCTTACAATATGTTTTATTAATATGTTTTAATGAAAGACAAAGAGGAGTTGGTCTATTGGTATATTTATCAAGTTATATTTGGACCTACCTTAGTCTTTCTATTACTTAAATGTATTATGATTATAAGTAAATATTGATATGATTGATTTCATCTTTGAGATATTTTAGTATTCAAATTTGAATATGTGATCTTTATATTCAAATTTGAATACTAAATCTTGAGATAATATTATGATTCTCTATAATCTTGAGATAATATTATGATTCTCTATATACCAATATCTTTGACAATGTCAAGATTTGTCTAATATAGTAACATAATTTAAGCCTATGGTTTGAAAGATTATTGCTTCTAAAAACCAGCTTCTAGATAATCTACTTATCAAAATCTTCGGCTAAAATCAGGCAAGTAGCAGTTGGGAATCAAGGCGATAAACATTGAGCAAAACTGCAGAATTCATGGGCTTGAAAGATGAATCTCAATGCCTTAAAATTATACTGCAGATCATCCTTCCTTTTTTAATGCAACATTCACTTTTCTAATCATCTTTCAACTTCTACAACATTATTCCCTTTAAGTAGTGGGGTACTCACAGTTGAAGATGATAGAAGAAAGAGAGCTACACTTACAAATCAAGAAGAAGATGTTGAGAGAACTTGATACATCAAGCTTATATTAGCACATCTATTGTGTTTGTTTACTTTTTCCTATAAAGTGTATGTTGTTATCTTTCTTTGTATTGGGTTGGGTTGATTAGTTGGAGGGCCAACTACCCAAGTATGGTTGAGTAGCAAAGCGTACGTTGGGACACCTAGAGTTGTAGGACCAAATAATAGGTTGTACAACCAGTAAATCGTGTGTAATCGACTGGCCTAACAAAAGGAAAAGGTTAAAAATTCCATCTGTGAACGGCCCCCATGGATAGAGGATTAAGCATGGCCAAACTTCTATAAATTATGTGCTTTGTCCACATTGCATTTTTTGCATTTCTATTTCGATTATTTTGTGACTTTGATCATCACATTATTCACTGCCCTTTAGGTGATTTAACTAGCCAAAGCAAGTCAACAGTAAGGAAACATTACAGTTTATGTTTGATTATCAAAATAGGATTAATAGGTCAGCTTTTTTAGAAGATTTTTCCTTGCTAATATCAAATTGAAAGGTTCAGTATGTACTAAACTCTCAAAGATAGCTAAACGAAGGTGCTACCAAATCATCGAAATTTCACTCTAAATAGAATGAATTCCCTCAAGCCTCTCATGGAAGATTTTAAGAGAGTTATAATGTAGCATAAACAATGTTTAACATTTGTAAACATGGAATGATGGAAATTATCCTTAGAGGCCCCTACAAATTAGCTTTCCTTTTTTTAATAATAACTTATATATTCTAAGTTTAAAATTCTCTAATACCACTAAGTTTCCGCATACGTACTCTTTGATTTTTCTAAAAAGTGTAAAAAGTTATGTTCCTTCCTAGCCTATTCTTTTTGTTGAAAATATAATTTAAAAATTATCATTACAAAATAAAAATAATAGGAATCACTAAAAACAAGGAGAGCTGTGAAATCCTGGATATTTTTTTAGTTGATTTACTTGTATATATATATATAATTATTTGTTTAATCCTAATTGATAAATATATATATATATATATATATATATATATATATATATACACACACACACACATACCTATACACATACATATATATGTATATATATTTATTGGTTCATTTAAGCAAGATGATATCGGCCAACCTAGTATGCTTGAGCTCGTAGTGTTTCTTTTTTTGGATGATTTTGATAAAACAGTTGAGTGGTTTAGGGTAGAGTGGTCAGGCGTCCATAAAGGTTCCTAGAGGTTGTGGGTTCATGGCTTAGTATCTTTATTTTTTCTAAAAAAAGGAAAAAAATGGAAATTGGTGAGGGAGCGGTGGGCGGAGTAAGGGGGGAAGGGAGATAGAAACCCTAGTGTTATTTTTAAAATTTTCCCTCTCTCTGTTCCTCCTCACTCTCTCATGCGACCCCCCTCTTCTCTCTCTCTCTCAATGCAACACTCTCTCTCTCCCCCTCTCATCAGTTCTCTCACCCTCTCATCGTCACTCTCTTCTTCTTCTCCTCACCCTAGCCGCCACACCGCTGCTCTCTCTCCTCTCCTACTCCTTCGCTTCAAATTCGATAAGTGCGAAATCTTGTGATACTAACGAATAGGTTATTAATTAGTGAATTTTTCATAATGAAATTTGTATATCGATATTGGGAGTTGATTTTCTTTATTCGCCATCCTAGGAAGTTCGAAGACGAGTATCTAGTTGGTAATTTAACATAAGATATTCCTTCATTGTGAATTGCTTCAAAGAAAAGCTTCACACTTTTTGTTATGGTTTGGCTTATTTGATGATTAGGGATTGCAGGTTTTTGGGTAAGGTGATAGATTCATGCTTGGGAAAGGATTTAAATTGAGCATAGTTGAAAATAAGCCTAAAGGACATAGTATAAACACTGTTCTGTCCATACAATTTTAGGGTTAACTTCACAAATTTACTGGGAATGATTGGGTCCCCCAAAGATCATAAAAAGGAAAATAAGAAGGTAGATTTACGTGTCATGTGAATGGAAAATTTTGAATTTCTTGAATCGAAGTTAAAACGAGGAAGTTATGACTAAATTACCGAGACTGTGCAAAACTATCAGTAACTAGGCCAGTTTCGGAAAATTAGGAAATTTGAACTACGTTGACTCGGATTCTGCCCAGAGTTTAGTGCATAATATTCCAAGTTTCATTTATTCCATTTTAGGTTCCCAAGGGTGAGCGATCCCCCTGGAACTCATGGCCTGCGCCTGGGTCTAGCGTAGCCGCTTTACAATAACCTGGCCTACCGTCAATTTGGACGGTTACTACTTAACCATACCCTGTTCTACCGCCAATATGGATGGCTATCGCTGATCTGACCTACGTCCATCCACAAGGAGGCACATAGCCACTCACATGCGTGCACTTTACCCAAGGAAGGCTAATAACCTCCAATAACACAAGAACATAACTTCTCAGTCTCACCTATTCAGCCGGTTATTTACACATTCATAGTTAACCTTGATCTTTAACCGACATACACATCCCAAGTCGACCCATTCTGGTCCAAAAACATTTCCACATTATTTTTGTAACACAATTAGCCCAATAACCCATGCGCTCAATAATTTAGCAAAACGTTTCGACATAAATCACAGGAAATATCTCATTTCACAATCACCCGGGAAAAATTCCCCGAACATCAATACAAAACATATTCAAAACAACTTTCAAGCATAACACATTTTTCAAGGAATATTCAGGGGAGGGTTAGGGTATGATTGTTACCAGCTAAAATATGCCACCTAAACTTGAGCTCGAAACGCTAGATCACCGTAAATAATTACCCACAACAGTCGTCTGTTAGTACCAATACTTAGCTCGACTTTCTATAACCCAATTACACTTAAAATAATTTTCTAAGCCTCTACATACAACCAACAACCAAGTCCAACCATCAATTAAATGTTTAGGAAGTCATGAATATTAAGCGCAGATTACCCCCAGATTTTCCCAGTAACTTTCCAGGGCCATAACTTCCACTCCAGATGTTGAAATTTTATGATTAAGCCTAATTCAAAAAGGCCACAGCGTGAAATATAACTTTCATTTTGCAACCCTAGGAAGAATCTAAGCTAAACTAGTTCAAATATTCTAATTTGCTAAGCTGTCACAGTTACTGACAATTTCGCACAGTCTCGGTAATTTAGTTATAACTTCCTTGATTTAACTCTGATTCAATAAATTCAAAATTTTCCAATCAAAGGACACTTAAATGTACCTTCCATAATTTGTTTCATGATTTTTGGAGGACCTGATCATTTCCAGTAAATTTATGAAGTCAAATCTAAAATTAGATGAATAGAAAAGTGTTTATACTATGTTCTTTAGGCTTGTTTTCAACTAATCTCAATTAAAATCCTTTGCCAAACATGAACATATCATCCTTAACCTAAAACCCGCTATCCCTAATCATCAATTAACCTAAACCATAACAAAAAGGGTGAAACTTTGCCTTGAAACGATTCGTAATGAAGGAAAACCTTAAGTTGAATTGCTCACCAACTAGATGCTCCTCTCCGAACTTCCTAGGATAGCGAATAAAGAAAATCAACTCCCAATATCGATATACGAATTTTCATTAGGAAAAATTCACTAATCAATAATCTATTTGTTAGTATCACGAGATTCGCACTTACCAAATTCGAAGCGAAAGAGTGGGAGAGGAGAGAGAGCGGCGGTGCGGCCGCTAGGGCGAGGAGAAGAAGAAGAGAGTGATGGTGCGTGAGAGGGCAAGAGAACCGGTGAGAGACAGAGAGAGAGTGGCAGTGAGGGAGAGAGGAGAGACCAAGTGAGAGAGAGAGAGGAGGGGGTGTGTGAGGGAGTGAGGAGGGAGAGGGAGAGGGAAAATTTTAAAAATAACACCAGGGTTTCTATCTCCCTTCCTCCCTTACTCCCCCCATGGGTCCCTCACCAATTTTCCCTTTTTTCCCCTTTTTTTAAAAAAATAAAGATATTTCTTATCAGCTGTTCTACCAAAATCATCGAAAAAAACAAACCATTCAATTGTTCTAGCAACCCCTAGAAATCTTTGCGGACACCTAACCACTCTACCACAAACCATTCAACTATTCTACCAAAAATCATCGAAAAAAATAAACACTATGAGCTCAAGCACACTAGGTCGACCAATATTGTCTTGCTTAAAATTAACTAATAAATATAAATATGTATATCTTATTTGTTAAGATTAACCAAATACTTATAAATATTATATATAAATATGAGTAAATCAACTAAAAAAATATCTGGGGTTTCACAAAAGCAAATGAAAGGTGAAGCGATAATTAGGTATGCCTTTCTTCTTAAGTATAAATATGCAAATGTATTTCTATAGCAAAAGCAACGACTGAATTATAGAAAGATTACTTTTTTTTTTTTACGATAACATCTTATTATCTCTCATTCTCAATTTCTTTGCTTAGCAATCATATTGTACATATTCTAAATATTCTAAACTTGTTTTTAGAGCCTCAACCACTAATAGTGGTATAAAAGTTAAACCAAATCCAAGCCATCCTATCAAATTTTCACATTCTTGAAAGCTTATTAAAAAATTCAAATTTTCTTAATTAAATTTCTCATTAAAATTTAACTGCACGTAATTATTATGACATCTACTTCAGACAATAACTTCGAGTACAAGGTTTTTCAAATTAGGAGGAGTGTTGAAAATATAATTTGAAAAATATTATTAAAAAAGGAAAAAATAGGAATCACTAAAAACAAGGAAAGTAAATGAAAAGTGAAGTGATAATTAGGTACTTGTTTTATCTTTCTTCTTACATGTAAATATGCAAATGTATTTCTACAACAAAAGCAGCAAATGAATTAAAGAAAGATCACCTTTTTTTCACAATAACATCTTATTATCTCTCCTCCCCATTTTTTTCGCATAGCAATCATATTGTACATATTGTTAATATTCTAAACTTGTTTGGAGCCTCAAACACTAACACTTTTTGGCTATTAAGGGGAAGCAAATGGGATAACGGTTTGCATTTTTTGAATACGAAAGTCAAATGGGTTGAATGGCTTGATTTTTGTCAAGATTACTTCATTTGTGAATCATTTCTAAATTATAGATTTAAATTCTAAGTTTCAACATAAATCTTAAATCAAGTTGTTATGGTTATATATGCTTAAATTTTAGGTACATCACTCTATGTAGTTTTCTTCACATTTATTAAAGTACGTACAAATTTGTATTCAGGTCAATACTTGTTTTCTCTCTTCATTAAATAACTTTTTTTAAACTCCCTTTAGATCAAGAAAATTGAAGGAACAAGTTGTATTTTGACCCACCTATATACATGAGCAAACAAAAAGTCAATAAGTAACCTGCATTGAAAGAAAAGGTAAGACAAATAAAGAGAGAAGATAATTAGGAAGCACAAAAGAGAAGATAAGTTAAAATAGTCTTTCATTGCAATCTGTTTCTTTATTAAAAAAAAGTTACTTACAGATTGGAATTTCTCAAGCCAAAATCGTGTTGGTTAGTTTAGCCTTCACACCACCTACTATCCCTAGTGCTTATATTATATTTTCGGGTTTATAGATCTAGGATATTGCATATAAGATAAATAAACTAGAGAATAATATACTTGTGAACCATTAATTAGAATTCTTTTAGGCTTTATTGGTCCTTAGAAAATTTGGCGGAAAGAAAAGTTGAAAGAAAAAAATGTGAAGGAAAAAAAAATAGGGAGAAAATGAGTTTTTTCTCTTGTTTGGATCGAGAAAAGAATACAAGAATTTAGATGAGAAATTCGAATGTTGATGAACTACTTGAATCATGTTGATGTCATCTAAACAATATGAGGTTGGAAATTTTCCTTAAACTTTCCTCACAATTCTATGAGGAAAATTTCATCACTTGCTTCTAACAATTTTTCCACCTAACTTTCCTATATATTTTTTTTCTTTGTGATTTTTCTAAACCAAACACAAGAAAAAAAAGTTGCTTTCTCAATTTTTTTTTCTTTTTACCAAATTTTTCACGGTCCAAATTGAGCCTTAGTGCACTTGCATAAACATAATTTTGACAGCGAACATAATAATGGCCACATTGACAACTATATTGACTTTATCTTCTATGTCCAGCTTTATTTAAAATTTATTAGTCACCTTGAAATTTTTTCTAAATCTCTTAAGTTTCAAAAGAGCATAAAATTTTTATAGAAATTTTAATATTATAAATTCTATAAAGCTTGTAGGCATGATCTACTAATTACAATATATACACCTATAATTTACTCACATTTAGAGAATCCTCACTTTTTAAACTTTCCTGTAACTCCTAAGTGCTACAGTTCTGAGATCAACTTTCTCATGATATTAATATTCTACCATTGTTTTTTACTAAAAATGCTGGCATTTTTATCAGACTCTATTTTAGGTGCAGATGTTTTATTTAATTATGTGATATAGAAGGAACATGCAATTAGATTTTTTTTTAAAAAAAGGGCTCAATGAAAATGAAGTCAGCTCTGAGGAAAAAATTCATGAGATAATTTTATGAAACAAAAGACATTCTTACTTTGGGCTCAATCGATGATCAAAGCCACTCCAAGATTCATTTAGTGAATGATATTGCTTAATAATTACATTATTGTTAATATTATCAATGGTGCACTAAAGACATCGTGGGAAATTTGATGTTGTCAATGATGGATTTAGCAAAGTCATACATATAGGCCATAAAAGCAAAAGCATTAAAAATGGCTTTACTAACACTAATGAACATGAAATCACTAACCAGGCATTCGTTACATTTACGGTTGTGCATCTGGGCTAACAAAAGAAGGAACACTAATTTTATTTTGAAACGGTCTAAACTAGCCAAGTACGGGTTATTGACTCATTGTTATTAACTATGTCATTATTTTAGTTGATTGGTTGGATTTGTCAGACAGTAGTTGATTTCAAAGAACATTAAAAAAAAATGTCAAAAGGTAGTTAGCACGCAAAAAGCAAGGATCCAAAAAAGAGAATACTAAGAAAAAAAAAAGACATAACAAACTGATGAGATGGACACAAATAAGTACTTTTATATTTAGGTTGATAACGTCATCAATCACCACTAAAAACCTTAGTTTATATAGTGCATAATGTTTTCTATTTTTCTGACTTTGTCAAATTTCATGTGATGCATTAAATGAATGGAGCTTTACTTCATTGTTTTTTTCATGGTACAGATGTATCCCTTATAGACTAAAGAAGTGATGTGAATATCATGATTGTTATATAGAAGATACTTTAGAAGTTATCATGCCTTCTTCCCCTTGATGACATGATGTTGTCTTTCCAAAGGTAAAAATACGTCTTTGTGCTTTATAAATTTGCTCACTCAAATAGTTAATTAGCTTCACCAAAAAAAAATTGTTAATTACTAGCTTTCTAATGGCTCACATACAACCAAATGTTCCATATATATACACATGTGAATTTGTAAAAATAATGTTGAACTCTCACCATTTTATATGAAAGTTTAAAAGCTACTGAATTACCCTAGAGGGGGTGAATACGGTGATGATCAATATCATAAATTAATTAAAATCAAGAACAGAAATATAAACGTGGACAAAAAACAAGAACTTTTTAGCAAGGTTAGCCTCAATCAGGCTTAGTGCCTACCTAGAGTTCCCTAACTCTAGGATTAACCCGATTTTATTAAGAGGGATAGTTACAACTCTAGAGTACACCTTACATTAAGCTCCAAATCACAAGTTGAACCTTTCAACTAGGCTTGGTAGAGTTGACCCTTTAACTCTATAATCCCACCCTACTTAAAACTTGAACAATAAAACTGGAGTAGATGTAAAGCAAATTAAAGCTCAAAGTATGCCAATAAGTGCTTGAGTAATATGTACGCTAATGAGTGATTGCTCTTGTTGTTGTTTTCAACTCTCAAACAACTTCCATATTTATAGCAAAATCTTAGAAGAACCTTTGCAAACTAGCCGTTGGACTCTTCCTTAAAATCAGCTTCAGTTCATGGTCCTTAAAGATCTTCTATTTTCAGCTTGCAACAATTAGGAGCTATTTTTGGCTGATTTTGATTTGTATGCACTTCACGTTTTTAGCTGATTGAGGATCTCTTTGAGATGATTTGCAATCCTTTTCATAATCAGGGCAAATATCAAGCATTTAAAAAGGATTTAAATATTGGAAGTCAAATATTTGCCACATGAGAATCCCTAACAAAATGGAATCAACCATAATCAAAAAGATATTATCAACCATAATATTTATCATGTATAATCAGCATTTTAAATTTTAAAACATGATAATACAATTAACCGTTATATAATCCATAGTTACGTACTAATAAATATCTATCAAGTTTGAAATATGTTTTTCACTCACAATCAGGTTACCTTGATGAGCATTTAGAAAAGATTACCTTGATGAGCATTTAGAAAAGATTAAAGGAGTCAACAATCTCCCACTTTTTGATGAAAGGCAATATTTTAAATTTGATGAGCATTTAGAGCAAGGTATGTGTATAATGCAATATTTGAATAAGATTACCTTTAGAAAAGTCAAATAAAGTTCAATCCAAATGCATCACCTGAGTACCCACCAATACCACCATTTCATGACCAAAGTTATGCCTTTCCAACATCAACAGGACCAAAACAGTTGGTCTTTTGTCTCCCCTTTTGACTTTCATCAAAAAAACAGGGGGGTGACCAAAAAAAGACTTATCGATTCAAAAATCATAATAGTGATAAACTAAGGTATATAGGAAAGAGAGCAAAATCAGATGGCATGATCCAAATCAGTGGATGCAAAGAAGAACATATGCCTAAGTGAAGTGGGGATTAGGTGATATCGATTGAATGAGGCAATCAGCAATAGTAGTGGTATGATCCAAATCAGATGGCTTGAATGGGATGGTGAGTTTGGCACCATGATGCACCAGACTGGTTAAGCGAATTAATTCATCTACCTTTCTGCTCAACAGACCCATTTCCGAATGCATCAAATCCACCCTTGTCCTCAAATCAGCATGCCTCTTCCCTGAAGTTGTCAATGTTGGCCACAATTGTGTTTAAGGAGGGATGTTCAGGGCCTTGGACTTTAAGGTCAATTGCTTCTATAGAGGTGAGCTCAAAGATATGTTTCTAGCCTCTAATAGTGGACTTGTAGTAGCGAAGGTTTTTAAAGGAGTGGGCAGAGATAATTGGGACGGTGTAGGTGACACACTCTTCAGAATCTAAGCGCACTTCAAAGTATGTAAAGATGCGGGTAAGGAGATTTCCATATGGGAGAGAGGAGGGTCGACTCATATTGGCTATGTGATACATATAACTGATAATAATCGGGGCATAATCAGCTGAGTAGCCAGTTAGAAGACGATAGATAGCTTCAAGGGCTACTTCATTATAGGCCTTTTTAGAGTGGCCTTTGGGGTAAAAGATTCGAACAAAGACATAGTGAAGTAGGCGAGGCTTAGGAAAGAGGACATGATAGTGTGGTGTTCTGTTTTGACATTTGTAGGCTTCCATTTTTTATGGGCAAGCATAGTAGGTGAGGCACAAATCTTTGGCCATTTTTTGTGTTAAGGAAGGAAGGACAATTTAGGCAAACTTGAGGCCAAATACGGTTTCAAAAACTGAGCGATTTATGGTAATTGGGATAGATTTTACTAGGCTCAGAAGATGAACCCCATTGGCAACTATTTTCATCTCTAAATTTGCATGGAATAGTCGAACCAGCCAAGGATATACAATACGTCCTAAATCAAGCAAACCCATACACTAATCTTTCATCAATTTATCAAAGAAGCCAAATTTCTCTGATTCAAGGAATTGAGTATCTAACTCCTTACAAACAGAGATAGGGCGGTTGCGAAATGAATTGAAACGCTTCTGCCATTCAAGAGTAGGAAGCCATTCACCTGGAATGGAGTGGATGGACCGGATCTAGGTGTGAGACAGTGTTGGCATCGAGGTAGGAGTAGGTCCCCGGTGAGGTAGAGACGGTGAAGATGGTGGAGATGGTGAAGAAGGTGGAGACGGGGTCGACTCTGATGGGTCAGATTCATGGTACGAGTTGGGGGAGGAGTCGGGTATGTCCACCAATTCAGCTTTCTTCCTAATGCATGTGCGTTTCGCTGGCCGTCAGGCTAGGCGACTCGACCGTCGCTTGGGCAGAGCAGAGGATGATAGAGTGTAAGGCTTGGAGGTGGTGGGTGCGAACGTTTTGGAGGTTCGCTTGGCTTTTCCTCCTCTAGTGGAGACTGCGGTAGTCAATTTGAAGGGAAGAAGGTTGATGGCTGCTTGATAATGGTGGTTTGGGGTAATTGATAAGTGCTTAATGTATACATCATTTTAAGGTTATTTTGTGTCAATTTTTAGAAGAATTATGTGCTTGATGTTATTATTTATACTCCTATTCATGATTTACGCTTAGGTATAGTTGTTTGACGTGCTTTGTAGGATTTTAAGCCTTTTTTTACCTAACATTTGACCTTAAATAGATGTATTTTGACCTCCCCCACAAACACCCATAAGTTGCTATGCCCATGGAGCAAGAAAAGAGTAGAAAGCCGGTTCCAGCACAGACCACGGTCGGACCGTGGTACCTACCACGGATCGTGGTGATCATGAAACTGCTGCCTCTTCATCTTCCTTCGACTGTGTGGCTGAGATCAATCGAGCTTCTCTATAAAAAGCCCGGTTCTATATCAAAAAAAGAATAACACACAAGTATAGAGTTAGCATAGACTAGAGCTTTAGCATAGTTTTCTTTTTCTTCTCAAAATTTGTTGTTTCTTTTAAGATTTCTAGATTGATTTTAGATTTGGTGAGAACTCTTGAGTGTATGTGTTTGGTTTTCTTAG
Source organism: Carnegiea gigantea (assembly GCA_029747015.1). Lineage (NCBI taxonomy): Eukaryota > Viridiplantae > Streptophyta > Magnoliopsida > Caryophyllales > Cactaceae > Carnegiea > Carnegiea gigantea. Next base: position 94,830 of record JAKOGI010000269.1, on the reverse strand, counting down.
CGGTCTGAAGCCTTTGGTTAAAGGCCATCTCAGTCAAACCTTTCTCTCAGATTTCACCGGATTGTTGGTTAGTTTGTTTAATTCTTAATCATATGTGAGTAATTTACTTTTTGTCTAGGGAGTTAGTAGTTTATGAAAGTATTGTTGGATAATGTTTTAATTTAAAGAATTATGCTTATCCTCATGATTGGTTTGATTTCATTCTGTCAAATGTTATTCTTGCTGTTAGTAGATTTTTGGCCAAAATTTACTTGCACAATTGAAACAATTGGGTGAAAAACTAAAAGGTGACATTTAGTTGTTGGACTGCTTGATTAAATCTAATGTGGAATCATCTCAAAAGAGAGATTTGCATGTTAGGAGGGCTAGAGGGTAATTGAAGATATTTAACTTGAATTAAGGCAAGTTAGTTTAAAAGAATGACTTTTGCTTAGTTTAGGCAAATTTGATTGATTTCGAAATAATAAATCAAATTTCTGAATGGATTGCAATTCCTCGAGATTAATCGATTTAGAGAAAAGCACATGATTGTCGTTTTAATTCAATACCCTTTCATAACTACGAGAATTCCTAGACATATTTTCTCTTTTATTAATTTAGAATCGTGAATTAGAAGTTATTAAATTGAACCCTTTGAATTAGAATTTTACTTAGCATATTCTGACAGATAAGACTTGGTAAGTTGCATTAGTCCCTGAGGAACGATATCTTTGTCTATGCTACGGCTACCCTTGCAGTTGCAGTAGTCGATTTAGTTTTTGGCGCCGTTATCAGGGATCGAACTGTTAAGCATTGAGTTAATCTTTCAAAAGTGACTAAGTATTTTATTATCTTTTATCGTTATTTTCCTTTCTTGTTTAATTGCGCTGGTAGTGTTGGTGATAGTGCTTGCAAGAATTTTTCCTGTTTATGCGTAGTTCGATCTTGTACGAACACAATCCTGAGATTAAAAGGACTTTCTGCTGAAGGAGGAAAAAGCAAAGGATTGAAGAACAAAGATGCAAGGCTAGAAGGAATCCAATAAGCATGGCGGGTGGAGGAGGTGACCAAGGAAGAACGCTTCGAGATTTTGCTACTCCTGAAATCCAAGGAATCGCCTCAAGCATCGCTTGCCCTACTATTGATGCCAATCATTTTGAGCTCAAACCAACATTCATTTCAATAGTGCAGCAATCCCAGTCTAAAGGAACACCTTTAGAAGACCGAATCTACACCTCTTGGTCTTTTTAGAGGCGTGTAATACGTTAAAGTTTAATGGAGTCTCCACTGATGTGATTCGCCTGCGCCTATTTCCTTTCTCCTTGAGGGATAAAGTAAGGGCTTGGTTACACGCATCGCCATCTGGATACAGCACCACTTGGGATGAGTTGGCAAGAGCTTTCCGCGCTACATTTTTCACTCCGAGCAAAACAGCAAGCTTGAGAAATCAGATGTCCAATTTCATGCAAAAGGATGAAAAGACACTCTACAAAGTCTAGCAGCGGTTTAAAGATTTGCTACGCCTATGCCGCTATCATGGTCTTCAATGTTGGATGATTATCCAAGCCTTTTATAATGGTGTGACCCAATCTATGAGGTCCACTATTAATGCAGCGGTAGGAGGAACTTTGATGAGCAAAACCGAGGATGAAGCCTATAATCTGATTGAGGAAAAGGCACTCAATATTTTTCAATGGTGTACCAAACGAGGCCAAGCTAAACGGGTTAGAGGTAAGCTTGAAGTTGATGCACTTACTTTACTTTCTGCTAAAGTAGATGCTATGACTCAAAGACTGGACCAAATGAATGTTAATGCTATGAATTCCAGTGCCCCTTCCCCTTGCAAAGTTTGTGGTTCTATTGGGCATGTAACTTTGAACTGTCAAGTAGGGAGTCCTTTTTCCTAAGACCCTAATGAATAATTACGCTCAAAACTTCAACCTGAGATTAGCCAATGACCTTACTTTAATACATATAATCTGGGTTGGAAGACTCATCCGAATTTCTCTTATAGGTCTAATCCAAATCCATCAAATGTGCCCCATATGAATGCTGGACCACTCCCTAGTTTTCAAAGACCACCGTTCCCTTCTCAAATGCCCCAAAAGTAAACTTTAGAGTCGATGATGGAAAGCATGCTTATGGCACAACAAAAACAGGATGAGTATATTAAGCAATTAACCTCAAAGGTTGATGTGCTTACAACTCATAATAGGATGTTGGAAGCCCAAATTGCCCAAAAAGCTAGTTTTTGATATGCTCCCTCAGATAGACTTCCTAGCAAGCCCGAACATAACCCTCGTGAGCATTATAATTGTGTTAATTTGAAGGAAGAAATAGAGGACTTAACTGACCTGAGGATGTACCAATGGAAGAGGGTAGGAAATAATCATGGCTGGAAGTAAGGAACGGAACAATGGTGGTAAGACTACCACATTTAAAGAAATTGAAACCGTAAAATTTACTACAATTTTTCCCCCCAAGCTCCCTAACCCAAGTAGTTTTTCTATTCCCTGCATTGTGGGAAAAGCGGAAGTTAAGAGAGCTCTATGTGATCTAGGTGCAAGCGTTAGTATCATGCCATATTCTTTGTTTCATAAGCTTCACCTAGGACCATTACTAGATGCACCCTTTTCACTATAGTTAGCTGACGGTTTAGAGACACAACCCATGGGCAAATTAGACGATGTGCCAGTCAACATAGGAGACATTTGGGTATTAGAGGACTTTATCATAGTAAATATTCTTAAGACCGATGATGCTCAAATTATCCTAGGTCATCCCATTTTGCCATATTGACATGAGAAAAGGACGGATTGCATTTGAGCTAGAAAGGCGTTATGCAGTCTTTTGTCATACAAAGGAAGACGTGGTTTTGCTTAGTTCTTTTTTATTGGATGCATTACCCCTTTCCCCTAAAATTAATATGAAGGATGTCTTGAATTGTGACGATCATCCTGATTCTGATTGGATTTCTTATAAGGATCCCAACCAACGGTATGTTAAAGAGGAATTTCCTACTCCTATGCTACCTAAAATGCCTGAGGTTGAGGTCTCTGTGCCTAACGAGTCTTCCATGAGCAACTATTATAGGTTCACGCAAGCTGTTCTCTCTATGCCCCCTATGGAAGGATTTGATGCAGATTTTGATTTGGGGGTTGAACAAGTTGATAGTGACCCATCTAATAAGGCACGAGTGCGCTTTGTTTTCTACGCAGCTAATGCACTTTGGAATCATGTCATGAAAACAAAGGACCTTTAACCCGAACTTTTGCGATGGCACCTTTGACTAAAGAAGTTTCACTTTGTGGTCTGAGATAAAGTCAATGTCTATGCTCTATCTGATTCGGACCAAGCATAGAAGAAGGGTCAAGCTCTTAACCTTAAAAGAACGCTTCTTGGGAGGCAACCCAAGCTCTTTTTCCTTTTTCTTTTTCTTAGCTTTTATTTTTGCTATTTTCAGTTTGTTGAAAAAAAAAACCAAACGCAAAAAAAAAAAAAACTACGAATAAAATGTTAGCCACTATGGCAAGATCCCCAAAACCAGGGCTGTGGAGCGCCCCCCAAGGAAATCGAAAAAATAGAGGACCACCGGACACCACGGCCAGACCGTGGTGAGTCCCACGGTCCGTGGTGTATTGCTATGGCCCCCGGTCAAGGTTTTTGACCGCGGTGCCCACTCACCTCCCTCACACTTCTTCTTCAACCTCTCGACACACACTCTCTCTATAGCTTCATTTTTTCTCTCCAAATTCTCCATGCCTCGCACCTTCAGTCTTCCTCATTTCTTCACCATTTTCACTCAATTTCACCCAAAATCATCCTCTTTCACTCAATCTTTCATCTTTCTCCATAAATTCCATCTCTTTCTTCTTCTTTTTCTTCAAACTCATCTTATCCACTAGACCCATCTTTTCTTTCATCTTTTTCTTCTTCTTTTTACTAAAGTTCTTCATTTTCTTCTTCAAATTTTCTTATTTAGTTTTCAGATTTGGTTTTTGTAACAATGGCACCAACTAAGAGACAAAGGAGCACCAAGAAAGTTGGATCTTCAAGTCAAGCGCCATCTCAACCTTAAAGGACATCCTAAACCGTGCGTGCTAGAGGTAACATTCCTCACCCTCTTGGTTTGACACATCCTGATTATATTGCTAGATACAATTACTTGAATGATGAGGATTGGTTAGCCCGGTTGAGAATGTTGGATGATATTAGATGGTTATTTGCAAGAGGTGGTATGGGACACTTTTTGGAACTTAAAGAGCATACATATCAGGACCTAACCCTAGAATTCTGAAATACACTCCATGTCGAGGTCACTAGAGGGCCTCAATGTCAAGCCGGATATATATCGTTTTATTTGCAGGGTCAATGGTATGAACTGAACTTAGGCACCTTCAATAGTATTTTCGATTTTTCACCTTGCATGGATTTATCAAACTGCCAAGTCCCCTGCGAATTCAACCCAAATGCATTTTAGGGTGAACTTTCGGGGATTGTTAGGTACAGTACTAGTTCGTCAAAGTACACACATATTAAGAATCCCTGCATTAGAGTAGCTCAACGTATCTTGGCTTGTTCCCTTTTTGCTCGAGACAATAGTCTAAATGTGCCGAGATTGTCTAAGTTGTACTTTCTATCATGTATGCTTGATGTTGTTCAGCTTGACCCAGGTTCCTTTTTAGCCAGGCAATTGCATAATGCTGCTGCTAGCATCAAAGGTAGGATAGTCATAGGAGGGATTGTTACTACTATTGCTAGATTTTTGGGAGTTGAGCCTAATCCTAAGGATAGAGTTTCCGGGTCCGAGCGGCTTGATCAAGCTACTTTTGAGATTATGAACTTTTGTAAAGTTGAGGCTGGACGTTTATGTTGGATTTACCCCGGGGACCGATTTTTGCTGCTTCCCAATGTCGACTAAACCACTCTACTTCACCAGGCTAACCTTCATTGGGTACCTGGTGATTAGGAGGTTGTTCAACCCGCACCCCATCATCCAGCCCCTTATTCTAGTTAAGACGGACCTAATTCTTCCTCTCAACCATCCCCTCCTGACTATTTTAACCTCTAAGACACCCTTGGATCCATTCAAGAGGAGCAAGTTTCCCTCCGAGCATTTGTTACTTCCGAGAACACCGCTCTTTAGGACTTTGTCCAAGAGCGCCACGATGAGCTTCGTGAGATGTTTGCTACCTAGGCCCAATATTTCCAAGATTATAGGGCATGTCTAGAAACCTAGTAGGATTGGCATATCTCCTATGGACAATCACCCCATCCTCCACTACCACCTCCTTTCTGAATACTCTGTGCTACTCCCCCTCCCTTTTTCTATTCTGTGCCCACATTGAGGGGCAATGAGTGATTCAAGCACGGGAGAGTTAGTCGTTACATTTGGCGTCTGATGCCTGTTTTCAGTTTGGTGTGTTGTGTTTTGTATATGTAGTTAGTGGTAGTTTTTAGAGTTTTTGATTTAGGTTTTTGTTTTATTTAGTAGTGCATTTAGTTTTCTTTTCATTCTGGGTTGCATTTTAGTTTTTCTTTGTTTTTTAGTTCCTTTGCATTTTAGTTTTCATCGTTATTAAAAGTCGACCAAAAAAAAAAAAAGAACATTAAACAAAAATTAAAAGGAAAAAAGTCCTCTGATGATGATCTTTCTAGATTTGGTAGACTTCTATGGTTTAGTTTGATCCTTTGATTCGCCCGAATTGTACTTAAAATGGTTGTGAATGAATTTTTCGAAATAATCTCCATGACATATGTTGGATTTGAGTTGATTTACCCTATGAGTCTTTTCATGATTTTTGGCGTATGTTTATTAGTGAGCTAGTTTTGACCCTAGTAGATGTCCCGTGAGATTTTGGGCTTTTAGAGGCTATTCATTATATTTACTCTCATTTTTCTTTCATGTGTGACTCTTCCTTGATGTCATTTCTCTAGAACTTGCTTTGTTCTCATTCAAGATCACATTTTGCATATGTATTTAGACAGTATGATTGAGGCATTCTTTTTCATGATTTATCTATGCCCATGACCAAATAGCCATCTTTGTTATATATTGTATCCCTTGCTAGCCCCTTTGAGCTTACATCTATTTTTCTTGATCTAAACCTCCTATTATAGCTCATTGCCAAATACTTGTCTTACCTTTAAGCCAAAATTAGAGGAGTGTTTCATTCTTTTGCATCATAGGGCACTAGTAAGGTGGATTGTTATCTTTTAGTGAATTTTAGCTGTTTGGTGAAGGGATGTGTGATCTTGATTGATTAAAAGAAAATTCCTTGTACAAAGTTTAGAGAAGAGTTGAAATTTAAAGTTTGTTATGGATCTCCTCTTAGCTATCCTTTTTGAAAGAAAAAAAAGAAGAAAGAAAGGATCACAAATAAAAACAAAGAAATGGAAAACAAAAAGTAGAAACAAAAAAACGTGTTGGGATTGTAAGATATTTGTCACTTTCGACTCTTTCTCTCTTTAATTTGGGATTTATTTTGTTGATAAATTATAATGGTTCAAGAAGGATGTAGCATGATACATTGAAATTATTTACCTCTTAGTCTTTGGCTTCTAGCTCCTCATTTTCAAAATATTTGTTTCCCTCTTACCTTTACCCATGGCCCCATTGCAACCTTATGAAAATTCTCATGATTGTCTAGTGTGTTTGCATTTTGGTGATGGCGAATTTGAGAATCTTGTCAAGCTTATGGTAGATTTGAGTCTAAGGAATGAGAATTGAGATGACGTTCATTATTATTAAACACATAAGTGATGAGAGCCGCATAACTAAAGTGAGGTTCTACCGGCCTTGCTAGCCTTACTTGTTTTATGCACTGGAATGACTGTATTTGCCGATTTCGAGAGATTGGTTCAAGTTTGACCTTATGGTCTATCAAAAGGTTTTCGCAAATTTCATTCCCTGATCTGTTTGTTAATGATTTTTACATTTTTTAGGCTACCTTTGGATTAGCTTTGCCATTTGAATGTTGCCTATGTCTATCCTGAGGAGGTTATGTATAGTTTTGTTTTTAGCATTGCTTGAGGACAAGCAAAAATTTAGGCATGGGGGAGTTTGATAAGTGCTTAATGTATACAACATTTTAAGGCTATTTTGTGTCAATTTTTAGAAGAATTATGTGCTTAATGTTATATATTATACTCTTATTCTCGATTTATGCTTGGGTACAGTTGTTTGATGTGTTTTGCAGGATTTTAAGCCTTTTTTTTTTTAACCTAGCATTTGACCATAAATAGATGTATTTTGACCTCCCCAACAGATACCCATGAGTTGCTACGCCTGTGGAGCAAGAAAAGGGCAGAAAATCAGTTCCAGCACAGACCACAGTCGGACTGTGGTACCTGCCACGAATCGTGGTGATCATGAAACTGCTGCCTCTTCATCTTCCTTTGGCTGTGTGGCTAAGGTCAATCAAACCCCTCTATAAAAGGCCCCATTCTACAGCAAAAAAAGAACAACACACATGCATAGAGTTAGCATAGATTAGAGCTTTAGCATAGTTTTCTTTTTCTTCTCAAATTTTGTTGTTTCTTTTAAGATTTCTAGTTTGATTTTAGTTTTGGTGAGAAATCTTAAGCGTATGTGTTTGGTTTTCGAGGCGGTTTGAAGCCCTTGGTTAAAGGCCATCTCAGTCAAACCTTCTCTCAAATTTCGCAAAATTGTTGGTTAGTTTGTTTAATTCTTAATCATATGTGAGTGGTTTTCTTTTTGTCTAGGAATTTAGTAGTTTATGAAAGTGCTGTTGGATCATGTTTTAATTTGAAGAATGGTGCTTATCTTCATGATTGGTTTGATTTCGTTTTGTCTACGGATTTAGTAGTTAAAATAGAGGGTCAAAAATAAAAGGAAAAAGATCTCCCTTCCAAAAATGAGTTAGGAATTTTAAGATAGCAATATGACAATTTTTTAAAATTCTTTTTGTTTTTCAAGGATCTATAAACAAATATCCATATCCAAAAGATTAAAAAAAGTATCAATTGAAAATCTAAAAGATTTAGGAAAAAGGATCCCAGGATCCCAATTTGGAAGGAATTTATGCAAATTTGAGTTACCTTCCTTTGGGTTGAACCATTTTTTTAAAATCCTTATACGTAACTCATACGTAAGGCCTTGAAAGGTGGGTTCAAGCCCTTGAATTGGTCACAAAAAAAAAAAATCAGGTTCTGCCTACAGTTCACGGCCTGGAACTGTGCCCTAAGGCCTTAAGTTTTTCGACAGTGAGCTGTTGGCTTGACACTTAGCCTGCAAAATCTCAATAACATGATTAGTACTTAGAGAGGGCTCCCCTCAACTCATGCATCAATATTAATCATACCAGGTTCTTGACGGATATAATTGAATTGTTCCTCACTTAGGGGTTTAGTAAAGATATCGGCAAGTTGAGATTTTATCGGAACAAATTCTCAGCAAACATTGCCTTTTTCGACGTGATCTCGAATGAAGTGATGACGTAACTCAATATGCTTTGTTCGAGAGTGTTGAACCCGATTTTTTGTGATGTTAATGGCACTCATGTTGTCACAACGAATGGAAACATTTTGAGACCAATTCCTAAGTCACGCAATTGTTCCATAATCCATAGGAGCTGCGCACAACATGCTTCGGTGGCAATGCACTCGGCTTTTGCCGTGGATAATGGCACTGAATTTTACTTCTTCGAATGCCATGAAACAAGTGATTAACCGAGAAATTGACAAGTGCTCGATGTGCTCTTTCTATCCACCTTATAACCTGCAAAATCGACATCAGAATATCCAACTAGAAAGAAATCTCCCCCGTTAGGATACCAAAGTCTGAAATTTTTTGTACCCATCAAGTATAGAAATATTCATTTTACCGCGGTAAGATGGGATTCTGTAACACCCCCAGCCCCTAAGGCCGAAAGCATTTCGTTTTCTTAACTTTCTGCCTAAATTCTGGGACGAGACGGGCAGAGTTTCCCCTAAAAACTGACCGTTCCCAGGCTATAAGGCTTACAATAAATCCCTGCAATTTAACGGAGGCGTAAATCATTTAAAGGAAGCTCAACGGCCACACGCCGGAGTTCATAACTCAACGAGCCACTTGCTCGGAGTGCACCAACCAGATTAATGCATGAATGAAGAGGAAATGGAAGATACAACTCAACGATTCACACAACCGGAGTATTGGGGTTTACATCCGAAAACATAACTAACTTTAACCAAAAGACATCTAACTGACTAGATGGTTGGCTCATAAGGCCATACAGAGCGACTCGTGAATGATATGCGTTATATGAGATAGAAACTTAGTTTACAACCTTTACAAACTAGGAATACATTACATCACATCGTTAAGCACATGAATCTACTTCTATATGGCACACATAACTCTGTTTCAAGCGGGGTAAACTCCAGCTCAGCATAAGTAGCTTGACTTCCACTTGTCATAACAAAAGTTTAGGGGAAAAAGGGGAAAGAGTATTGGGGTGAACAACCACACGCTCAGTGAGAATTCCCCTACGCCTTCAAACTAAAACAATTACAGGCAATAATACTAATAATAGCCACATATCAAGCATTCATACTTTACTATCATATTAGGCAATCATAATCCACAAGGAAAGATAACCCCCATTAAGACTTCATCCTAACCATTCAACTCGATTCTAGGCCCTCATCAACCAGACTTCTCTACTAGCAGGCATTCAGACACATAACCAAGAAGGCAACAAGGATCGAATATAAAGGCCTTCAAATTCGCTTTTGAAAATATGGTGACTCTCGATAAATACCAAGAATGGTTTATAGTCCACACAAACTCCTTTTATGCTTATAATTCTTTTTTTAAAAGTTCTCGAAGCATCTAAACTGGTAAGGAGATTTGGCGAGAAACATTCCTTCATCGAATATGCATATTAAAAAGCTTGAATGTACGATGCATTACTAAGATGTAATTGTACTTCATTTGAAATCTCATTTAGACTATATTCAGAACACATCCGTAGAATATATTCAAGTTAGGTACATTTGAACGCTTTCTTCTTTTCAAAAAAAAAAAAATGCTTTACTTGGCCTCTTGAGGCCCGTGTCCCTTTAAAAGAACTTCTTTTCCTTTTCTGAACTACTTAGAATGGCAAAAGGCCAAATCTTCTTTTTGTTAGGAACTTACATATAACATAAAAACATCTTATTGTGCTGGCTAGGGAGGTCAACACCGCCCTTAAGTGAAATCATCACTCCTAATTTATGTTATACCCGGGGTATACGTCCTTAACTTTCGGCCAAAATGCGTCTTAGCAGTACAACTTTAACCTCGATACTGTCCTCTATGGGGCAACAGCTCTCACCAGGATAATCATATCCTGAGTCCAGTCTCCCTCAAGGTTTTCTTACGCGTCACACATTAGGGAACAACTCACTCCAAGATAATCATATCTTGAGTCCAGCTCCCGAGAACAGCTCACCCCATCTTTGCGTCCAGCTCCCAACATTACCTTAGGGGAGAACAGCTCACACCATCTTTACGTCCAGTTCCCACCCTGCAGGTCTGGCCACTTGCCTAGCACTTTCTTAGGCTTTAAAATCGCATTACATTTCTCTTCTTCAAATGCTTACTTTGCTGAAGTCTTACTTTTAAACAAAACGACCATAACCTTTCAAAATGTTTAGAGTTCATTCGTTTTTGGCTTAAAACTTCTTGTAATTGTAATAAGTTGCTTATACGTAAATCAACCTCGTAAATAACTTAAAAACTTCTTATGAACGTAAAATGTTTACTAAATCGTAAAACGACTTCGTTTTCCACTTAAAAGTTTCGTATAAACGTATTAAATTTACTAAATCGTAAAACGACTTCGTTTTCAACTTAAAAGTTTCGTACAAACGTATTAAGTTTAGTAAATTGTAAAACGACATCGTTTTCAACTTAAAAGTTTCATACAAACGTATTAAGTTTACTAAATCGTAAACGACTTCCCTTTAGACTTCAAAGCTTCTTATAAAGGCAATAAGTTGGTTAATACTTAAAACGACTTCACCTTGAGCTTAAAAGTTTCTTTTAGACTTAACATGTTTGCTAAATCGTAAAATGACTTTGTTTTCATCTTGAAAGCTTCGTTTGAACGTATTAGGTTTGCTAAACCATAAAACGACTTCGTTTTTAACTAAAAGGCTTTTTATAAACGTAATAAGGTTGCCTAATCATAAAACGACTTTGTTTTTAACTTGAAAGCTTTGCATAAGCGTAACAGGGTTGCTAAATCATAAAAACGACTTCGTTTCGAGCTAAAAGGCTTCTTATAAATGTCAAACGATTGCTAACTCATAAAAACGACTTTACTTTTTAGCTTAAAAGCTTCTTTTAAACGTAATACATATTAATTCATAAAACGAAACCCATTTGAAACTTAAAGCACTTATTTAGCGTTTAATTCAAACTAGATTCGTAATAAAATCCTCTATTGTCTTTTTATAACTCATTTCAATCCCCTTTTGAACTCAAAGGAAGGTGTGTAAGTAAACTGAAGGCTTGAAACATTCCAAACTTGCTACTATTCGAAAACTGAAAGCATTTGACTCGTTTATACGATAACGAGATTTCCTTGTATACTTTCAACGTGAACGTTTCTTAAACAGGTTGGAGTTACTGAAGTGTAACTCGAAACTTAATAGAAATTTAAATAAGCAAGTAGCATACAATCAGCTAAACCCATAATTAGCTTTGAAATGGCCCTTTTTAAGTCGTTTAAATTCTTTTAAATATGAGGATAAGTCATAACAAACCAATGCTTTAAACATTTTCAAACTCACTTTTAGTTCACTTTTAAACTTCCTATACCTATCGATTATTCAGTCAAGTCACTTAACTAAATAGTTCGATGATTTAGGATCTATTTTAGGCCACAAACATCTTAATCAAATAACAGGTAATTGGTAGGCACATAAAAGCGTTCGAAATCATAAAAACAAGCTTTCTAAGTGGTCCTTTTCTCTTTTAAAGACGTACTAACTTTTAGAAAGAATTTGCCACATAGCATATTGAGGAGGGAGAGGAGTTTACACATAGCACATTTAATTCACTTCAGAAGAATACAATCTCTATGATCACCTCGCAATCCACACGATTGCAGTTATTTCAAACCCCGGCTCCCTCCTCACACAACACCGACCACAAAAGTCCTCGAATCAGTCATCAGTTTCACCTCAAGTCCATCCAACTGCCAAGCTTGGTTCAATATCACGACAATTCAAATGACTATTTCATAAATCAATATCCACAAGCATGATATCATATGTAATCGTTCAAATAACTTACAACTTCAACTAATTCATAAATCGATATTTCCAAGCAAGAAACTCTTATATGAACATTCGAATAACTTGGAGCTTCGACTAATTCATGAATCGATACCCGTGAGCATGATAGTCATTTATAATTACTCGAATAACTTGAACATCTAAATTAACCAAACCAGTATAGCAAAACTTAAAGCTCTAGGAATCGCTCAACGAGTAACCCAACAGTTTATGTTTCAAGTTTATCATGCCTTGACTCCATTTATTCATTTTAGCTGACATTCGATTAGCCCCCAAATAACTTACTAGGCACACTAAATGACATAATTGGCGATATTCAGGCAGAACATAATTCCTCAAAAGAACAACCTAATCATGACATGCCAATGTTCACCCCAATTTAATTATTGCTCATGCAACAACATTCAGTCATTGAAATACCTAAAAATCAGTACTAAATTCTCAATTTTAGTCCCAATTCCTCCAATTACTGACATCCAACCTAACTCAAACATGAACTAACTATATTCGTTAAAATCTTTTAAAATTACTAATAATTTAGGAGGAAGAGAACCCTCAGCTTGAACTCAAGCTAGAGGTTCGATTCACGACTGCTGGGTCAACTTTCAATGTTCGAACAACTCCACACCTTCGACTCTTACTCACCATGCACGTCAGTCCCCTATTCATGCCCAAACTTCACCAAATTCGAACCCTAGACAGACCCAAACTTCATTTGCTAGCTTGAGATCGATTTGGGGTGTTTGAAGTACGAATTCTAGCTCTAATTTATAGGGAAATTAAGGCAATTAAGAATGGAATTGCAGGGCCTTACCTGGCACGCGTTCAAGCTCCTGAAACCCTCCATAACTACGGCAAGGGTTTCGAATTTTTGACCCAAATTCACACCAAATGGGTGGCCAGCTTAGAGGGGAGGTCGAGTGGGATGATTTTATAGCTAAAGTGGCAAAAATCCTCTGCGAATTTGAGCTTGAGGGTCACATTAATGGAGGAGGAGAGGAGGAGGAGAAGGTGAGCAGCATAGAGAGAAAGGAGAGAGAGTGTCTGTCGTGGGGGGGTCGCGGCCAGGTAAGGGACAAAGGAGGGACACGTGCAATTACCAATTTGCCCCTCCCTACTCTCTTTTATTTATTTTATCCCAAGCTGGTTCATATTTGATACCGCTAGTCTAATCCGTAACTCGAATTCTAAACCCTAATCGATAACATAATCCTTCATCGATTACTCATTCCCAAATATAGTTAAGTTTGATTTAATAAACATCGAACTACTCGTCAGGTTGACAACTTAATCGTATTCGGGTTCCTATTCAGTTTAGTACTCGTTAATAATCGTTAATAATGCTTATTAAAAATCATCGAAAGGTTTTCAAAACTAATAATAATATTAATAATGATAATAACAATGACAATTACATCCTTTTTAATAAATTAATGTTCACATAGGCATTTAGAAAATAATTTTAGCGCATATTGCTAATAAAAATATGGTTTTTATAACGTAAAAAGGCATCACGAACAACTTGATGAAATATAAAATACGCAGGCCTTACAAATTCTTTGGGAGATAATTGAAAGCGAGCACATAAGCACATACTAAACATAATATTGAACCGACCAGCAGTTAAATGCAATAGTGAACCAATCATACCTCGATATGTCTTTTCATTTACCGGCTTACCTTCAAGATCTTGATCAAGCTTTGCACTTGATGCCATGGGAGTGCTTACATGTTTAGCATTGTTCATTTTGTACTTCTTTAGCAACTCACATACATACTTACCTTGATTCACAAAGATTCCTTCTTTGAGTTGTTTAATTTGGAGGCCAAGGAAGAATATGAGTTCTTCAACCATGCTCATCTCAAATTCCTTAGTCATGAGATTTGAGAATTCCTTGCATAGATAATCATTAATAGATTTGAAAATTATGTCATTAACATAAACTTGAATAATAATGAAGTCCTCCCCCTTATTTTTCATAAAAAGTGTTTTGTCAATTTGACCACGTCGAAAACCATTTTTGAGCAAGAATTTGCTCAAATGCTGATACCAAGCTCTAGGAGCTTATTTCAAACCCAAAAGCGCTTTTTGATGTTTGAATACATAATTAAGAAGATAAGATTTTCGAAACTGGGGAGTTGTTCAATGTAAACTTCTTCTTGCAAAAAACCGTTCAAGAAAGCACATTTAATATCCATTTGAAAAAATTTAATGCCCATGTATAATGCAAAAGCTAAGAGAATGCAAATGGCTTCTAACCGAGCTACCGAGGCAAAGGTCTCGTCAAAATCCATACCCTCTTCTTGGTTATACCCTTTTGCAACTAATTTAGCCTTATTCCTTACCACATTCCTGCTTTTGTCTAACTTATTCCGAATAACCCATTTTGTTCCCATTACAGGATGGTCATTTGGTCGAGAGTGAGAAACTATACTTGGTTTCTTTCAAATTGACCAAACTCTTCTTGCATAGCAATAACCCAATTAGGGTCTTCTAAGGCCTCTAAATGATTCATTGGTTCAATAAGGGCCACAAAAGTTGAACACGCACAAAAGTTTCAAAGAGAGGATCTAGTTCTTATATCAGTAAGTTGTCTGGAGGATGATATGACTTAAGTTTGTAGCCTTGCCTTGGTTCACTCAAGGTCTCTTTGTTTGAAGCATTAGGTGATGCCTCTTCTTCAATTATGACATTAGGCTCTTCATTTGTAGGAGGCATATTGTTTTCAATATTTGGGTCTTTTGGTGGCTCTTCATGCTCCTTATATCTTGGCTTTTACATAATCTTCTTCCTCATCATCATATCTGCTCAGTTTTAACTCTAGAGTGAAGAAGAGCTTAGCCTGCCATCATTAGACTTATCAAAAACAACGTGAATGCTTTCTTCAATTATTTTGGTACGCTTGTTGTAAACATGATAAGCTTTACTATTCATGGAATAACCAATAAGAATACCTCCATCACTTCTGGCATCAAACTTACCTAGGCTTTCTTTTTCGTTGTTGTGAATGAAGCATTTATGTCTAAATGCACGAAAATAGGAAATGTTTGATTTTCAAACTTTGAAAAGTTCATAGGGAGTCTTTTTCGGAATAAGGTGAATTAAGCATCGATTTAAAACATAGTTGGCGGTGTTGACCACTTCCACCCAATACGATGTTGGCAAGCTACTTTCACAAAGCATAGTTCTAGCCATATCCTCTAAGGTGCGGTTTTTTCTTTCAACCACACCATTTTGTTAAGGTATTCTAGGCGCTGAAAAATTATGTGAAATACCAAGGTTATTGCAGAACGTAATAAATTCTTTTTGATCAAATTCCCTACCATGATCACCACGAATAGAGACAATAAGTAAATTCTTGTAATTTTATAATTGTTTGCAAAGTTTTGAAAACTCATGTTTCAGTTTTCTCTTTTAAGAAAGAAACCCAAGTAAAGAGGGAATAATCATCTACAATAATGAATATATAAGAACTAGCTCTAAGACTATGAACAGGTATTGGACCACATAAATCTATATGAAGCAATTCCATTGGACGAGATGCACAAATGCATTTTTTGGGCTTGAAGGAACTATGAACTTGCTTTCCTTTTACACAAGCATCACAAATGTGATCTTTTTCCAACTTATTTCAGGGTAAGCCACATACGAAGGCCATGTTCCGTAAAATTAGCTGTTCAAGTAGCGGATAGCAGTTTAGGTAGCGGATAGCTGTTCAGGTAGCAGATAGCGTTTCTAATTTAGCTGTTAGCGGATAGTTGTTTAGAAGAGCAGTTGAATAAAATGTGTTCGGTAAATTTTGCTGTTGAATTAACTGATTAATGTAAATTGACATAAAAGGATATAGATAATTTCCAAAGATAAAATTTCCAAAGGGTAATTTTTGGTAAAAAAATATGAAACGCTACTTTTGAATGTAAAACATTAATACTATTAGCTTTTTTAAAATGCTACTTAAAACGCTAAATGCTACTTGAAATGCTA
The DNA here is from genome assembly GCA_029747015.1 of Carnegiea gigantea. Classification (NCBI taxonomy): domain Eukaryota; kingdom Viridiplantae; phylum Streptophyta; class Magnoliopsida; order Caryophyllales; family Cactaceae; genus Carnegiea; species Carnegiea gigantea. The sequence goes on along the minus strand of JAKOGI010000269.1, from coordinate 78,578 downwards.
GTCAAAACACTACGTTATCGAACACCAAAGATTACGAGATGAGTGTATTGACTTAGTCAAAACGCCAAACGCTACCCAAAACGCTGTTGCCGAACACACCCTAAGTCTAGCTTTGATAGCTTTTCTATAGTGTGCATGCTCGCATGACCTAGTCTACGATGACAGAACCAAGTATCATCAAAAGAGGCTTTAAACATGATAGTTTATTGGAAGACATGCTATTCAAATTAATGGCATAGACATTATCTATTCTCGGACCGTATCGAATAGTGTTGTTATCATGCGTATCTTGTACAACACAATGAGAGGAGTTGAAGATAACGTTATTACCTTTGTCACGTAGTTGCCATATGCTCAAGGGATTAAATTTTAATCCTTCAACAAGATATACCTTGTCTAAGGATTTAGAAGGATCCTTACCGATCTTACTAATTCCTATGATCTTACCAACTCGATTGTCACCGAACGTGACATTTTCGTGTTTTTTTTCTCCTGATTTCGGTAAAGAGAGATTTGTCTCCACTCATGTGCCTTGAGCACCCGCTATCAAGATACCAAAGTTCGTCATCGGCTTTTAAGCATACCTACAAAACAAGATATCAAACCTTTCTAGCCTTGACATCGAATTTGGGTCCAATATAGGTTGTGACCATGTTTTATGGTCTTATTCCTTTTGGTACCCAAACTTGGATAATTTTGGTGTTTAGCTTTTTAAGAGGACAAGAATAAGCAATATGACGCTTCCTTAAGCAATAATTGCATATGGTGTGGGATTCGTTTTTGGATGTCTCTTGAACAAAGAAGTTTTTGTAAGTTTTCTTTTTGTTGAAAGGATTATATCCAACACCTTCTTTATTGAAGGATATCCTTTGGGAGCCGAGTAATTTGTCCAAGTTATCTTATCCTTTAGAAAATTTAACACCACATTTTCAAGTCCTTCAAATTTAGATTGAAGCTCTTTCTTTTCATTTTCTAGAGTTTCAATCTTTGAGTGAGATTCATTATTTGATTTTTGTAGAGCATCTTTTTCAAGGTATAAGTCATGAATTGTTTTCTTCAAGGACTTGATCTTAAACAAGTACTTTTGCTCACATCTTATGCAATTAATTAACGCATGAGCTAATTTATCTTTAGAATATTCAAGTAGGTCAGAGTAATCTACCTCATTCTAGCTTTCATACTCGGTTTCATCCTCTTGGTCATTTTCTTCATTGTCATGAAACATAGATTTGTGGCTTGCTCTTCTTCATCGTCACTATTGCTAGAGTCACTATCAATCCATGTGGCAATCATGGCTTTCTTGAATTCTTTCTTGTCCTTTTGTTTGCGTTTTTCAACTCTCTTTTGTGTAATGGGACAATCTTTCATCACATGTCCCAGCAAACCACAACAAAAATAAGGACCAAGATTAGATTCGTTTTTACTGTTTAAGAGTTTATTACCTTTAGAAGATTTGTCATTCTTCTTCAAGGAGAATCCCTTTCTATAGTATTTCTTGGGATCGAACTTCTTTGACTTGAAAATCTTCTTTAGGCCTCTTGCGATCATTACCATGGAATCTTCATCTTCTTTGCTCTATTTGTCTTCCGAAGAACAATGCTCTTCACTAGTAGCTTTAACGGCAACTCCCTTCTTTAGTCGAGACTCCTTTTCTTCTTCGTCTTCTTTAAGATGAATTTCATGCGTGAGAAGCTTTCCGAGTAGATCATCCAAGGCTAGTTTCTTGAGGTTTTGCGCTACTTCAATTGCAGTGACCTTAGGAACCCATTTGTTTTTAGGAAGATATCGGAGAATTTTTCTGACCATTTCCTCATTAGTGTAGGTCTTGCCAAGCAATTTGAGGTTGTTAGTAATATCAGTGAATCTTGTGAACATTCCTTGATAGTCTCGTCGGGTTGCATTTTGAACAACTTATATTGATAGACGAACATGTTGATCTTTGTTTCTCTTACTTGACTCGTCCCTTCATATGTCACCACCAGCTTGTCCCAAACTTCCTTGGCTGATTCACATGCACAAATATAATTGTACTCATTAGCATCTAATACACAATATAAGACATGCATAGCCTTACAGTTTTCTAAAATTCTTGCAAAATCTTCTTGGGTGTATTGATCCTCGATTTTTGTGACAGTTTCTCCGCTGACCGTAGTTGTTGGAACGTATAGACCTTTGGTCATGCTATTCCACAATTCATAATCCTCAGTTTTGATGAACATTTGTATGAAATTGTTTCAATACGAAAAGTCAATACCTCTAAACAAGGATGGTCCAGTAGTAGAGCGACCTTGATCATAGTAGCCTTCTCCAGTAGTGGCCATGATTGGTTCCCACTTAACGGTAAAGTCAAAATGCAGTGGGTCTAGCTCTGATACCAATTGAAAGTTTAAAAGCTACTAAATCACCCTACACGGGGTGAATAGGGTGATGATCAATATCATATTAATTGAAATAAAGAACGGAAATGTAAATGTGGACAAAACACAAGAACTTTTTAACGAGGTTAGCCTCAATCAGGCTTAGTCTCCACCTAGAGTTCCCTAACTCTAGGATTAATCTGATTTTATTTGGAGGGATACTTATAACTCTAGAGGACACCTTACTCCAAGTTCCAAGTCACAAGTTAAACCCTTCAACTAGGATTGGTAGAGTTGACTTTTCAACTCCATAATCTCACCGTATTTACAACTTAAACAATATGACCTCAATAGATGTAAAGCAAATTAAAGCTCAAAGTATGCCAATAAGTGCTTGAGTAATGTTTGTGCCAATAAGTGCTTGCTCTTATTGTTGTTTTCAACTCTCAAACAACTTCTATGTTTATAGCAAAGATTTGAAGGAACCCTTGCAAACTAGTCATTGGACTCTTCCTTAAAATCGGCTTTAATTCAAGGCCTTGAACTTCAGTTCAGGGTCCTTAAAGATCTTTTATTTTCAGCTTGCAACGGTTAGGAGCTATGTTTGGCTAATTTTGATTTGTGTATAACGGTCACTTCACGTTTTTAGATGATTGAGGATCTCTTTGAGATGATTTGCAATCCTTTCCATAATCAAGGCAAATATCAAGCATTTAAAAAAGATTTAAATATTGAAAGTTAAGCGTTTACCACATTAGGATCCCTAACAAAATGGAATCAACCATAATCAAAAAGATATTATCAACCATAATATTTATCACCTATAGTCCGCATTTTAAATTTTAAAATATGATAATACAATTAACCATCATGTAATCCATAATTACATATTGATAAATATCTATCAAGTTTGAAATATGTTTTCCACTTAGAATCAGGTTACGGGGGTTTTAAGGGAGTCAACATTATATTTATAGAAAACTTAGAAAAAAATCTTGAGCAAAATTTTCAGAACTATCAGCTCTCTCAAACTTTTGAATCTACTAAATGTTTTAGATCAAAAGTTTTGTAAAAGAGATTAATTGAATAAAGTCATTGTGCGAGCATAAAGAGACTACAGCATACTGCTCGTTGCTCAATAAATACCCCCAACCAAATAAATAAAGGTTAAAATAAATCTAAAGCGGGGTGTGAGGCATGGTTTCTTACAACAATCTAATGGTTTAGGTTTTATCACTATGGTATAGGGGGCTCACATAATGATGAGACTGTTCTTGAAGCTACACATCGGGAAGCCTTGGAGGAAACAGGGGTAGGGAATTCTCAATGTAAGGTTCCACTATTTGAGCGTGTACCACACATAGGTTCATACCTGCATTTAGGCTCTTCTACTATCCAGAAATCGAAAGTAATGTGACTCAACTAACTAGAATTTTTTTTGGGGGGTGGGGATTGTTTTTGCTGGAAAAAGAATTGGGAGTTTGGGAATTCATAAGCAAAACTAGGAAATACAGTATGCCTTGGAGGTCATCAAAGAGCTCGACATTGGCCTGAACAAGAAACCCATGGTTGAAAATGGGCAAGTCGGTTCCGTTTTGTGTGAACAAGAGTGCATGTGACAAAACTAATTGTAAAGAAATTTCATTTTTGATAATAAGTTTGAAATTGATGGAATTCAAACTACTCCAAATGGACCCAAAATTTGCTGACTAGTACTATGAGATTGTTCGACTAATATTAATGAGATATTGTTGATAAAAAATCAATATTAAGCCCAAGTATGACTGATCTAGATTTAACAAGCCTAGACATTGCATCATCGTACCTTAACATGATTTGAAACTAACACAATAAAATCTTAAACAAGACATTTTTGGTCTAACTACACATCTTACAACAATGCCTCTGCACAATTGCTTGTTGATCACTGACATAAATGCCGACATTCATGTTTCTTCCTTATTCTAGCAATAGTTGAGCATAACAGATGCATTTAGAATGTGCTAGTAAGAATGGATGAGAGAAACTCTAAGGGCATTTCTCCCTCTGATGGAGAATAGCGAGAATATGAGGATGAACAACCAACACATGATAATGGATTCAGTTGCCATACTGCTAGAGCTAAGCCTGCATCTGCACATTGTCCCATAAATTCCTCTCTAATTTTAGCCATTGAGCCAGACATGCACATATCTTCTGCTAGGGTTTGCCGTCAAGCACCTTGTTATGCTTCAATTTTCCTAGCTCCTCAGTGGCCATTCATCACCCCCGCAAAAAAAGAGCACTTTGCAGGGTTTAAGGAGTTAGATTTTCGAAGCAAGCATCTTATGCCATTCATCAACAGGCTTTATATGACTTCTGACTATATGGAAAGAAAAGTTAGTTTATGCATTGAGTGTTAGCCATACCGAAAATTATCTAACACGATTATGTTAGACTCAGTAAATTGTTGTTCATGCTAGTTAACTCCAAATCAAGTCAAAACCAGGGGCGGAGCGAGGATTAAAAGTAAGGGGTGTTGATATTAATAATACACATAACATACGCTTTAATAGTTCTAAAAATGAAGTGCATAGCTAATACATTCAAGAAAGTTATCCTTGACAAGATATCATGTTTTGAAAGTACAGCATAATATCATCGTTCAATAGAATTTGAAAAAGATCAATCTCAAAATAAGTAATAACAGTATCATTTACAAATGCATCTGATATTTTGTTGTATAATTTGGTCTTGATGAACTTCATGGCAGAGAATATTCTTTCAACGGTTGCCATGAAAACCGGCAAAATCAATGCCAACTTCAAAAGTTGATGTATGTGGAAACCCAATTCTAATTCCTAATCCTCAATCAAGAAAGACAAAACTATAATTTATTAATTGGTGAGGAAATCTCTAAACTAACCAATTATTTAGTACAAACTCAATAAAAATTAGTAAATTAGACATAAAGAAACAAGTAATAAAAAGCCAAATTAGCCCAACTTTAAATCTTCAATGAAGAAGACAATTGGGTAAAAATTCTCATTTTTTAATTCATGAATCATGATTAAATCACTATCATGAATCTAGCTAAAATTAGCAAAGTAAACATAACTATAACAAATTAATAACAAAAATTGGGGATTTTCGGATTTACCTCAAATTTGGAATTACGGGACTACAGGAGGAGGTTGGAGGTGAGCAGACTACACAGGTGGGAGGCGGGCCATAGTGGAAGGCAGCGAGGCAACTTGGCAAAGAGAGAGAGGAAGAGTTCTAAGGTGTGGCATGCGGTTCTGTTTGCGTGAATGTGTCGAGTTCAGGCAAACCGAGAAAGAGAAATAGGGGTAGTGAGAGAAAACCAAAAAGCTTAAAGTGAAGTGGGAAAAATTCAAAACAAAAAAAAATTACCTAGAGAGCGTGGCATAAGGAGTCAAAAATGAGACCTCTCATACACAACAATAGGTGGCCAACCACTCTTCCAACCATGTCTTTGTGAAACACTTAGAAACTAATTAATATATATATATATAATTGTTTGTTTCGCCAGAATACCCTGTATTTAATTTTTTTTTTCCCTTAAAAAGCTACGGTGTCAATTGATACCCCTTTCACCTCAATAGCTCCGCCCCTGGTCAAAACCAAACAATGAATTATTTGAGTTTGTTTCCAAATTATTACGTACACCTAGGACTTCGTACTCCCGGGCTATGTCGCTAACAGGTATACATGCCATGTCAGGAAGAGGGTTTTTTCCTTCTTTGTTTTTAAAGAGTACATTTGAATCCAACCAAAAGAAAAAAAACTTGGTGGTGGTTATTTGGAACCTGTAGCAACGCAACTGTGGCCAAATTATTCTTTTCCTTTCACGGCTTGTGCCTAGGGCTACTGATTGACGCGTCACAAGGGAAGGGAGAAGATTGGATTTTAGGATGTTATAATTCGTTGCATTTAGCAATCTAATAAATTTATTACTAGCATATTGATGACCTTGGGATCTCAAGCATTTGTGAGAAGATTGAATTTTCAAATGGACATAAGCATTGTGGATGGTAGAGAAGAAGAAATTGAAGAACATACAGTTGCGAAAAGTTTGATTCGTAAGTGGATCAATGGCTTAATATTATCATATGTTTAAATTTTACTTAAGAGACATTATTGATAAGTTTTATACTTTTTTCATAGCTATGTTTAATGAGGAATCTTTGGATATTGAGGCTAATAATTGGGTTAAAGACATGTCCGATGAGTCTAATATGGTTTGAACATTTTATTTGTTCATTTTGATGGTTATAGGGTACATCTTTTTAAGAAGTTTTGTTTGTTTTCTTCGCAACTACATTTGATAAGGAATCTTTGGATACTAAGGTTAATAAAGGAGATAAAGACATGTCCATTGAGCATAATTTGTGTTGAACGTATTGTTTGTTCATTATTATAGTTATAAGGTTCACCGTTTTAAGTAGTGTGGAATTGTTCATTGTCAAGCTTATTTATGTTCATCATCGTTTGTTCACTATTCGTATTATAATGTCAATTTTTAAAAAATTTTGGTATTTTTCTTTACCTAGCTTATCTTTGTTCATATCATCTATTGATAATTTATTTTGCTTTTTTAAAATAATGAATTTACAGCTTTCACGACTTTATTTATAGTGTTGTTCACTAACACTTGCGATAGTGTTCATGTTTTTTTTCCTTTGGTTGTTGAATTGATGGTGTAGTGTTTGTGTTATTATGTGGCGTCTATTTGGTTATTGTGATGTTATAGCTTTTACGAATTTATATAGGGTGTTTTTTATTAACATTTGTTATATCGTTCATTTTTTTTTCTTTTGGTTGATAAATTGAGGTTGTAGTTGTCGTATTATTGATGCATTTGCTTATTATGAGATGGCCATGCTTTATAGGAATTGGGTTCAACAGTTAGGAAATTATTGAAGTTCAAACTTTGCGAGAAGTGTTTGTTTGGGGCCACAGTCACTTCTTTTAATAGTGATTGTTATTGTCGATAGGTGATTTGCATGTAACTTGTTGATTTCTCGTTCTTCTATTATCATAAGTCATATTTGTCTAATTTTTTAAGCTTTTGTGCTTGACTACACAATTTTGACCATTGGAGGTTAGGTAGAAAATAATAAATAGTTAAAATTTCTTTAATTGTCTACTAGTATGTTCGTCATTACTTACAAATTATTTAGATATTTTTCATGGCTCTGGATAAGTATAGTTGTTATATGCACTCTTTGCCCTTTTTTTTGTTAACTATTTGTTATTTCACTGCTTGTGTAGGGATCCCATATTTGAACAAAAGAGTGTGCTCAGAATGCATTGGATAAAGGAAAAACAAAGGTTTCAGGTGGGTATGATATCTTCATTTGATTGGAGGTGTAGTTGTATTCATAGATTTGTTTGATTTTCCTGATATGAATTATCCAGGTGCTGTAATACAAGTTCTTTTTTGTAATCCATTATAACTTGTTGAAATATTTGTGTAGTGTTATTGCTTAATCATATTGGTAATTATTCATACTTCATAAATTTAATTTTTAGCAAATAGGCTTTCCACTATTACTTTAGTGGTAGATGTGCAATGTTGTTAATTGGTTATATGTTATTTACATATTATTTGATGACATTGATCAATGAATTTGTTGTAATAGTGTCAATAATTGTAAGGTACTTCATGTCCACCTTTAGTATTATTACTTTTGTAGTTTGTGGTTTTATTGTTGTTCACTATTGTGCACATCATAGTTCATTACTAACTTCAGTATTATTCACTTACCTTTTGTTATCTGTATTTTAGGATTTCGGTCCAATAATCAGAACACTACTGAATTTCAACCTTTGTGAGAAGTGTTCGTTAGGGCTACAACTAGCTCAGAATGTGAAGTGTTTCATATCTATAATGACTATGCATATAAGGTTGACTTCAATGTTCGGCATTTGAAGATATGTCATACATGTAAATCCAAAGGAGGAGGGCTATGCATACGTCAGTTTTATTGTTAGAAAGCAGGATTCAAGCAAGATAAAGGTCAAAATCACAAGGATCATGTAAATGTAGACAAAAGGATAGGTTGTAAGGCATTTATTCAGTTTCATATAGACGAGGATGGCAAGTGGATAGCTACTCGCAATGACATTGAACATAATTATGCATTGTGTAGTTCAAGTAAGCGACATTTATTACCTTTACATCGAGAAGTGTCTAAGGAGGATATTTTATTTGTTAAGCAACTTAGGAAGTCAAGAATAAGAGTTGCTGATGTATGTCGTGTGCTTAAGAAACAAGCTGGAGGATCTCCTTTTCTCGGGTATGGTTTGAGAGACGTATAAACAAGCTTAGAAAATTAAAAGATAGAACATTTGATGGGGGAGATCAGCACTCATTATTTGAAATACTTAATAGGCATCTCAAGTATCAGGATGATTTCTTTTCTACATTTGAGCTTGATGCCAATAATTATTTAGCAATTTTTTTTGGCATGATAAACAGATGCTGGATAGTTATACATTATTTAGAAATTTAGTAGTTTTTGACACGATATATCAAACGAACAAGTGCGGCACGATTTGTGCGCCATTTGTTGGGATGAATAATCATTCAAAGAATGTTATGTTTGGCTGTGTGTTTGTGGTGAATGAGAAGATTGAGTCATTTATTTGGTTGTTTAAGACATTCTTAAAGTGCAACACCCTGAAAATATTAATTCCATTTATTTGCTGATATTAACCTACGCACCAGCAGAGAAGCCTAAGGGGTGTTACCACCGTATTTCCTGTTAAGGAATATAAGGCTAAATATTGTATAATACCAAATTCAAAACACAATCTCAAATCTTATTTACAAAACATCAAATTGTCCATATTTAAAAAATATTTATCTTAAAATACAACCAATCTAAGCCTTATTCATTGTGACTAGGATTCTTACGTGTTGCATCCTTGTTCTAAACCAAAGTCCCTTCCCCATGCTCATGAACTTTACCTGAAGACAAAACATTTGAAAAGAATGAGATAAACTCAGTAACGACCACCCTCAACTGTCAAAACACGAATACACATTCATTTTAAACCATTTTAGGGGTGAGGAAGGCACAGGCAGTTCCACTATATCATGAAAGACATCCTACTACTCTTAACACTAGTTATACACCCATCTCAGCCACACTCATTTAGTTTTAAGGATAAAAGAGGCGAGCGACCTCAACAGGTCTCATGGCCTGCATTTGGTTTTAATGCAGCCGCTTAACCATATCATGGTCTACCGTCAATTTAGAGGATTACCGCTAACCTGACCGACGTCCACCCACAAGGTGGCATGTGGCCACTAACCATGCATGCATTTTACCAGAGAAGGCTAATGGCCTTCAGATAAGCAGGAGTAAAACTCTCTCGTCTTGCTTAATCATTTCCTTAGTTCTTACCCTTACAAATAGGATCGGTATTTAGTTAGGACATAGCCCATCACGGCTCATCATGCTCTAAAAGCATGTCACTAGTACCTTCACGATAGAAGATCAAAGATAACATATGCAAATTTCCAATCTTCACAACAACATCAATAAAACTCAGCAGCCCAATCAGCCATTTATCAAGGAAAATCCCCCAAACATCAATTCAAATAAATTTTCATAGTTCACCTATAAGACATATTTTTAAGGGATATTTGGGAGAGTTAGGGCGTGATCGTTACCTGTTAGAACACGTCACATAAGCTTGAGCTCGGAATGCTAATTTAGGCCTATACAATTTCCCAAAATAGTTTCTGTTAGTATTAAATCTTTAACCCAAATTCTCGCACGTCAAAATATATCCTAATAAATTCTCTAGCCTGTTTTTATATCCAACAATCAATTTAGGCCCTCAATCATATTTTTATGGTACTTTTAGTTTATTTTCCAACACGATTGTCTCTACTGAGCACTTCCAAATTAGAAATAGATTACAAGCCAAATTTCCAGTGCCCATAACTTCCACTCCTGATGTTAGATTTTAAGATCTAGCCTAATCTGGAAAGGCCAATTTTTGAACAACAACTTTTCTTTTATAGCCATTAGCAGTTTCTGGGTCTCATTGACTCGAAATTATCCAAAACCCTAAACTGACCCAGTGACTATTAGAATTGTACAGTCACCATACAATCGCCATAACTTAGTGCTTTTAATTTCGATTTATAAAATTAAAAATTCCCCAATCAGAGGACACATAGATCTACCATGTTTAATTTTTTTATAATTTTAGAGAGATCAATAATTACCAGCAAATTCGTGAAGTCAGGCTAAATTCTGGTTCTTACGAACGGTGGTTATATCATAATTTTTAGACTCGAGTTTATTCAATCCTGACTTAAACCATTCCCTAAACATGCAGACAATGTTTTCACCCATAATCCTACTACTCCTAATTGTCAAAACAATCCAAGCCTAGAAAGAATGAATCTTTTACCATGAAACGAATAGTAGGGAGTAAAAGAGGAGTTTAGGGTGTATTAACTCTCCAGCTAAGTGCTCCACTCTGAAGTTTATAGAATAGCATGAAAAATAGTAAGATTCAATGCTAAAATATAAGAATTTCAATAGAAAACTAGTATGCTTAGCTAAGGTTTGCATTAATATTCATAACTTACCAAGGGAGAGTGACAGAATGGAGGGAGGGCGGCCGGTGGCTCGGGGTGGCTCACAGTGGGCAGTGCGGCGCACAACAGATGGGGGGGAGAGAGAGAGAGAGAGAGAGCGCTGAGGAGCTGCCGTAAGAAAGGAAAAGGGAAGAGGAAGAGAGAGAGTATGGGCTAGCTTTCTTGTGAGGCAAGTGAGGGGAAGAGAAAGTTTAAATACTAGAGTTTCCCCCTGCTCTTCTTTTATTTTATTTAAAGAAATTTATGAATTTTTCAGAAGTAGAAAATCAAGAGAATAATATACCTTTGGCTTGGACCGCTTGACTCACATCCAGACTGTATCGCTAAATTTTCTAGAAATTAAATCCCGAAGAGCTCAGGCATTCTAAGTCAGTCAAATCCATAACAATTATAAACAACAAAATAAAAAATTAATCCTAAATAAAGAAAATAGTTTTTCGGGGTTTCATATTCTACCCCCTTAAAGGAAGTTTCATCCTTGAAACTTACACACGCTTCATCAATCGAATAAGTGAGGGTATTTCGATTGCATTTCTTATTCTGGTTCCCATGTGGCTTCCGATATCTCATGATTTACCCAGAGAACTTTCACCAGAGGTACTATCTTCCTACGGAGTTGTTTTTCCCTTTGATCTAAGACACGAATCCGTTGCTCCTTGTAAGACAAACCTTCTTGCAACTGTGCAAGATTCGGTGTAATTATATGGTATGAGTCAGGGATATACTTGCGTAGCTATGATACATAGAAGACGTTTTACATTCTGGTTAGTTCTAGTGGTAGCTTTAGAAGATAAGCTACTTCCCTGACACATTGAATGATGGGGTGTAGCCCGATGTATTTAAGGCTAAGCTTGCCCATCATGCCAAACCTCATGCTGCCCTTCGTTGGATACACTTGAAGGAAAACTCGGCCTCCCACCTCAAACTCTAAAGGTCTACGCCTTCGGTCCACATTGCTCTTCTGTCGACTCTGGGCCGCTTTTACTCATTCTTGGATTACTCTAACTTTCTAGGTAGTTACCTAGATTAGCCCAGGTCTAATGGTCAGCGCATCGTCAATCTCCTACCAGCACAATAGAGTTCTGCATCGTCGACCACACAATGCTTTATAAGGGGTCATCCCGATGTTGGAATGATAACTGTTATTGTAAGAAAACTCGATCAGATTTAACTACTCATCCTAAGCTTGTTTGAAATCTAGCGTGCATGCTCGCAACATATCCTTCTGCGTTCGGATAGTCCGTTTAGTCTGACCATCTGTCGTTGGGTTAAAGGTTGTACTAAAATGTAACAGCGCCCTGAACACCTCTTGTAGCTTCTGCCAGAATCCAGATTGGGATTTAGTGTCCCGATCTGAAACTATAGAACTCGGCACCCTATGTAATCAGATTATCTCCTTTAGATAGGTACAGGCCAACTAATTAGGTCCATATATTCCTCATGGCTATGAAATGGGTTATCTTTGTGAGTTGATCCACAATGACCTAAATCATGTTGTTCTTCCTCTGGGTTGGTGGTAGACCCACTACAAAGTCCATGAAAAGTAAGTCGCATTTCCACTCAGGAATCTCCAATGGTTATAAAAGTCCTGTGGGTCTTTGGTGTTCCACATTCACTCGTTGGCAAATCAGACAATTAGCCACATAGTCTGTCGCCTCTTATTTCAGGTTACTCCACCAAAAAGTTCACTTTAAGTACTTGTACAACTTGTTCCCACCAGGGTGAACAGAGTGTGGGTGTTGTGCCCCTCATCTAAAATTTTCTTCTTGAATTCCTATATGGTATGGATGCATACCTCATTCTGGACCCTTAGCATCCTATCTCCGTGAATCACGGAGTCAGGTGCCTTTCCTGCTAACACTTCAGTTCTTATCCAATCCAACTGCGGGTCCGTGCCCTGAGCAGCCCGAATTTCCTTAATGAGGGTAGGTTACACCTCCGTGGTATAAAGCATAGGTCTAATCTCTCTCATCACCACATTGATCTCCAGTTCATAAATTCTTCACACAACTCCCTAGGTAGTGCCAATAAGCTGTTAAGGGTTGTGTATGGTCTACGGCTTAACGCATCAGCTACTGCATTTGCCTTTCCTGGGTGGCATTAAAAGTTTATGTCATAATCCTTAAGGAATTCCAACCACCTCGTCTACCCTGAGTTTAGGTCCTTTTGTGGAAACATATCTTTCAGACTCTACTGGTAAGTGAAAATCTCATAGTGTACCCGATATAGGTAGCGTCTCCAAATTGTTAGTGCAAACACTGGTGCCATTAGCTCGAGGTCGTGAGTTGGATAGTTTCACTCATAAGTCTTTAGTTGCCATAAGGCATAGGCTATGACATGGTTGTCCTGCATCAGCACACACCCTAATCCTTTCCTGGACGCATCACTGTACAACATATAGTTCTTGTCATTGGCAGGTAAGGCCAATATAGGGGCACTAGTTAACCTTTTTTTAAGTTCTTGAAAGGCCTCCTCACACCGATCAGTCCACTCAAACTTGATAATCTTGCTTGTCAAACTAGTGAGGGCAGTGGCGATCTTCGAGTAATTTTGGACAAATCTACGATAGTGACCTACCAATCCCAAGAAGCTTCTCACCTCAATCGTGTTCTTGGGTCTTGGCCATTGCATTACGGCTTCTATCTTTTGAGGATCTACTAATATTCCCTCACTAGACACCACATGCCCCAAGAATGCCACTTTCCCTAACCAAAACACTTCTTGAATTTTACATATAGTTCATTCTTCCTTAGTACCTCAACAACTGTCCTCAAGTGATGGGTATACTCCTCTAATGTCCTCGAATAGATTAATAGATCATCTATGAACACCACTATAAAGTGATCCAAGTAAAGTTTGAAGACCTTATTCATGAGGTCCATAAATTCCATTGGGGCATTACTAAGCCCAATAGGCATCACTACAAATTCATAATATCCATATCGAGTGCGGAAGGCGAACTTGGGTATATCCTCTTCCTTGATCCAGACTTGATGGAATCCCGAACAGAGATCCATTTTGGAAGAAGTTCTCGCACCATTAAGCTAGTCAAAGAGGTCATCTATCCTGGGTAAAAGGTAGCGACTCTTGACTGTTATTTTGTTAAGCTCCCTGTAGTCTATGCATAACCTTAGGGTCCAATCCTTCTTCTTCACGGACAATATTAGGGCTCCTCATGGAGACGTACTAGGTCGGATGTAACCCTTTTCTAATAACTCATCAAGCTGGGTCTTTAATTCCTTAAATTCTGTTGGTGCCATCCGGTAGGGTGCTCTGAACATAGGGGTTGCCCTTGGCACTAAGTCAATGCAAAATGCCACCTCTCTGGGGGGTGGTATGCCGGCGATCTTTTCAAGGAAGACATCCAGAAACTCCTGAGCTACTGGAATGTCCTAGAGGGATGGCCTAAAGGTCTCGGTGTCTACCATATAACACAAGAATCCCTCGCAACCTCATCCCAGCAGCTTGTGGGCTTCCATCACGGTGATAAGTCTCACCCCACTCGTTAGAACATTCCCTTTATGAATGACATTGCCCCCCTTAAGCCCCCTTAGGGTGATTCTTTATTTAGGAACATTTATTTAGGCTGGGTACTTCACTAACCAGTCCATTCCCAAAATGAAACCAAAATCAGTCAGTTTGAATATGTATAAGTTCGCCAAGAACACATATTCATACATCTAGATGAGGGCAGTCCTCGTATAGCTCATCACATTTAACGGTCCTCCCATCAGCGAGAGTCACAGACAGCAGAGGGGGTCTAGATGTCGAAACTAGCCCTAATGTCCTAGCCAGCTTGACAAAAATATAGGAATGCATAGCACTGGAATCAAACAAGACATCTACAAGTTGAGTTTTGGTAGAAAATGTACCGGTCACCATGTTTAGAGTGTCCTTGACTTACTCCCTACGCATAAGGTAGACTCTACCTCCCGTGTGTCATGGTGGCTGGTTGGAGGGTCATGCCTGATTCTGTCAGGGTGCCCGGGCTTAGTTCGGGTTGGCCGCCTACCCACCCTTGTTATGGTAATACTATTGAGGCTGCTGTGCTCTAGGGCCCTGATTGGTAGGAGGTGGTGGATATGGGCAGTCCCTTACTTGATGCTGAGGACTCCCACAGTGGTAGCACCTCTTGTTGGCGTGACACTCTCACGCATAGTGCCCTGGCTTCCCCCTAGCATTGCATGTTACTCTAGGCTGGTTGTTGGTTTGCTGCCCCTCACACATGTTGTTGTTATAGTAGTAACTCCCGGGGACCTCTTGTACTGGCCCTAAGAGTGGAAATTTTCTCTCTGGTCCCCTTCTGCTTATTCCCCAACTGCTTACTGTAGTATTCATTTTTCTCCTTTATTACCCTTTCTATGTTCGTAGCGGTGTCATATAGGTCCTCATAGAAGATATACTAGTGCACTGACACCTCTCCTTATGGTTTGGGTTAAGCTCTGCCTCTTCGATTTTTCGTCAGCTGCGAAGGTAGGGGTGAAGTGAGAGAGTCCTATGAACTTCGAGGCATACTCCAATACACTCATTCTTCCTTGTTGTAGTTGCATAAACTTATTCTCCTTTGCCTTCTGAAGGGACACTGGGTAGAAGCGACTCCTAATCAGCTCCTTGAATCTCCTCAAGTCAAACCCAAGCTCATACTGCCTACCCACCAAAGATCAGCCTCGTCCTTAAGGTAGAATACTATGAACCCTACCCACCATTCCTCAAGGCATTAGAGAGCATTAAACAACTTCTCCATGTCGCGAATCCAATTTTTAGAAACCTTAGGGTCTGGGGGGGCCATCGTAAATCGGCGGGTTATGGCTAGCAAGCCTCTTGAACTTATAGGAATTGTCCTCGTCTGTCCTCTTTTCTTTGGCCCCCACCATCTTCTGCTGGTGCTCTTTCTGTTGCTGTAATTGCTCCCCTTACTTCTGCAGCAGCTCTAATAGTAGGAGGTTGGTGAGTTCTGTCCCAGTGGGCGAGTTAGTCTCATCCACCTCACTAAGAGGCCCATTTCCATTCCTAGGTCAAAGGGCTTCTAGTCATCGCCTTACGCTAGCCATGGGAATGTCCAAGTTCATATGGAGCCTTGGAGTGGGATGGGGCCCGCTTTGAGATTTGCCATTGTTTCCCGACATTCATGATTGGGAATTAAATCAAGTTTAGTTCCTTCCCTAATAGTTCAATATATATATATTTCACTACAGTTTAGTAACGCATCTTATATCACATTATTGTCAACAAGCAGTCATATAGTATTATTCACAGCTGTATTCACTTGCCATATTCATATGGCCCAGTTCTGTTGTCTCATCACCACATGCCTCATACACATTCCATCAACGTTAATAGTATCTATGCATAACTCAAGTACACAATTCTCAATTACTCATAACAAGCAGTTGCATCTATGTAATTCAATGAAAATCTCAATGCATAGATTGGAGCTGAAAATTATTTCTCACACAGGTGCTGCCATTACATAAGTAACTCAGTAGACTTTTTCAGTTCATACCTTACTAAAAAAGAAAGGAGTGAACAGTACAATCTTTAAGAACTAATGACCCCATCTTTAAGCAAACTTCTAACATTTACTGCCTAGGATCATCTAATGGGCAGGTAACCCGACACATCCTTCCACACCTTCCCCGCTTCCAATGGGTAACTTCAGGCTTGGGTTCCTCTTCAACTGCAAGTATCCCCTCCATGTCTGGTTCTTCTATGGGTATCTCCCCTGATCCCTGGTCTAGAGGTGTTTCCTCGAGCTCTTCATCCCCTGCCCACTATTCTTCAAAATCTCCCTCCTCAGTTGGCTCTTCTTCAAGGTCATCCTCCTCTATAGGCTCCTCCTCAGGCAGTTTAGGTCTTGTGGTGGTACTATCCTCAATATCCCCTCCCCCCGAGGTGGTGGAGTCTCATCATTGGTATCAGGGATAGGGGGTTAACCATGTGGGCCTATATCCATTAGCTGATCCATTAACTCCACTAGATTCATTCCCATCAATTCCCAGTCACACAAACAACACCTATTGTAGTGATGGAACACTCTGGTCTTAGGGTGGAGCTCGCTAATCCTATAATGCTATGCTTGGTCTCGGAGGGTCAAGAGAAAGAACAGGGCATGGTTGTCCTCAAACCTCAAACAGTCATTTCATACCCCCACTAAACGCCTACGTATAACATCCTCAATTCTTTGTAGGTGGCTAACTAGGTTAACTTTAGGTCCCTTTCCCACCCTTTGTTGGAGACAAGGATGACCCTTGCAACTGCAATGACGTGTACCATTCATCCTATACATCAACAAGTTCAAATCAAACATACGTTCAAAAGTAATTAAGCAGATACAGACATGCCCCTATTTCTATCCTCCACTCACTCTCCGTTCAATCCTTGAGTCTATAGATTTGGTTTTCTCATGATTATAATATTTTAGGCAAGCCTTTAGGTTAGTCAACCTGAGCTCTGATACCACTTTGTAACACCCTAAAATTTTTAATTCCTTTTATTTACTAATATTAACCTACGTGGTAGTGGAAAAGCCTAACGGGTGTTATCGCCATATTCCCTGCTAAGGAATACAAGGCTAAGTATTGCATAAAACCTCTAATGAGTAACTTAATACCAAATTCAAAATACAATGTCAAATCCCATTTACAAAACATCAAATTGCCTATATGTAAACAACATTTATCTTAAAACACAACCAATCTAAGCGTTATTAATCTTGACTAGGATTCTTAAGTTTTGTATCCTTGCTTTAAGCCGAAATCCCTTCCCCATGCTCATGAACTTCACCTGAAAACAAAATATTTTAAAAGAATGAGATAAACTCAGTAACTATCGCCCACAACTATCAAAACATGCATACAAATTCGTCTCAAACTATTTTAGGGGTGGTGAAGACACAAGCAGTTCCACTATATCATGAAAGACACCCTACTAGTGTCAGCACCAGTCATATAACCATCTCAGTCACACTCATTTATTTTTAAGGGTAAAAGGGGTGAGCGACTTCAACAGGTCTCATAGCCTGTAATTGGTTTTAATGCAGCCGTTTAACCATATCATGGCCTACCGTCAATTTATAAGGTTACCGGTAACCTGGCCCACGTCCACCCACAAGGGGATACATGGCCGCTAACCATGCATGTACTTTACCCGGGGAAGGCTAATGGCCTTCAAATAAGCAGCAGTAAAACTCCCTAGACTCACCTAATCATTGCCCTAGTCCTTAACCTTACAAATAGGGTCGACATTTAATTAGGACATAGCCCATCCCAGCTCGTCATGGTCCAAAAGCATGTCACTAGTACCTTCAAAATAAAACATCAAAGATAACACATGCAAATTTCTAATCTTCATAACAACGTCAATAAAACTTAGGAGTCCCATCACCCATTTATCCAGGAAAATCCCCCAAACATCAACACAAATAAATTTTCGCAGTTCACTCACAAGACGTATTTTTAAGGGATATTTGGGGGAGTTAGGGCATGATCGTTACCTGTTAGAACACATCACCTACGCTTGAGCTCTAAATGCTAATTCAGGCATACATAATTTCCCAAAATAGTTTCTATCAGTATTAAAACCTTAACCCAACTTCTTACATGTCAAAGTATATCCCAATAAATTCTCTAGACCTCTTTTTACACCCAACTATCGATTTAGGCCCTCAATTAGATTTTAGGGTACATCTAGATTATTTTCCAACACGCTTGTCTCTGCTGTGCACTTCCAAATTACAAATAGATTACAAGCCAAACTTCCAATGCCCATAACTTTCACTCCTGATGTTAGATTTTTAAGATCTAGCCCATTCTGGAAAGGCCAATTGTTGAACTACAAATTTTTCTTTTGTGGCCATTAGCAAATTTTGGGTTTCACTAACTCCGAACTAATCAAAATCCTGAACTAACCCAGTGACTGTTAAGATTGCGCAAATGCCATACAATGGCCACAACTTAGTGGTTTTAGCTCCGATTAATAAACTTCAAAATTACCCAATCAGCAGACACATAGATCTACCATCTTTTTTAATTTTTCATAATTTTTTGAGAGACTAATAATTACCAGCAAATCTGTGAAATCAGACTACATTCTGGGTGTTATGAACAATGGTTATATCATAAATTTTAAACTCGAGTTCATTCAATCCTAACTTGAACCCTTCCCTAAACATGCATAAATGTTTTCACCCATAATCCTACTACTCCTAATTGTCAAAACAATACATGTCATAGAAAGAATAAATCTTTTACCTAGAAATGAATAGTAGGGAGAAAGAAGGGACTTTAGTGTGTATTAACTCTCCAACTAACTGCTCTAATCTGCAGTTTATAGAATAGCATGAAAAATAATCAGATTCAATGCAAAAATATAGTTTATGAAGAAATTTCAATAAAAAACTAGTATGGTTGGCTAGGGTTTGCATTAATCTTCATAACTTACCAAGAGAGAATGAGAGAATAGGAGGGAGGGTAGCCGGTGGCTCGGGGTGGCTCGTGGCGGGCAGGGTCGCACACAATCGACGGGAGAGGGGGAGAGAGAGAGAGAGAGAGAGAGAGAGAGAGAGAGAGAGAGAGAGAGAGAGAAATGGGGGATGCCGTGAGAGAGGGAAAGGGAAGAGTAAGAGAGAGAGTGTGTGCTAGTTTTCTTATGGGGAAAGTGAGGGGAACAGAAAGTTTAAATAGTAGAGTTTGCCCCCTGCTCTTCTTTTATTTATTTTTTTTAAAGAAATTTCTAAATTTTTTGGAAATAGAAAATCGAGAGGATAATGTTCCTTTGGCTTGGACCGTTAGACTAACATCCAGACTATACCGCTAAATTTTCTAGGAATTAAACCCCTATGAGCTCAAGCATTCAAAGCTAGTCAAATCCATAATAATTATAAATAAATAAATGAAAAAATTCCTAAATAAATAATATAATTTTCTGGGGTTTCACATGAAGTCATCGGTGATAAGCACCCAATTACTATGATGATAGATCAAGCATTCCCGATGGCTTCTGCAATTAAGGGGGTGTTCCCTCTTGCTCGTCATAGGTTGTGTTGTTGGCATATTGTTGAAAACTCAAGGAAAAATATTGGAGGTCTTAGATTGAGTGAAGATTTACTAAGATTTTTAATAGAGTTTTGATGGAATATGACATTGAGGATGAGTTCCCACATTTTTAGGAAAGGTAGGTATATTTTGAAGACTATTACTAGTATTATAAATTTTTTTTGAAAATTATAATTGTGATTCATTCATACTGAAGCTTTACCTAAAGCATACTTTAAGCAATGAGCATAAGAAACTAGACGTTTATACTAATTATAATATGTGTTTTCATATGTTAAATAATTTTTTCGTCACATGAAGGGGAGATCTAATTTGTTGCTTATTCTTGTATCTATATTATTTGCACTTTTCTTTTGCATGTGAACATTGCTTTGGATTTTTCAATGCAAATACCATATGTTGCTACTAGAAGTTAACTGTAAACAACTAGCTTCCTCAACATGAG
Source organism: Carnegiea gigantea (assembly GCA_029747015.1). NCBI lineage: Eukaryota > Viridiplantae > Streptophyta > Magnoliopsida > Caryophyllales > Cactaceae > Carnegiea > Carnegiea gigantea. Next base: position 58,097 of record JAKOGI010000269.1, on the reverse strand, counting down.
CAGTCTTTTATTAGGTAGCTAAGCTTCCTACCAAGTTTATTGTTGTATGTCACTAGGAAGATATGTGTTTTAAAACCACAACCAAATTATTAAAAAAAAAAAAAGGGTGCTCTAATATCTACCTTTATCCATTGATACAACAAACAAATTAAGTGCAACTAATTTTACTATGTTGGTTGCTTTATTTTATTAGCCTTGTTTTAAGTTATGCTTGCTAGCTTCAGTTTTTCTACAAGGGTCTGTGCGATTGTTTAATTATTAGTAGGATTATAAGAAACTTTAGGTTTAGTATTTTCAAATATAATACCAATGATGGATCAGGTATGTATATTTTATGATTAATTTGGATAGTAATGCTTTTGACTTGCTTTGTTAATTTCAGGATGACAAAAAGTACAATTGTAGTAACAATTGATGGCTTTGTAACTTGTATAGTTTGCGAGAAAAATGGTGCTCGGCTTTTTCAGAAGCTTATTTTTCTGGAGGCATATTATCTTCACAAAGGAGCGAAACAATGAACATATCGTTGAAAAGAAGGTTTTGTGCCACAGCTGATCTTTGTGACTTTTATAATATCTTTTTGATGTTGTATCTAAGTGAAGGAGCAAAGACAATGGCAAAGATCATAGATGTAGCAAAGCTAAAGCAAAAAAGGCATTTCCTTCAATAAGCATTTTGAAACATGCATTGTCTGTGTATACTGTTGAAGCTTTCTTGATGTTTAAGCAGGAGTTTATTAATGGTTTGTGCATATAATTACAAAGAATTTGAAAGTTCTACATGTGACAGGTCTTTTGACGTATGGGTCTTAGGGTTGCAAGTGAACCTCATGGAGAAGAGTCATATGAGTTTTGAAATATTGTTACTTTTAATAAAGAGCAAGGCTTTAATGAATGTACTTATAAGATGTTTACATAGGTTTCAATTTTGTGTTCCCATTACCGAATGGCGCTACATGCATATTGTGTTGAACAAGTGCTGAATCAATATATAATCAAGAGGTGGTGTAAGGGCATAAAAGATTGTCAAAACCTTGATTTGGGAAAATCTAGTGGTAAAGAGACTATTGTTTGCTCTTTTGTTTGGAAGATGCAAATGATGAGAAAAATGAATTCACTAATTACAGCTCACCAAATGAACAAGAATGCAAGGGCTCATTGTGAAATGTATTTTACGGAGCTCAAGGAACTAACTGAATTTGATGTGGGATCTATACATTATTAGGATGATGGCCAAGGGAAGAATTTGAATTCATTATAAAATGTGCTAAATCTTCTTGGATCTCATCAAAAAGGGGTAAGAAATAAGAGGTTTAAGAGTATAGTTGAAAAGAAATGTGATTAAGTTAAACGGAGGAAGACAAAGATATGGATGTGGCTTCTTGTACAACAACACACCAGTTACACTTTTTGTACAAAATTTATTAAAGTTACTCTCAAATTATGAAAGTTTCATTATTGGTATTGAATGATTATATAATAAGTTATCAATAAGGAAATGTTTAATGATGATTAAAGTAGACTGATTATTTATTTAACTTTCTATTTGCACATGGTTAGATTTGTCACATCGAATGACAAAGATCAATAAAAAATTCTTTAAATCTTTCTCGAATGTGTCTTTAAGTACTTGTTTACTATTTCCATTGAAATTTATGTCCAGTTATTAAACATTTTTGTTCAAATATCTTGTTTCTTGGGTTTAATTCAAGTATTAGGGAGATTTGACAACTTTAAGTAATGTAAAAGTTATTATTGATCTCTATTTTCATATTAATTGTATATGTAGAAGGGAGCATCTTTTTCAAGTGTTCCTTCTTATATTGGCACAAGTTATGCACACATACTTCAACAAGTTCGCTACTAATATTGTTATAATTTAATACATATATTTATTGTATGTTGTGCTACTAATTAATTATTCATTTTGTAGCAGGTTACAGGTCCAACATTTAACCTACCATCTACAAGTCTGCACATTCAACACCTTGCGGGTTAGGTAAATATAGGTTTATTTAGATGTACTTGTTTGCTCATGTGTGTTCATGCCACTTATGCTAGTGATCAACATTAAGTAGTATAGTGAAGGACATTGAATAATATAGTTAACATTTTGATTGATGCCATGTGCTTTTGTTAGTTATCAATTTTGACCAATTTAGTATACATGCTCAAGTGGTTTTACATTAGTGAATCATATTGAGTTTAACAATGAAAAATGTTTAGTATAATGACCAATTATGTTGATGGCATGTGCTTGCTTATTGATGTATTGGGAGCAATTTACGACCCTTTTTCCCCTTCACGTGGGGTGCATTCCCATCGATGTCTTGTCATCTAGCATACTATTTTGATCCAACCAACGACAATTCTATGTTTATGCCAATGACGGTTCTGCCAGTATTCCACCAATTGCCTAATGATCAGTTTCTAGCAAATGCTGCTCATAATGATAAGCACTGAAAGTGCTATCATAGAATTGAAGACAATTTATATTTGTAGTGTTCAGTACTAATGTTACAATTTATGTATTGAGTTTTTGAGACATTGTGAGTTGTGTTATGGAGGCATTATAGTGTTCAAGTTCTTCTTCAATATCCATTGTACCTAAGTTTAGTTTTGATTGTATTTTATATCTTATATTCATCAATTACGTTTCATTTTTGGTTTTCCGCCCCCTCTTCGATTCCTATCTCTAGTTTTGCAAGGTCATTTATGCCATCACAAGCCATAGTAGAAATTCGACATTATTTATGGGTCCATCCATGATCATGGGCACGGTTTCTTGGGGGGGATGTAGTTTGGATTACTTAATCATAGTTGTCATATGCCTGCGTTCATTATCTCAGTTTTGCAGTCTGTTTGGATTAAGGGGAGAGAAGGGAAGGGGAGGGAAGAGGAATGAAGGTTAATGAACACTTATTCCCCTTGTTTAGGAATATTAAATGAGGGGGAAGGAAGGGAAACCAAGGGGAACATTTCACCTCATTTCCCCTATTCCCCTCATCTTCTTTTACCCCAAAAAATAAGCGAGAAAGAAAGGGAAGGAAATATTTTTAATAGTTCTCCTCCTTCCCCGCTATCCCCTCTTACAACATATCCAAACAAGGTGAGTACAAATCACTTTCCTTTCTTTCCCTTCCCCTCCATTACCTTCCCTTCTCTTCCCCTCCCTTCGCCTATCTATCTCAATGCAAACAATGTGTTAGACTTTTTTGATCTAAGGAATGTGTGATTTTGCCTAAAAATGGGTACCTTTTACAATTTTAGAGTATTATTGTGGAAGGAAGCAAATTATGGGATTAATGGAGATACGTTTGTCATTACATTTTCATTTTCTCTTATTTTCCCTTCCAAAAACTATGTTTGCCATGTTTTATAATGAAAAAAGTTGAATATTGTAGTGAACATAGTTGTAATTACCTTCATCTAATCCTTCGCCCGTCTTAAGTTTTGCTAGGTGTTGTTTGATGTATGTATTATTGATCACTTATGAAGTAGAGAAACCTTAATGTGTAGTTGAGCTTGTGGAATAATGAAAGTTGGTATGATATGAATTACATTGGTAGAAGAATTTTCTTATGTCAATGAACAACATTGATAAACAACGAACGCCATTGACTTATGTAGTGAATATTTTTGTATGTTTTTTAATATGCCTATTTGATAAGTTTCTTTGAAGTTGACAAACCTTAGTGAACCATATTAAGTTATATAATGAACAATGTGACAAGTGTAATGAACAATTTTGTAATCCATAACCTCCAATTCCACTTTTCTTTCCAGATTTTTGTATGGCATTGTCTAATATGCTTCTTGTTAATTACCTATAAGCCGAACAAAGCTTATTATGGTGTCAGGTGTGGGACAAACTAAACACTTATGTTAATTATAATATGTTTCTCCATATTTTAAATATCTTTTTCATATTTGATAAGTTTCTTTGTGTAACGCCCCCAAATTAAATATGTTTCATTGCTTGTATTTTCCTTAATAAATCCCTTAATTATAATCTAGACAACCCAATGATAGGGGCATTATCGTCGTCCAAAAGGACAAGGCTTGAAACAAGAGTGTTATAAATAACACAGTTAAGCATAACTTCAATCATACACATACACACCTGATTAATCCATATATAATCAACTGTTAATCAACATAAGGTTTTTACACTATAGTAAAAACAATTCACCATGTAATCTGCATCTCCATCAACTAAAGATTTCAATATAAAGCTCTAAAAATATGCATACACTGTATCAGTGTTGATCCATCCAGATTCCCTTGCTCAATTTATTCTCTTCCGCTGGTTTACTAGCATGAAGACGATTCTCTGGGCATTTGCCTAAAACAAAACATGAAAAATATTTCGAACTGTGAGCCGAAGCTCAGTACATGCATTTCTGTATTGTTAAATGATCATTGAAACATTGGTTGGGCCCGCTTTGCAATTCATTTTAAGTTAAAAGAGTGAATGAGATGAATGTAGAACTGCATTGCTAGTTATTATCTGACAGTGAACCGCTTGATGCTGTTACGATCTATGAATAGGTGTACACCTGCTTAGCCGATCGGGGGACCTGGCCTGAAGCCACGTGAGTAACTGAAGGGCGAATGCCCTATAGATGATAACTGGCGGGATCAATAATTAAATAATGAATCACTGCGTAAACTGATTCATTGATGTACTTACCGAAACATGATAACTTTGATAAATACACTATGATTTCTAAAGATACATGCAATGAACGTACCTGATGTCTTTAAAATGATATTTTACTTGATAATACTTGTGCACAATGAAAACGATAGACCAGGCCCCGATTTTGCTAAAGAAATGTAATTATAGGTAAATGCATTTAGTAAACAATATTTACTCCTGGAATTGGTAACTTTAATGGAAATTGATTAATTAAAGAGCTTCCACAATTCCAATAATTCAATATAAGATAAGTTAAAACAAAATGATTTGAAAAATAAATCAATTAGGATTATTGAACTTGAAATACAACAAACTGAAACAAAATAGACCAAATTGGAATGATTGAGGTGATAATGAAAAGATTTTAATTGATGTAAATGAAAAATGGGTTTCTAATATTTTTGAAATGGATAATGAAAGATTCCAAATGTATAATAGAAGGTTCAATGCCATGAGGGGTGTCGTGAGGTTCATAAAGGCTCAAATAACCTCTGTTTGATCCGTTAAGCACTGATTTCTTTCTTCGCATAACACCGTTTGATGGTCTATTTTAGAAAATTCATATCACCACTCCTGACCTCCAATTGAGATATAAAACCCCAATATGAAAAGTTCATAATGTCCACTAAAACTTTTATTTAGGACACAAAGCATGATTCACATAGTAAGGTCCCTAAAATTAGGGTAGAACACAGACATGCACAATTTTAGTTCAATCTGCGCAGTCGTATCAAAACGACCATAACTTTTTCCACAGAACTCGGATTAAGGTGATTCAAAAGGAATTTGAACGATAAGTCATTGATCTATCCACATACCAAAAATCACAACTTTTTGATGACCTAATCAATACCAATTTTTCCGTAAAGTCTCATGTTCACAAATGCTCCCAGCTTCGATGTATTCTATGCTGTCTTTACTAAATTGGTCATAACTTTGTCCACACAACTCGACATTGAGTAATTCTAGAGCCTATTGAAAGCTAACTCATCAAGCTATCATTACACCAATTAATACCAGTTTCCTCCCGAAGTGACCCCTATTTTAGGTCTGTTAACTGCTCAATAATCACATTTTTTAATCTTTTCTTCACATAACCACCCACCAAAATCACTCTTTAACTTACATAAATCAGCATAAATATCTTGATATTCATTACCAATATCAAAGATCACAAAATTCCATTTAAAACAATCAAAATCCATCATCACACCCTAAACTTGCATGAACATGAACACCCTCCATCTTGTCTTTCTTTCAAGATGATCCAACTAATACAATATCAAAACAACTCTGGATTACATCAAAACAACATGATTAATAATCAAAAACAAGAATCAAAATCCAAAACACAGTCAAAACAACAAGATAAAGTTAGGGTTTACTCACTTGAAGCTTGAATATATAAAGATGGAGGTGGTGGTTAATGTTTGTGTGCGTTGTGGGTGGTGGCTGGTGGTTGATGAGGTGGTGGCAGATGGATGTTATGGTGGCAGCAAGGGCTACCCATGGGGGTAGAGAAATGGAGAGGAACGTGAGAGGAAAGAGAGGAAGAGAGAGGAAGACTAGTCTTGCCTTTGCTAGCTTAGTTTACATGGATGAAAATCATCAAAGTAAACTTGGCTGAGATTTTAGCTCCAAAAATATCTTGCTAATTGTAATTAGGGCCTAATGATGGTGATTAGCAAAGCAAATGGATTAGAAACTTGTTGGGCCGAAATTAGCTTTAAATGAGCTCTGTGTTCGGAAAAAAATATCAAACCGAGTGCTATTAATTAAATTTTTTCCGAAACTCCAAATTAAATGTGATGTCATGAGAAATAATTTAATCTTTTAAATCATAATTATCGAAGCCTACTATCAATTTTTCCGAAATTAATACGGTAAATGAAACTTGAATTGCAAAGTGGGGCCCAAAATTAAATTCCCCCAACCGGGATGATTAAATGAGATAAATAAATGTGAAAAATTAATAACATAGCTTAATTAGATAAATAAACATGATTCAGGGTCAGGGTATTACAGCCTTCCCCCTTTAAAGAATTTCGTCCTCGAAACTTATGAACTTTGCCAACACATGCAAGGTTATCTCAAATAAGTATGGGTACTTTGCTTACACTTCTTACTCAACTTCCCAAGTAGCTTCTGAGGATGTATGAGTTGCTCAAAGTAATTTAATTAGAAAGATCTGCTTGATGCTTAACTGCTTAATCTTATGATCTAGTATCTAGACTGGGTGCTCGTGAAATACAAGACCCTCAATGGCAGCAATGGGTTTGATTATGACAGCGTGATCAGGATATGAAATGTACTGCCTGAGTTGTGAGGTAAGGAACACGTTATGTACGTGTTTGAGTTATATAGGCAGATCTGGTAGACAAGCTATGCAATTCGGCCTTTCAATAAACTGACAAGGTCTAAAAGATCTTGACCGTAATTTAGTTTGTTGTTCAAGCTCCTTACACCCTTAATTGATGAAACTTTCTGAAAAACTTTGCTATATATATGAAAGTCCAGGATTCTCCTTCTTTTATCAATATAGCATTTCTATCGCTTTCAAAAGGATATTTTTAGGAATCTTCTAACATGTGTCACCTTATTAAACGCTGGAGAAGATCTTCATGACCCATAAGATGATTTGTTGTCAATGTCTGTCGTCAGTTGTCCTGATGTTTAATGAAGGATTCTCTGCTAGTGCTATCACAACATTGACTGTTGGCAGTTCCCTACTGTCTTCAAATGCAAATGTTGGTCATAGGTCGTGAAGCACTATAGGCTCCAACTTAGAAGAGTTGATCCATTAATATTTTTAGATGCTTGCCCATCTGTTTCAGGATGATGAGAACTACAAAAGTTAAATCTAGGTCTAAAGGCTCTTTGAAGTGCTTGCCATAACAGGCTTAAAATCTCTGATCTCGGTCAGATACTATATCTGAGGGAATCCTATGATAAAGTCCATTAAAATTGAATCCTTTTCTCAAGATTCTGCTTTATTCTTTGGAGCTCAGGGTCACTATCCTAATTCACTCTAATTTCCTCTATTAGGGAGAGCTGTAAGGTAAGCGCCGGCAATTGAACATTCACCTTCCTGTTCAGCACTAATTGAATGTCTAAGATCTCAAGCTCTCTCAAGAGATTCAGTTGCATAATCACTACAATGTACAAGGTATGTTGTGCCTTCCTATTTAGGGTGTCTGCCATAACATTTCCCTTTCTTGGTTGACATTGGATCTACCATAACAGATTGAGCTTCTTCTGAGTGAAGATGTACTTGAAGCTTTGATGATCAGTATTGATTCTTGCATGGTACCCCATATAAGTAATGTCTCTAAATTTTCAATGCAAAAACTAGAGAAATAGGTAGGGTAATTCTTCTCATAAGACTTGAGTTGTTAGAAGGCATAAGCCACCACTTTAGCTTCTTGCTAACTTTGTAGCTTGCTTCGACAGATTGGTCAGGGAAGACAACATTTGTCAAATCCTTCCTGAACTCGATAACTCCATGCTAAACTCAAACAGTTTCTAGGCTTAGTGCATTGCTAGGTGTTGGGCACTTTGTAACCGCTTTCAGCTTGTGCAAATCAACCTTAATCTCTTCCTTTGAAACCATATGCTCCATAAATACCATTGCTTCTAATCAGTACTCATGCTTTTTGTATTTGTTATGTAATTGATGTCCCTTCAAGGTCTATAACACTGTCCTCAAACGAACAGTGTGCTCATCTCTGTCCTTGAAGTATTTCAAGATATCTTTTATAAACACCACCATAACTTGTTTACATATGGTCTGAAACTCTATTCATACGATCCATAAAAGGCCGCAGGGCTATTGATTAGGCCAAAAGGCATCGCAGTGAATTCATAATGACCCAAACATGATCCACAATGCAGTGTTGGGGTTGGTTGAGGTTTAAACCGAAGTTAACGGTACCTTGGCCGTAAATCAATCTTGGAGACTCTTGTTCTTTGCAGTTGATCAAATAAGTCGTCTACTTGGGGTAATGGGTATTTGTTTTTGATGGTGATCTTGTTCAACTCTCTGTAATCAATATATGACCACAAGGTTCCATTCTTCTTCTTTACAAATAGAACTGGGCACCACATGATAGCACACTTGGGATGGTCTAATAAATCCCTTCTGTGATAACTCCTCTAACTGAATCTTCAGTTCTTTAAGCGCAATTAGGGCCATACAATATGGGGTTAGACACCAGGGATTAATTCAGTCTCAAAATCGCTTTTTCTTTACGAGGCGATCCTGGTAACTTTTGCGGAAAACATCTTTAAATTCACAAACTATAGGGATATTGTCTGCTTTTTCTTCCTTTGGTTGAATGTTAGTGGCATAACACCAATACACAACATATCCTTGACATAAGAGCTCACTTGTTTTTGTGACAAAATTTAAAGGATAGATTTTTCCTCTCTTTGCCCACGAAACATGCTTTTCTCCCTTGTTCATCTCTTGAAATAACTTTAGGGTCCTAACAATCTATCTTGACCTCATAAGTACACAACCAGCTCATTTCCAGAGTAATATCAACATCTAACGAGTCAAATTGAATCAGGACTCCAAGGAATACTATCCCACTAATAGTAATTGGGATAAATTTACAAGAGATAGGACACGAAATTCTAGAGTTATTGGGTAACTTGATTCTGTAATTGGTTTCCGCTTCCTTCTTCTCAAGGTTCACTTGCATGACAGATCGTGTGAATATAAATGAATGAGTGGCAACTGAATCAATCAATACACAAAATGGCTTTGAAATTGAAAGAGAGTTCTCGTAACTACTATACCAAAGGTAGCGGCTTCTTTCTTACTCAACATATAAGCCCTTCCTACAGCTGCGGGCCTTGAAGATGAGAGCCCTTGTCTACAACCTTCAATCTTCAGGAACAGGCAGCAATGAGGTGCTCTGGACTAACGCACCACGTGCATGTGTTAGTTCCCACTTGGTAATCCGAAACGGGGTAGTTAGTTCTTCCACAAATCTGCTCCAAGTGAAGTCAGGCCCTAGAGCTTATTCTTAACAGTGTTCTACCAAATATCGGTTTCACCAGTTAGATAAAATGTTCCAATGTTCACCTTTTTATCTCCTGGAACCTCTATTACAATGAAAATTTTCTCCACTCCTTGAATCCATTCTTAAGGTTCCACTGTGTCATACTTTCCACTCTAGAGTTCTGTAGTATTAATCAGCTAAAGATATCTTTTCAAGGGGCAGTAACCCATCATCATTTCTCACTGATGCAATCCAAATGCATTGCAAAGATTTTGATTGCCAAACTTAAGCTTTATGTAAGTGATCTTTAATAGAAAACTGAGGTTGAATCAGCCAAAAAGGGTAGACACATTGCGTTTCCCTTAGCAATGGATTCCACAAGTTGGACAACAATCAACCGCTATACAAAGCGTAGTCAAGATCTACCTTCTGTTCAGGCGAGCTACAAAATTATCATCTATTATCGTGGGTGCAACCCAATCATAATCCAGTTACTAGCAGCAATTGGGGTCTTAAAAACAAGAAAAAGTTATCAGAAATGATGAAGATATGACATGAGAGTGAATGATGATGCAACTGGATGGGGAGATGCCATGAAGATAAAAAGATGACGCCCCTGGTCAAAGTGAGGAGTATCCAACAGTTGATAATCCAACAAGGACAATGGTAAATGGTATGTTATCAGAAAGTGTAGTGAAATATTTTCAAGAGTAATGTCTACTTCACGGATGGAGGTGGAGTCAATGGACTGCTTGCAAGAGTTTGGGCAATTTAAGTAAGTGTTGAACTGTAAGGGATTGAAGCAAAATGTCTCTCTAAAGTGTCCTTGGTTTCTCTTATATGCAATCGTCGATAGTTAATGGTTTCAATATGGAATCGTCGATAGTTAATGGTTTCAAAACTTATGTACCATAGAACAAGCCTCTCAAAATCCTACAATTTAGGGGATATTACATTAAGAACCCCTATATAGCTCACTTAGGTGAAATTCATGAGTTACAGAAGAAAATATCTGCAATCAATGAAGCATATTGAAGTAATTGCCACTTAGATCCAAGAAACGCACAAAATGACACCCATATGATGAGGAAATATAAGCTCAAAGTTGTACGTATCCACTGACATGAACAGTCTGTACCATCAGACTTCTAGGCTAAATTTCATTGACCACTGGCCTCCAAATGTACTACAACATAGGTCAATGGAAAGCTTAATTTCTGTACTTTGACATAGACTAACTAAAACATCTCTATCTGATGGAATGCATAGGCTGCAAGTGGGATAAACTCGGACCTCGTGCACTGGAATTCTGACCAGTTTGCAGACTTGGACTTGCCTAGTAATTTTGAATAACTAAATGACCTCCAATCCATTTGAAACTTCACATGCAAGATATCTCCCTAACCATAAAGTTAGGATAGAAAACGCCTAGATAAATCATGCTTATCATGGACAAAGATTACCTCAAAGTCGGACCTTGTGCATTAATCAAGAATGCCAAGTTGATTGAACTTGTGTATTCTGCCTATACTTAGTTTTTCCTATGCATTTAACCCTAAAAAAATGAGTCAAGGGCCCTTCATAGGACACATCTGTAATAGCCCCCAACCCTAGGGCTAGGAGTGTTTGTGATTATTAAATTTCTAGGGCAAAACAGACAAAGTTTCACCAATAAACTGGCCATTTTTCAGGCTTAAAGCCTTACATCAAATCCTCTGCAGTGACTAGAAGTACAAAAGAATATCAAATTAAGCTCAACAGCTACACACCGGAGAGCATAACTCTATGGGCCACATGCCCGGAGTACAAGAGTTTACATCCCAAAAATAAATAATTTCAGCTGAAAGGACAACATACCATTCAGATGGGTGGCTCATATGGCCATACCGAGCGACTTCTGGACAATATGGCCATACTTACCTAAATGCATTGGAGGCACCTGTAACTTGTTGTACAAAATCACCCTCGAATCTTATGCTTGAGATCAAACTATATACATATTGTATGGATTCATCTGGCAAAGAAGAATATACGAGTAGAATATGTGAGAGATAAGCAGACATGACTATTGTCACAAATCTCCAGTGATATCATAATACTCCCCCAATAATCAATTTTCTCAGTCTCCTAACTCCACTCTCCGTACTCCATATCCCATCAAGAAAATCTCAACCCGTCTCTAATACCAAATTTGTAACGTCCCCAAATTAAACATGTTTCACTGCTTGTATTTTCCTTAATAAATCCCTTAATTATAATCTAGACAACCTAATGATAGGGGTATTACCACCATCCAAAAGGATAAGGCTTGAAACATGAGTGCTACAAATAACACAATTAAACAGAGCTTCAATCATACACATACACACCTGATCAATCCATATATAATCAACTGTTAACCAACATAAGGTTTTTACACTATAGTAAAAACAATTCACCATGTAATCTGCATCTCCATCCACTGCAGATTTCAATATACAGCTCTAAAAATATGCATACACTGTATCAGTGTTGATCCATCTAGATTCCCTCGCTCAACTTATTCTCTTCCGTTGGTTTACTAGCAAGAAGATGATTCTCTGAGCATTTGCCCAATACAAAACATGAAAAACATTTCGAACTATGAGCCGAAGCTCAATACATGCATTCCTGTATTGTTAAATGATCATTGAAGCACTGGTTGGGTCCACTTTGCAATTCATTTTAAGTTAAAACAGTGAATGAGATGAATGTAAAACCGTATTGTTAGTTATTATCTGATAGTGAACCCCTTGATACTGTTATGATCTACGAATAGGTGTACGCCTGCCAAGCCGATCGGGGGACCTGGCTTGAAGCCGCGCGGGAAACTAAAGGGCAAATGCCCTATAGATGATAACTGATGGGGTCACTAATTAAATGATAAATCACTGTGTAAACTGATTCATTGATGTACTTACCGAAATATGATAACTTTGATAAATACACTCTGATTTCTAAAGATACAGGCAATGAACGTACCTGAAGTCTTTAAAATGATATTTCACTTGATAATACTTATGCACAATGGAAACGATAGACTAGGCCCCGATTCTGCTAAAGAAATGTAATTATAGGTAAATGCATTTAGTAAATAATATTTACTCCCGGATTTTGTAACTTTAATGAAAATTGATTAATTAAAGAGCTTTCATAATTCAATAATTCAATATAAGATAAGTTACAACAAAATAATTTGAAAAATAAATCAATTAGGGTTATTGAACTTGAAATACAACAAACTAAAACAAAATAGACCAAATTCAAATGATTGAGGTGATAATAAAAAGATTTTAACTGATATAAATGAAATATAGGTTTCTATTATTTCTGAAATAGATAATGGAAGATTCCCAATGTATAATAGAAGGTTCAATGCCATGAGGGGTGTCGTGAGGTTCATAAAGGCTCAAATAACCTCTGTTTGATCCGTTAAGCACTGATTTCTTTCTTCACATAACACCGTTCGATGGTCTACTTTAGAAAATCCATATCATCACTCCTGACCTTGAATTGAGATATAAAACCCTAATATGGGAAGCTCATAGTGTCCACTAAAACTTTTATTGAGGACACAAAGCATGATTCACATAGTAAGGTCCCTAAAATTAGGGTAGAACACAGACGTGCACAATTTCAGTTCAATCTGCGCAGTCGTAGTGAAACGACCCTAACTTTTTTCACAAAACTCGGATTAAGGTGATTCAAAAGGAATTTGAAAATTAACTCATTGATCTATCCACATACCAAAAATCATAGTTTTTCAATCACCCAATCAATACCAGTTTTTCCGTAAAGTCCCCTATTCACAAATACTCCCAGTTTCAATGTATTCTGTGCAGTCTTTAGTAAATTGGTCATAACTTTGTCCACACAACTCCAAATTGAGTAATTCTAGAGTCCATTGACAGCTAACACATCAAGCTATCGTTTCACAAAAATTCATGAATTTTTGATGTGCCAATTAATACATAAGTCTGTTTACTGCTCAATAATAATATTTTTCAATCTTTTCTTCACATAACCACCCACTAAAATCACTCTTCAACTTATATAAATCAGCATAAACATCTTGATATTCATTACTAATATCAAAGATCACAAAATTCCATTTAAAACGATCAAAATCCATCATCACACCCTAAATTTGCATGAACATGAACACCCTCCATCTTTTCTTTCTTTCAAGATGATCCAACCAATACAATATCAAAACAACTCTTGATTGCATCAAAACAACATGATTAATAATTAGAAACAAGAATCAAAATCCAAAACACAATCAAAACAATAAGATAAAGTTATGGTTTACTCATTTGAAGCTTGAATATATAAAGATGGAGGTGGTGGTTGATGTTTGTGTGCATTGTGGGTGGTGGCTGGGGGTTGTTGGGGTGGTGGCTAGTAGGTGTGGTGATGGCAGCAAGGGTACCCATGGGGGTAGAGAAATGGAGAGGAACGTGAGAGGAAAGAGAGAGAAAGAGAGAGGAGGACTAGTCTTGCCTTTGCTAGCTTAGTTCACTTGGATGAAAATCATCCAAGTAAACTTGGCTGAGATTTTAGCTCTAAAAATATCTTGCTAATTGTAATTAGGGCCTAATGATGGTAATTAGCGAAGCAAATGGATTAGAAACTTGTTGGGCCAAAATTGGCCTTAAATGAGCTCTGGGTTCCGAAAAAAAATCAAACCGGGTGCAATTAATTAAATTTTTTTTTCCAAAGCTCGAAATTAAATGTGATGTCATGATAAATAATTTAATCTTTTAAATCATAATTATAGAGGCCTACTATCAATTTTTTCGAAATTAATACGGTAAATGAAACTTGAATTGCACAGTGGGGCCCAAAATTGAATTCTCCCAACCAGGATGATTAAATGAGATAAATAAATGTGAAAAATTAATAACATTACTTAATTAGATAAATAAACATGATTTAGGGTCGGGCTATTACACTTTGAAGTTGAGAAACTGTAGTGAATCACATTAATTCGTGTAATGAACTGCAGTGACAGTGCAGTGAATAATTTTGCAAGCACTAACCAATCCTTCCACTTCCCCTCCTAGATTTTCGCCTGGGTTTGTCTAGTGTTCTTCTTGTTATTTACCTATAAACCAGAGAAACCTTATTGTGTTGTCAAATATGGGTGATCATGAAGATTGGGTTAAAAATTAATTATCTTGTTTTAAAGAGTGATACATTAAATACCCTATTGCACGACATTGAGTAGTATAGTGAACTATTTAGTATTTTTTGGAAATTACTAATCTTAACTTATCGAACATGTTTGAGTATCATACTGAACAACATTGATAAATAAATGAACCCATTGACTTGTGTAGTGAACATCTTTGTGTGCTTTTTAATGTGCTTATTTTATAAGTTCAATTAAAGTCGAGAAACCCTAGTGAACAACATTAAGTTGTATAATAAACAAGATCGAGTAGTGTAGTGCACAATTTTGTAATCTCTAACCTCGCATTCCACTTTCCCTTCCATATTTTCGCATGGTGTTGTCTAATGTGCTTCTTGTTAATTGCTTATAAACCGGAGAAGCCTTATTGCATTGCTAAGTGTAGGAGATAATGACGGTTACAATGACAATTGAGTAGTATGGAACATGTTTGAGTATTATGGTGAACACCATTAAGTGGTATAGAGAATTATTTAGAATTTTTGAAAAATAAAAATCTTATTTTATTGAACACATTTTAGTTCTTTCATGATCAATAATAAGTAATGTGGTTAACAAATATTTGATGACTCTTACTTAATCCCTATTTCCTATAGGGTTAGTTGTTATTTGTTGTGCCTTTTGATGAGTTCCTATAAGGTCAAGACCCATATGTAAATAAGATTGACTGATACATTTCTTGCCAATAAGTTGGTAACATGCCTTACTCGAAAGGATTTTAGAAACTGCCCTGTTATAATCAAGGACCACAAAGTCTTTTAATAAACAAAGAAAAGCAAGTAGTGTATTTATAACATATAAAATGATGTTGCAAACACAAATTTTGTGCCTAAAATAAATTAGACAAGAAATTGAGAAAACAAATTTAATTTTGTACTAATGTTATATGTATGGGTACAATCTCTGAATGAAATACAATAAAACAATCCTTTGATTCAATCTTCTAGTAACTTGAGCCTTCCAAGGGTGTGATGCTTAATCTCGATTGATGTAGAATCAGCTGAAGAACTCTAAAACAATTTTTGATCTTGATTTGCAGGTGGTTGATTGCTGACTCTGAAGATTGCAAGTTTTGATCCTTCTTGCTTGGTAGCTAGATGCCGCTTGCAGTCTGAGCATTTGAATTCTACAATGCTTCCTCCTAAATGAGGGGGGAAGGACCCTTATTTATAGCCTCCAGCAGCTAGGGTTAGAGCCATAGGTCCAATAATTATTTCCTTATTTTTAAATAAAGAAAATAATTACTAATTTTTGCGTCATCGATGACATGTGGCAGCTTTTAACGGGTTGAATTTTAGCCACATATGACCATTTGTGATTGGTCAATTTTTTCACCGTGGCACCAACCGATTTGTCGTTAAATTTTTGCCTTCTATAAATACCCCCCGAGTCGGCTGCTGACACACATTTGAAGTGTTTTTTTTAGAGCAGCTGAGTCTCAAACGCTTGGCGAATGCAAATGATCAAGAATTTGGTGGGTATTTGCTTTCATTGCTATGCCATTTGGTAACTTGATAATTACCCAAGATTGAATATGATTAAGGTGAGCCCAATATAACAAACCCACAAAATAAATTAGGGCTTAAAAGACCCCTTTGTCCTTTTTTTTTCCATAACCCTCCATTTTTTGTATTTCCTCTGCCTTTTTTTTTTAAAATCAAAAATCAAAAATAAAAGAAAAAACAATTTGAGTGGAAGTCTTTGGATAAGAGTCCATGCCAATTGCCATCTCCTCCTTTATTTTTCCTTTTTTAAATTTTTTTTTAATTTGTGGTAATTTTGAGTTGAGGATTTATGGTAAATTTTATTAGTAACTCTTGATAAAATTTATCAACAACTCAAAAACAACAAATATTTGTGTTGAAGTAGAATTGTGAAGCTAGAGGCAGACAAATCACTATATAAACATGTCCTGCTCTCGGCCATCATTCATCCTTTACCCTTCTCATAGTTTTTGAAAGCTCTGAGTCCTTTCTAATTTTCAAACTTAAAGGAGGCAGGCTATTCTTCTCCATCTATTTCTTCAAGTTGGCCTTGCCATTAATAGTGGCGTTGTCTATATTCTTGGTGACATAGACTTCATTAGCTCTTGATTGAATTTAGGGGAATTTGATCGATCCTTTCTATCTCTCTTTTGTTTCAATCTGTAGCCTCATCTGCCTTCTAAATAAAGACCTTGTAGCATGAGATTTGCGGAGAAGGGGAGGGAAGAAGAAGAAGTCATATGCCCATAATTGACAATGTTGATGATGAATTTCACAAATGAATTTGCCTTATTTATTCTATTGCATGACTTTTTAATATTTGTTCTTCTCGGCAGAATAATCCAACTTGCTTTCTCGGCAGCCACGACAGTGAGGAAAAGAGAGAAACAAGTAGAAAAAAGGAAGAGAAGGAAATAGGCAGAAACAGAGGGCTCAGGACACCTTTTCCTGGTTTTTTCAAGTTAGCGCTGGCTGAGCTTAGAAAAGAAGGAGGTGATAGTTTCTCATTTGGAGCATATACATATCCTCAGAAAAGTAGGAGTTGCTCACCTGGAAAAGAGAAGATTGAAGCCTTGAGAGGCTTTGTTATCAGAAACTCCATTAGCATGGTGAAGAATTTGTCAGGCTCAAAGAGCAAACCAGACAGTGTAATCAAGCTACCTAGCTCCATGGACAAGTCTAATAGTGTGACGAGTTCATTGAAATTAAGGAGCAAACCAAAGGGAGAGGTGTATATTATTATCCTGCCCCCTTTCCCTTTTCATTTTATCCCTTTTTTTGCTAACGTAATCCTCCTTTTAATGTAGGGGTGTACTACCTAAGTCGCAGATAGACTTAAGGCTGCATTTGGTGACAAAGACAGTGAAGCCATCTTGACTGTGCTTACTGCTAAGTCAACCGAAGATGATTCCATTGACATAATGTCATCACTAGAAACAAGCAGAGTATTATCCATCGCCAAATCCTTCTTCTTCAACCTACTTTCTTGGTAGAATTGCTTCAAGTGTGTTTAATGATCTGGCCTTGAGTTTGAAGCGGTGTTTTCAGTAACAGTTGAAAAACTCCATACCATATACAGAAAACAACATCACAAACATCCACTGGGAAGCTGAGCAGATATATGAAACTTTATCATCCTTCTAGGCAGATTATTCAGGGCTGAAGAATATTGTCAAGGTACATCTGAATGAATTCGAGCAGTACCTGAAGTTGAAAGCCCAATTAGAAGGTTGGGCTCCTACTGAAGATGTGCTAAACAAGCGAACAACCTTATTAGATAAACCTAGGGAGGCACGAGCTTCAGTGAAAATGGTTGATGCACAGTTTGATGAGGCAACTACTGCTATCGCCGAAGCTCATAAGCGAAGAGAGCCACTCGAGGCTGATCTTAAACGAGCAGGAGTTGCAAGGCAAATTAGCAGAGATTGAGGCTCCATTAAAGAAAACCAAAGATGGCGTATCTCTTCTTGAGAGAGAGATTGCTAATTTGGATGTTGCCCCTCAAGTTATCGCTGAAGAAACGGCTCAAGTTGAAGTAGCAAAGAAACATGCCCAAGATTTAGGCGCACTGGATGCATAGACTATGTCTAGTGGCTTTGTTCTAAAAATTTTTTTTTTTCCGCTATGCAACTTGTTATTTCTTTTTGGACTCACTATAGTTTTATTGCAATTGGCTCTAATGTCTTGCAAAAAGATGAATCTCTTAATTCAACTTTATGCGATAATATGTAGTAATTGAAAGCAATCAAAACCAACGAGCACGAACAAAATTTATTCATTCATTTTTTTACGACTGTACTTAGGAAATATGCCCAAGTTGCCTATGTATCTAAAGGGAATGTAATACTCTAAAGGATCAAGCCATACATAGTTTAAGGACCTAACATTTTTGCTTGTTTTGTTTTGCTGTTCATAATTTAGACTCTTACAGGCCCGGAGTATTACAAATGAACTTAACTTGAAAGAACAAGCAGTTTAGGCTCTTACTTAGGAGCTTTATAACATCATATTTCAAGGATAATAGCACTTTAAGAATTTGCCGTACATGGGTCCTACGTGCACTCTATCAGGATCAACTATCTTGTAGGCTCCATTTGTGTAGACTTCTCTTACCACACAGGGACCCCACTTGGTGGTGAATTTACTTCCAAACTTGTGAGAGACAATGATCAGTCTTCTCCCTGCCAACACCTAGTCTCTAACTTGGAATAAGCACGGCCGAACCTTTTTGTGAAATGGCCTTGATAGACGAGCTGGGTAGCATTCTAGGTTCTATTATGCCTGAAGTCTTATCTCATCCAGGGCCTACAGCTCAGTAAAGCGAAAAGTGTGATTTTTGTCTTCCTTCAAATCTTCCTATATGGCGATGCGGAGTGGCGGGATTTGGAGCTCACAATGGTAGAATGGCTTCAACTTCATACACCAAAGCGAAGAGGGTTGACTAGGTTGGTGTCTTGTATGTGGTTCAGTACGCCTAAAGAGCCTCCCCTAGTCTTTCATGCCAATCCCGTGTAGACTTTGCGACAATTTTTTTGAGGAAGTTGCAAAATGTTTTGTTAAAGGCTTCTGCCAGGCCGCCTATTTAGAGAAGTAATCAGTGGCAGCCAAGATGTAGGAGTGACCAGCAGATAACTTAGGCATGATTGGTCCAATGACATCAAGCCCCTGTGCCTTAAAAGGCCAAGATGCAACCGTTGGGCAGAAAGGTTATGGAGGTTAATGTATGAAGTTGGCATGAAACTGGCAAGCATCACACTTCTTTTCATAATTTATACAATCTTACACTATAGTTGGCTAGTACTAACCTATCCTCTTAATGTAATCATGTAACCTAGGCCCTGATTAGTGTGCTCCACATACACCTGAATGAGCTTCCACCATTGCTTACTTTTCTTCTTCCGTATCCAAGCATCATGACCAAAGGCCAAGAAAAGAGCACCGATAGAGCATTCCGTTGTAGTAAAGGAAGCGCAAAGCTCTTCGCTGTATTTTCATCTTATGCCTTAGGTCACTAGGAAGTTTCCTGTGCACTAAGTACTCAATTAAAGGTTGTCACCAATCTTTTGCATCTATCTCAAGAACACATATCATGTTGACATCTTCCTCTGAGTCTTCACCATTAGGTGGAATAACCTAGCAGCTACATACTGGGATAGTCATTCCTTATTCTGCCCCCAGTGCTAAAGTGGCTGCAACGCTTGCAAGTGTGTTAGCCATCTTATTAGCACTCCTTAGCACCTGTTCTAACTTGACTATGTCCAACTTGTTTAACAATTGTAATGCATGCTTGTGATGTGGGATAAGATCTTCTTTCTTAACCTCGTACTCCTCAAGTAGTTGATTGATGGCCAACCACAAGTCGCCATGTATGTTGAGGTCTCTAATCCCCTTCTCGATAGCCATTTGATGACGTAAGATGAGCGCTTGGTACTCTGCCATATTGTTAGAGCATAATTGAGTAAGCACAAATAAATACGGGAGGTTATGCTATTCGGGGGAAGGCAAAAACTACTCCTGCACCAGTGCCATTGCGTTTTGCTGCTCCATCAAAATACATTTCTTATGAAGGGAGGATATCAATGAAGACACATCTTCCCCTGGAAAATGATCATTTAGCTCCCAATCATCAGGAATTAGATGATCTGCTAGGAAATCTGCCAACACTTGCCCTTTAGCCGCTCTTTGTGGTACATAGACAAGGTCGTACTGCTTTAAGATTACAACCCATTTTGCCAGTCACCCATTTAAGATTGGCCTAGACAAGATGTACTAAATAAGATCGGCTTTGGAGACCACTTACACTGTATGGCCTGTATGTAGTGTTTGAGTTTCTGAGTGGCAAAGATGAGCGACAAGCAGATCTTTTTGATGGGAGAATACTTTAATTCAGCGCCAACCAACGTACGACTTAAGTAGTACATGGTAACTTCTTTTCCTTCCTCATTTTCTTATACACATAATGCTCCCAAGGATTTTTCCTCGGCTGCAATGTACAGTATGAGAGGTTTGTCAGGGATGGGTGCCCCAAACACAAGAGGATGGACAAATGCTCCTTTATTTTCTCGAAAGTCGCACGACACGACTCATCCCACTTAAACAGTGCACCCTTTTTCATAAGGTGGCTAAAAGGATGGCAACGTCCTACAAGATTTGAGATGAATCTTCAGATATATGCTAAGCAACCTTAAAGTAAGCTCCCTGAGATTCTTAGGCTCAAGCATCTCTTAGATTGCCTTGATCTTGGATTGGTCGATCTCAATCCCTCTGTGATGAATGATAAAACCCAAGAACTTTCTAGAGGTTACATCAAATGCACACCTGGGTGGATTCATCTTCAATTGACATCTCCGTAATCACTTAAAGAACATATGAAAATTTTGTATGTGGTCTGCCCTCTTTTTAGAATTGTCCACTAAATCATCGACATAGCACTCGACTATTTTGTGGAACATATCATCAAAAATTGTTTGTAGTGCCCTTTGGTAAGTTGCTTCAGCATTCTTAAGCCTGAAGGCTAGCACCTTATAGCAAAAGGTGTCTTTAGGAGTGTGGAAAGCTGTGCCTCTTGATCTTCTGGCACCATCTAAGTCTGATTGTATCCTACTGTACAATCCATGAATGATAATGCTTCATGCCCTGTAGTTGAGTCCATCATAGGTTCTGTGACTGGCAATAGGAAATCCTCTTTTAGACAAGCGTCATTGAGATTCCGGAAGTCCACACAAATACGAAGTTACTCATTTTTCTTCCTAACAGGCACGATGTTTACGATCCATGTTGGGTACTTGAATTCACGAATGAATCCTGCCTCTATGAGTTTGTTGACCACTTTTTCAATTTTCAGTACCAACTATGGGCGAAAACATAGCTGAGGTTGCTTTTTAGGTGAAACACCCCTTTTGATGGATAGGTGGCGGACTGCGACCTTTGGATCTAACTCGGGCATTGCCTTATAGCTCCAGGTAAACACGTCCTTATGCTCTAATAGAAGTTCAAAGTAATGCTTTTCCTCTTCAGGTTTAAGTGATGAGCTTACGTAGATAGGGCAAGACCATTCGTTGGTTCTAAGATTTAACTCTTTCAAAGCATCAACTGTAGCCTGCCCCCTATCTTCGAAAGTCTCAGGAGTTTTTACCAGCTCTATCTCTAAGTCTGAGTTATCACATTTGTGGAGTGCAGTATGATCGAAAGAAACAACTTCTTTTTTCTCTGTCTCCCCATTAGCTTTAGAGTTTTTTGTTGACCTGTGAAGACCACAGTACGCCCCTTTACCCTTAATGAACCGTCCATCTTAACAACCAGACTGGAGAAACGCTTCATACAAGAAGGGATAAAGCTCTGAACTTGATTTATCACTTCTAAACAGCTAAATAAAGAACTTTACTCCTTCTGAAGTTGTGAGTTTGAAGACTTTTCACCAGCTTTTATTCTGGTAAAAACTGAAGGCTTTGGCTGGGGATCATTTTTTATTCTGTTGAAAATAGAGATTTTATGATCGTTCTGTTTTCTTATACGGGTGAATACTGATGGACGTTTTTTAAAGTGGATGATTGCAAATACTGGGGGCTTTAGGTTAGGTAAAGCATTCTCATCTTAACTCTCATCTACTTCTTCAACTGAGATGTGCTGAATCACCAACTTCTTGTCCTTTCGTCGCTAAGAGATTCTGATTGGTTGCAATGGCATGAAACAAAGTCCAACTTTAAAGATGCCTACTGAACCTCCCTGCTCTTGGATCTTTCTTTGAGTTTCAATAAGACCATGAGGCTTAGCTTCGACTACCTTTTCTAAGGTAGTCGAATTTTGGAAGTCATAACCAGCCTTCTCCACAAGCTTGTATACGTCCTTAGTTCATGAACTTGGCAAGTCATTGCCTTCTTTAAAAGAAACGATAAACCCGAAAAGTGGGGCCTTAGCCTGCTACATCTTAAGTGTTGGAACTATTACACTCCCATTTAGGATGGTTATGCTAGCTCCATCATCCTTTTTAGTAGCTTCGGCCTTGATGCTTCTGCTTGTGCACTCGCTAAAGAATGATTTGCCCTCCTTACGGCGAGACCTAGGCATGTACCTTAAGATTGGTGGCTCTGATCCAGTTGAAGCAGCAACTAGTTTAGTGACTTGTTCAACAAGAGAAGTGGTGTTTCCCTGCTTACTTGCTTCTTTCTTGAGTTGTTACTTAGGAGCATCATCTTTTCTTGCTTGAGGAGCATTCTTTGCACCATATTTACCTGTGGATGAAATAGTTGACGGCATAGTTTCCTTAGGTGCAGCACTTTCTTCAAAGAACCTCACATCTGCAAAATGAGACTCAGCTTTAGTGAATGGCTTGACATCCCTATTTATTTTCTTTTCTCCATGTCAATAGTATTGATGTAAGGTGGAAGCTACAATCCCATACTCATGAAGATATGATCGCCCAAGTAATAACCTGTAGGAAGTCTTAGCGTCGATTATATGGAAGATTGAGGATGTTGACAAGTCTCCCATTATCAGTTCAATGCGGATCATGCTGATTGCATGCTAGCCCTCAAGGTTGAACCGTTAAATCATTGTTTAACCCTTAGAAAGTTCTTCCACTGTGATGCTTAGGTCATTCATTATAGACTTGGGCATGATGTTGAGGGCTAACCCTCCATCTACGAGAATGCCTTAGCTTTCTACTCCCTAATGTAGCCAATCATGAATAAAGGATGATTGTGAGGTTTGGATCCCAACAATAAGTCGTCGTCAGTGAAATTGACTACGGTGTTGTAAGAGCCACACTGAATAGGGTTTTCTATCGATCCTCCCACATCTTTGACTTTGTCAGCATAAAGTTCTGGGTGTTGTAAGGCAGCAACAATATGTTGGGGTATCTCACCAGGCAAACAAAAGATTTGTCTCTCGTCTGTGCGAGTTGGTAAAGCCTCTGGAACAGTCAAGGTCTTGTCAGCTACTCTTGGAGACTTGTCTTGCCTGTCACTTCCTTCGTCATCCTCTTCTTCAAGCTTAGAACATGAGGTCATGTTGACTATGACTTTCTTAAAGAAGCCTATTGGGAAGAATTCCTCAAGTGTGATAGGAATAAGCTGCTCCTACTCAAGTAGGTCAATAGGCAAAATTTCACGCCTTTTGATGTTCTTGGACTTCTTCTTCCCTTTTGAGTGATGAGGCTCTTTTTTCTACTTTGTCTCTTTCTATGATGGAAAGGTGGCGATTGAACTTGATTAAGGCTGGCAAAAAAACTCGGACCCACCTAGAACCCGCAAAATTGTCCCAGTTTGGGTATGGGTATGGGTGATGAAAATGGAAAAAAATGGGTATGGGCGGCTATTGCTAAAATGGGTATGGGTATAGGTGTGGGTGTGGGTATAGTTCCTACCCACCCCATACTTGTCCCATACCCATTTTATCAATACCTGCCCCATACCCGCCCTATATCCACCCCATATAAAACTCATGCCCATGTGTTTAAAGTTCTAATTTGTTGCTTGTACTTGAATATTTTGCCAGTTGTTTTGAGTTGTGCGGTATTCAAGACTTCGGTGAGACATTTTGTTAGAAACTATAATTGGCAAGTGCTAATTTATTACTTTGATTGATGAACTTTTAGTTGTATTCGACGTGATATGATATATTGTTGGAAGCTTGGTGTTAATATGACATGTTGGCTATTTGATGTCAAATATGGGTACAAAATAGGTTTAATTCTTTTTTGTCCCTATATACCCAAATAAAACATGCATACTCGCTATACCCAGTGGGTGTGGATATGGGTATAACTTTACAACCCTCGATGGGTATAGGTATAGGGATGGATATGGGTATTAATTTTGAAAATGGGTATGGGTGAGGGTACGGCTAAACCCGCCCCGTACCCGCCCCATTGCCACCCCTAAACTTGATTTTGCTTCCTTGGCCTCCAGCAGGTGAGAAGAGTTCATCCTTTTCCTTTATCATTAGCTCTATCAGAGATATCCACAAAAAGATGGGTCTCTGTCAAGGGTCCTTGGGATTCAATTAGAACTACAACTGGCTCCAAATTTCATAATTGAATTGTAATTAATTTCTCTCCTCATAAGGAAATCAATTCGGTGTTTACTCTACCATGAGGTCGAGTATGTTTTGCTGCCAGGGCGATAAAGAACGCTCCAGTTGGGTGGAAATATCATTTGTCTCGATAGTATCATCCAAATCCAATATTATTTTCCCATCCTTGACAAGTTACATAATGCGCTTCTCGAGCCTAATGCACTTCTCAAGGGGGTGACTAATAATCCTGTCATACCGATAATATTTTGGGTTGGTAACCCTTCCAGCTTCTTCGGGGCATTTTGACTCTAGAAGTTTGATAACCCCCTTTTCAAGGAGATCATCAAGCATTCCTAAGAAGTCTGAGTCAGGGAATAAATATTTCTTCTCTTGCAGTCCTTCAATATAGGGCACTTATTTCCAGTATCCTTGGAGAACCCACCTTTCTTGTTTTCATACTTGGGCTTTCCGAAGATTCGAACTGGCTCCCTAGTTGAAACAGTAATAGATTCTTTGTTTGAGGACTTTGAGGACATGGGATTTTTCTTGAATTCACCTTTGTCCTTTTTTGCAACGGATGAGGTAGAAGATTTGCCACGGTAACTTGCTTTTGTCATCTCCATATCATTAGCCTTTGTCGCTAATTCCTAAAAGGTTCTTGGTTTACTTATCTACAAGATGTAGAGTAAATCCCACTCCATGCCCTGAGCACACATTTCAATGGCTGAAGCTTCTGATAAACAGACCTTACACTCAAGACTGAAAGACCTCTAACAATTGATGTGATCAAGAACTGGCTCATCCTTCCATTGTCTAGTGTTTATTAGCTATGTTATACCAACAACGCATTGAGTACTGTAGAACCGATTCAGGAATTCTGGCTCCAATTGTTCCCAACTATCAATGGACTCCGGCTTTAAGTTCGTGTGCCAGTCAAACACAATCCCTTTTAGATACTGGACAAACTGCTTCACCAGTCGGTCTCCCTCTGTACTAGCATTGTTGCACATCTCAACGAAGTAGGTAATTTGCTATTTAGAGTTGCAGTTGCCGTCACACTAGTTGAATTTGAGAGGCTAATAGCCGTGGGGCATACAAAGACGATCAATCCTCTTTTTATAAGGCTTTGTGTACAAGTCAGTCATGTAAGACCCTCATCCCAACTGAGCCTTAACCGCATTTGCTATTAAGCTTTAAATATGCTCAACAAACATCGAGCCTTAAGAGCGATACTTCTTTGCCCTGCGCTCATCATCTGATTCTTCGCTGTGATTGGACTCTTTATCGGAATCTTCAGCACCTGAGCTTTAGTTGGAAGCTTTAGAGGACTTCTTTTCCATCTTCTTCTTTAAATCAGTAATCTAATCATTTTAACCCTTAATTTGAGCGTCTTTTTCTATACTTTCCTTAGAGAGCCTATCTAAGGTAGCCTTCATGCTCACTCGTTGTTCTTCAAAGTTAGCAGCTTCTGTCACCATAACTGGCATTCATCTTCAACATGTGAGGAAAATGATCTCTTTGACGATGCCAAAGAGGAATCACTGCTTAAATAGCCATCCTCTTCAAAGGCGAAGGGCTGGAAAGCAGGATTGGTGTGTGTTTGGAGTGCATCCACCCCATGCGGAATTGTTTGTGGCATGTTGAAGCCAGTAACAGATTTTTGCTTCAAAGCATTTTAAACGATTTGGTTGACTCCATCAGATACCATGAAGCCGAGGTTTTAGATCTTACGTGAGTGCAATGATACAATCACAATTAATTGGTCTACAGCAATTGCAGCAGTAGCCTTTTACATACTTCTAGTTATGATAGCACCAGATGTAGTGGTATTAGTTGTTGATCCCTGAGATGTGGATCGAATAGCTTTCTTTGAAGATTGAGATATGGCGTTCTTGGGGGCCATATTATCTTCGAAGGAATATAGAGTTTGTACTTTGGAGAAAGAGGTGAGAAGCATAGATATCCCATCGAGCGTGCCAAAAATTTATAAACACAAATTTTGTGCCTTAAATAAATTAGATAAGAAATTGAGAAAATAATTTAATTTTGCATTAATATTGTATGTATGGGTACAATCTATGAATGAAATACAATGAAACAGTCCTCTAATTCAATCTCGGGAGTCTTCCGAGGGTGTGATGCTTGATCTTGGTTGATGTAATCAGCTGAAAAACTCTGAAATCATTCTTGATCTTGATTTGCAGATGGTTGATTGCTGAGTTTTGGTCCTTCTCATTTGGTAGCTGGATGCTGCTTGTAGTTTGAGCTTCTGAATTCTGCAATGTTACCTCCCAAATAGGGGGAAAGGACCCCTATTTATAGCCTCTGGCAGCTAGGGTTAGAGATGAGCTTTGGGCCTAGGCCTAGTAGTTATGTCATTATTTTTAAATAAAGAAAATAATTACTAATTTCTGCGTTATCAACGACACCTAACAGCTTTTTATTGGTTGAATTTAAGCACATTTGATTTTGACCAAGCGGGTCCACCAAAGTCAACCTAACAAATGGTCATTTGTGATTGGTCAATTTTTTTACACGTGGCACCAATCGATTTGTTGTTAAATTTTTACCTTTTATAGTTGTACGTCATGAACATTGTGTCCTCTACACGCCAAGCTTTTAAACTATGATATACAATCTAATAGTAGAGTATTACTACTGCTGGAGTTTTTATTGTACCATTTCTCTTTGTTAGAACTCTCTTTTTGCTACTTCTAATGTTTGGACCTGTAGCTTCTTGAGTTTACTTTCTACTATAATTACTGCACATCTTCAATGTAAATATCGGAAAAATTCTTCCTACAGTTTGGGCATATGTATGGAATACAATCATCAAAATTTCAAAATGCATAATATGTCGTTTAGAGAACTAGTGAGAAGGCGAGACGCAATTAAAAGGAAAGACAAGTGCATTGTGGAAGCAACCACATTATCACACCATGCTATGGAGCAAATCTATATCATTGAAAAATGACCATGATTCAAAAGTATAATTTTGTCAATTTAATTGTGCAGATGATGATGCAATCTCCACTTCTTTGGCTTAGCTAACATTTCAGAGGCTTCATCATCTAAAGCATCCAGCATTATGTGAACATGCTAATTAATGATAAAGATGCCAGAAACCAGACCAAAATTAGATAAGAGTTTGTGGAAGTACGTAGGTCTGACCATCAAATCCATATACCTGAACATTCTCAACCTCGCGTCTTATAAATCACATTGGGGATGACCCATCACCACACCAGCCTAAGTTGGAGGCACAACTCAGACTAATGCAAACCAAGTTTGATTTTGTAAAGTTTTGTAAAGCATAATGGCAATGCAATTTTGGAATTGCTCTTTTTGTTTCCACTACCATACTACACAGACCGCAGAACTCATAAACATTTCAACATTTTTGTCAAAGTTGTACAACTTTCACCCATATAAATAGACAACTACACAGTCAAAAACTATAGTCTACACAAACTAAAAAAATATAAAAAATTATTGAAAAGGTAAGCAATCAGCATAATGAGCTGTATTGGGAAGAGAAATGGACCATTTGAAATTATACTAAATTCAGATGAAATGGCCTGCAAATAGCAAGGTATGACCATTAAATTCAAAATAGCCCCTATCACTGCTGCGAAATCTTAATGCAACATAGGGCATGATAACAATTAATAGCTCATAACCCAAGCCCACATCTGAGTTGTAACCAAGGCTAACCTAACTTTCCAGTAGCCATTCCCATCACAAAACCCACACTACAAGACCCATGAACAACTTTGCAATTTACTTAAGTAAAATTTTGACTCCTGTGACTATTCCTATTCCTGCAGTTTAAGAATAACAATTTTAACCAATTTGATCATGATGGGGAGATTTCACTTATTTTGGACCATTGCATTTGATATCTATGAATTTGAAAGCTTCTATATGCTACCATGAAATGTACAAGTTACCTTATTAAATTCAAAGCCATGTCTTCAGTTCTCGACATTGCTTCCATGTAATGTCTCCATATGGCATACGGCGCAAATTCCATAATCATGAATGTTTGTGTCATCTTGCCAAGATAGATTCCAAAACACTAGGCTAAATTTCTTCAAGTTAGTCCCTATTTTATAGCCTCCATTCACTAAATAGCTTGAGAACAAACTGGTCTATGAGGGATATGTGAAGTTGTTAGTGAATAAAATTATTGTTTTGGTGTTAAGGTTAGTGTTATTAAAGAATATGTACCATTGCCATTGCACAATTGTGATATTTTGATGTAGGATTTTCCCCTGGTAAGTGATGGTCAAGGATTCCTGACCACAAAGTTGTAACAGAGGATTAAAAAAGTGATTTTCTGTAGGAATTGGGATAAAACGTGCTTGCCACATAAAAATCATGAAGTTATCCATCTACATGTTAGGGATATGGTTTCATAATTATGTCATCATGCCATAAGTCTTGAGGTTATGGCGAATAGTAATGGGATCAACAATGAACTAAATAAAGCTTCATAGTGAACAAAGTTGAAAGAGAAGATGAAAGGCTTAACAAACTCAACTTGTTCACCCTTTCTCTCAATGTTGTTCACTTTACGACTTCAATCTAGATTGAATGCAATTCTCTACAAGGTAAGTGGATATTGATGATGAAGTAAGGTGTCCAACAAACTGCAATTGGTTCACTTGAATATTAAAGATGTTCACGTGAGTATTCAGTTGGTTCATTCAGTGTTGATGGTTGTTCACAATTGGACTATAGGTTTATTCATCGTTGATTTCGGGTTGGTTTATCGAGTTAGTGTGTATTGTTCACTTTATATTTGAAAGGTAATTAGGAGGCAATGAGAGAATAGCATAGCAGGGAGGGTTATCGTGGTGTGTCTATGGCTGATTGAGCATCAATAAATTCTTAAACGTGGTAAAGTCCTCAGGCATAAATTTCATGGCTTCATTTTAAACTTTGGGGCAAAGAAGAGGAAGTTAAAATATCAGACAATTCACTAGGAGGGGAACACTGGGAGAGGTAGCAAACTAGAAGATGAAACCTCAGTGCCAAATTTGGTCCAATCAAAGAACTAGAAGCGAAAGTTAAAATATCAAAACAATTCACAAGTGCTATGTAACTTACCAATGGTGCTTCATCCAATTTCATCCATGTATACCTTTTTGCTTCAATGTCCATTACCATCTTGAAGGCCTTTGATAAATCTATTAGGGCTTTCTCCAGATCTGTCTAAAAATTCAAAGAGCTCAAGTTAACGATAATCAATGAAGATGTGCTATAATGGAAATAAATATGTTGCATCTATAGCTTAATTATCGTACGTAAACATTTGTACTGAAGAACATCCTTTTTCATCTACTTAGATTTCTCCTCCTTTCTATCTAGTTTAGGATGAGATATAGTAGATCCATTATAGGATTTTCTAAGTCCTCATCTGCTCCGACCATGGTTACAAATCCTTACCTGAATATCTGATAGGAAGAATTCCAGTTTTAAAATTTATAAGCCCAAGTGCAAGGTTTTATCATCAAGTACGCGGGGTGTCGTCCACAAGGAGTTGGGTTTCAAGTACCGATTCGTTCAAGTGTTCGATCTAGGCCAAGTGAAAGGAAAAGAAGGACAAGCTAAACTAAGCTAACAAACACAAGAAAAGAGGCTTGGAGTCATGATTTAATCAAGTGAAAGACCAACTAATCGAGATGAGTCCTAAACTATCCAACTTATTTAGGAAACTAGAGATAGTCGATAGCACTATTGAAAACCACCCAAGCCCTCTCTCAAGGGTCATGAGCTACCCTAATTAGTCTAACCACCTATTTTCATGGGGTTAGCCTAATTAAGCCACCAAATTAGCAACCCTCAGGCCTACCTAGAATCGGGATTATTTTCATGTCCAAACCCCAGCTATCCCCTCTCCCACACTAACTAATTGACCTCACTTCTCGACATAAGTCAGTTGCTCAAAAATATAGATGAAAGCTCTCCCAAGCATCTCATCGAACACTTGGCGAGCATGAGATAAAACTCTATTCTAAGCATAAGCTAGGTGTGGTTAGGCTAATCCTAGACTAATTAGCTATTAAGAGGCTAATCACAATCCAAGCCAACCAAAATTAACAACTAATCATCAACAAAATACAAAAACTCCAAATTAAACCTAACCTAACAAATAACTCAACAAACATGAAGATGAAGGAATTAATCTAAACTAACATGAATGAAAAGAGCTACTAAACATGAAATCATAATAAAAACTAAACATTTATGCTAAATATAATCTAAACTAACATAATCAAAACAAGAGGAAACAAGAAAAACATGAAATAAAGAAAGAGAGAAAAAGGGAAACTTATGCTTGATTGATTGAATAAATTTGAAATCCACAAGCTTGAATCCAAAATACAATCTAATCTCCTAATCTAATCCTCCTATTGAGGTTTTTTTATTGGCTAAAACCTAACTTAAAACTACCCTAAAAGTTGTCAAAAGAACCCCCTAAGAAGTCCCCAAATCGAGTTTTAAATAGGAATCGAAGTGGACCGAGAAGGAGGAAGAGCAAGCCGGGGGAGCGCCGATCATCAGCGGGCTAGCTAGGCGACGGCCAGCCGTGACTTCCTGCCTAGTTGCAAGTTGTGGCGACTGTTGGTGCTATTGGCCCCCCGGCGCCCATCGTTCTTCGTACCTTGTGAATTTCCGTGCTTTTCTTGTCCATCTTTGCTCCTTTTCATGGTGTTTGCTCGATTGATCTTATTACCTACAAAAGTAAATAAAACAAGTAAAAATTCCAAAGATTATGTTATTATACGAGCTAAAATTAGGCGATAGAGGCATGTAAAATACGATAAATTAGCGTCAAACAAATACCTCCACACCTATCTTTTGCTCATCCTCAAGCAAAACAAAATAGAAACTAACCTAGGAACCTATCTCACTTTCATAAGAATCACAGTTGCATTTAGAGTATGCAACAAGCCCTTTAAACCCCTTGGTTCCCCCAAGTGGACGAGTGAGATCTCATAAGGGTTTACAAAAGATATACCCACAAAATCATTGAAATATGTTTTCGGATTGTTTTTTTTTTTTTAAAACAAAGCATATATACAAGGCGAAGGGAAAAATATATACACATCTAGATCGATTTATCACCCTAACAACCTAGCTACTAAGCTATATAAAAGCAAAACATACATTCAAGACACACATAGGCTGTAAATGCATCCCGGCTCTTATTTTTCACCCCATACAGCACAGTGACACGATTTGCACAACTTGCTGCTTTGTGCAAGGTGTATTGACTCTTAATGCTAGGCTAAAACTGGGTAAAAGGTCATCTGCACTTGGCTTATGAATTATGACTCCTTTTATTTTTGGTCTTTTTTGCTTTTCTTCTTTTCCTTCTGCTTTTCCCCTCATACTCCTTCGCCCAAGTGGGTATCTCTTGGTTTATTAGGTCTTGAACTCCCGGAGGAACAACTTAGCATATATTCAGGCTTCTTCATTATTTTAGGGGTTTTATTTAGATGTACAAGGCACTTATTTAAGCCCAAATAGAGGTACCGGAGTTAAGCTTTACACTTCTTGTTTGTCTCTTTTTTTTTTTCTTTTTTTCATAATGGAGCAAAAATTGGAAGTCAATTAACAACGTAGAATGTCCCTAAATCCAAATTTCAACAACTAACACCAAAAGTCAATGATTAAGCGTACAAGGTAGGTACAAAACTACACATATAAAATGAGATTATTATGCGAAAACGGAGATCACGCTGTCGACAAGTGTTCCATCATGATTACTAGACCTATATACAAGCTAGCAACGATGCTATCAAAGATCAAAAATCAATCGCATGGGCACAAAAGTCCCCCAGTGTCAAGAAGAAAAACTATACAAAAATTAAAAATTTTCACAAAAATATGCACAAAAGGATATATGACTTCCCACCCCCACGCCTAAATCTCACAATATCCTCATTGGGAGCCGAGGACCACCACAAAAACACACAAACAAAGAAAACCAAATCACACACATAAAAGACACATAAAACAAAACAAAACACACAAAAAGACTCAACGAAGACATATATACACAAGCTAACACACTCACCCAAAAACACAACCTCACCCAATCGACAATAAGACCACACATATATACATAACCAACACCACCAACAAGGAATATGTACAAATCAAACAGTGCCACCAACTACAAGACATAGCTATGAATAAAAGGCACACAAAGGTGATTATAGCCATCAATCGGCTCCACAATATCCAAAATTCCACCTCAAAATGATCACCAACACAAACATAACCTAATATCCACAACTAAACAAAAAGAAAAAAAAAAGAAAAGAAAAAGAAGGGAGAAGAGTGAGAACGAGTATATCAGGTTGGGTACTGATTGTACCTGAACTACACCTGTCTAAGACGATTCCGCTAGAGAGGCCTGAGAAGCATCAGCTACTCCTCTTCATTGCTTAGGACTCGCGGCTGCCGTCAAGGCTCGTAAGAGTTTGTCAAATGCCAGTGCATGCATCTCAGAATAGTGTAAGTGAGAGAATACTAGTAAAGATGCAGCAAATAAAGTTAGTGCCCTCTTAAACTTATCAAATGCCATACAAAAATCGAAAGCATGATCAAAGAAGGTATTCCATGTGATTTTCCTAGGCAAGCCCTCTAGGTTTGCACAATATGGATCAAATGAGGGGTACGACCCGATAATATCACCTAGGGATTCATAAAATGCATGCAAGGGAGAGGGGATGGTGGGAAGGAAGGGGGACGAAATGGAGGCTAAGTCAAGTGACTCGGTGCAAATGGAGTCAACATGCTTAATGCTAGGAGTGGCAGCAAGCCTCTCATCATCACTATAACACCCCTCAAAAGATGGCTCTAGTAATGCAATATCACCCGACCAATCAAGTGAATCATCCTCAACACCAGTAGCATCACCCATTGGAGACTCACCCATCTCTAACCCCCTGCACTGAGCTGAAAGGAGGGGAGAAGAAAGTAAGCGCAAGACACCCTCAGTAGTGTCTTTAGGCATGCTAGACAAGGATAGGGCGACGAATGGTAAAGATGTCGAGGGAGAATCAATCACTTCCTCTAGGCTGGTCAAACATGAATTAACCATGAAATTATGCTCTAAGGGAAGGAAGACTCATAATCATCATAGAGACCTAATCTCAAGTCTAGGAGAAGATGGACTAGGGTTGGTCTCATGCAATGTGCCACACTCCATCATCTCAACTACAAAACACTCATATTGCTCATTCATTGTCTATTATGACATTATGTCTAGCATAACAGTCATCAGAAATATCATAATGGGAATAAGAATTTGCATCATGGTGAAAAGATTGACAATAAGAGCACACAAGAGGAAAATAAGCATGCATGTCATAGGGAATGGGGAAAGGCCACACAAAAGTCTCACTAGCATTCTCGTGGTGCCATTGATACCAAAGACTCAAACAAATCCCACATATCATCAACATCTAAAGGGCACATACCACCACAACACTTGGACTCAAGGGTGGCTTGGGTCTCATGTGTTATCCCCTCAAGCACAACATTGTATATTTCCTATTTTTCAGACGTGAAATGCTTCATTCAATCTAGACAAGTATTGCCAAAAAGGTTCATGCTCGAATTGAGGTAAATGAAAAATAGCCATTTTATTTTTTTTCAAATTTTTTATTTTTTAAATTCTTTTTTTGGATTTTCTAAATTCCTAGCCTCGAACACTCAAGTAAACTCTAATATTGAAAAGTGCCAAAAAATTGATAGGAAGAATTCGAGTTTTAAAATTTATAACCCTAAGTGCAAGTTTTTATGAGTACTCGGGGTGTCGTCTACAAGGAGTTGGGTTTCAAGTACCGAGATTCGTTCAAGTGTTCGATCTAGGCCAACTGAAAGGAAAAGAAGGACAAACTAAACTAAGCTAATAAACATAAGAAAAGAGGCTTGCAGTCATGATTTGACTAATTGACGGAACAACTAATCGAGACGAGTCCTAACCTACCCAACCTATTTAGAAAATTAGAGATGGTCGATCGCACTATCGAAAACCACCCAAGCCCTCTTTTAAGTATCATGAGCTAGCCTAATTAGTCTAACCACCTATTTTTATGGGGTTAGCCTACTAAGCCACCAAATTAGTATCCCTCGGACCTAGCTAGGATCGGGACTATTTTCATGTCCAAACCCCGGCTATCCCCTCTCCCATACTAGCTAATTGACCTCATCTGTCGACATAAGTCAATCGCCCAAAGTTATAGATGAAAGCTCTCTCAAGTATTTCATCGAACAATTGGCGGGCATAAGAGAAAACTCTATATTCTAACCATAAGTTGGGTGTGGTTAGGCCTAATCCTACACTAATTAGCCATCAAGAGGCTAATCACAATCCAAGCCAACCAAAATTAATAACTAATGATCAAAAAAACACAAAAACCCCAAATTAAACCTAAGCTAACAAATAACTCAACAAACATGAAGATTGAGGAATTAATCTAAACTAGCATGGGTGAAAAGAGCTATTAAACATGAAATCATAATAAAAACTAAACATTTAAGCTAAATATAATCCAAACCAACATAATCAAAACAAGAGGACACATAAAATAAGGAGAGAGAGAAAAAGATAAACTTATGCTTGATTGATTGAATGAACTTGAAATCCACAAGTTTGAATCCAAAATATAATCTAATCTCCTCATCTAATCTTCCTATTAAGGATTTCTTTATTGGCCAAAGCCTAACTTAAAACTACCCTAAAAGCTGCCAAGGGAATTTCCTAGGAAGTCCCTAAATCGAGCTTTAAATAGGAATCCAAGCGGGCCGACAAGGAAGAAGAGCAGGCCGGGTGCCGACAGCCATCGCCATCGGCAGGCAATAGGCCATTAGCCGAGCGACAGCCAGCCGGCACCATTTCCTGCCTAGCTGTAGGTTATGGAGATGGTTGGTGCTGTCGGCCCCCCCGACGCTCGTCGTTCTTCTTCCCTTGCGAATTTCCGTGCTTTTCTCATCCATCTTTGCTCCTTTTTTACGGCATTTACTCAATTGATCTTATTATCTACAAAAGTAAACAAAACAAGTATCAATTCCCAAAGATTATGTTAGTATACGAGCTACAATTAGACGATAGAGGCATGTAAGATACGACAAATTAGCACCCAACAATATTCAAAATCTTTTGTCTTCTTCTTCATGGCCGTGCTCAAGTAGTCTCTCCCTAATACATTTAATTTTGTTGTTATTGTATATCAAAATACGAACAAAGGATATTAAGTACAACCTTGTTGTTGAAGGGTATAATTTATTTTCAATAAACAAATATGCTATGAGAAGTAAACTGATTATATGCTAATGGTTATATTTATGTCAGGAAGGGGGTAAAGAGGAATACTTACATCGATGGGTGCAATTCATCTGGCGGGAGAAAAGGATAGTCTACCAACATTTTTTTTTCCAGTTTTAGTTGATCTCTAAAGTCTCCATAGTCTTTAAGATATGGTGATCGACACACAAAAGGCATCTCTTTCACAATCCTCTTCGGCTGCTGCCTTACTACCACCTCTTTACCTTTTTTATCGGCTTGATTATCTAGCGAGTCCTTCTGTATTGGTGGTTTTGTTGTACCCTATACTCCTTTTGTGTCCCTAGACTCGGCTTTTTCTTTGTCTTCCTTGTGAATGTCTTTGGTGCTTTCTTCTGATTTTCCAAAATTAACTGCATTTTTAATGCCCCGATTTGTGTGCTGATAAGATATTCTTGCAATTAATGCACTAGCATCTTTTGGGTGAAAATCCAGACTTCAATTTTGTAGGAGTAACGTCTAATGAACATGAGGCACATGGTTCTTTTTCAGGTGAGATTCCAAGGCTAAAACTTGGAGGATAGAAATCCATCCTCTTTTTCTACTACATTTTTTCTCTATCCATGCTTTCTAGTTGCTACAACCTGTTCCAAAAACTCTGGACTGTAGTAATAAGTGTCATCTGGGGATAAGCAATCTGTTCAGTCTGATTCACACCTATGTGTGACTAGTCTGCTGGGGAGAGCTTTGAATATTAAGCTGCATTGTCATCTTTCCTTCTTGTGCTTGAGCAACTGTAGTAACTTTATCATGTATATGAGTAATATGTTAATTTCTTAATCTTGATTTCAAAATTAAATATATAATTATCAGGCTACAGTTTTTATAATATAAAGGAGCAGAAGAAGATCAACTTTGAAAAGCATAGGAGAATCTCTTTCACTGTTAAATATTTAGTATCTCTACGAGAGAAGACTATGTAGATTTAAAAATGACGCAAGCTTTAAAAAATAAATTATTACATAAGTTATTTAACTAATTTGCATCCAAGAAGCACCACAATGTATTCTCTAGCAAGACTCTTTACACAAGAAACATGATGGAAATTAAAGCTATCAATTAATTTGCACCTTTTGATTGCCTAGTTAATATGAGCCATATACAATGCATTATAGTCCCTAGTTAGAACCACAAAATATGGACTAAAGCGGGGATGTGTGTTCCATTATCTTAAATGCAAAACTTCTTGCACATGAGACATGTTAAGCAACTACTGAGAGCTATGATTTCTATTTTTTGGGGGGGAGGAGGTCCTTATTAAATATCGTATGGAAACATGATAGTGGTATCTGTGTACTGTATCATGCATTTCTCTTTGATAATTTCGAATTATGATTTCACATTTGAGTAAAATTAAAGAGATATGAAATTTACTTAATTTCTTATTCAACATGGAAAATGATCATTGCATTTATATTTAAAAAATAATGAAAAGCCTTGTTCTACAACAGCGCGTAAAAATTGTACTAATACAAACTATTTTCTACAACTAGTAGAGATCTGACAGGAAGTTTCTCCCCCCAATAAATTGTCTTGTGTCATAACCGGGTGGGTTATTGCAAGCTGGTTCAATGAATCACTTCAGAATTGAACTGATGGCTGAACCAACTTGCAGCATCCCCTCGATTCTTAACAAAGTCAACACTACACATGACACCATGCTCTATTCTGCTTTTGTCATCGCTCATACTTATTATTTTCCAAGGTTGTGTAATTATCCTAAAATGGTTTCAAATTCAGAAATACAGTTTGAGCTATTGTAGGTAGACCACTTAGAGATTGTACTTGTAATTTTTGATAACCAGAAAGGCATGGTTTGTTCTTTAAAGAGTTGCACAATAATGTTAATTGCTTTGTTCGTAAAGTTCTTATTGTAATTAATAGGGTAAGCGTAAAGTTTACCTGTACTGCTCATTATGGATAGGTACAGCTTCTTGAAATTTTTCATTGCGATATGGACAATATGGACATCGTTGCTCTCTAGCTGCAGTTGTTGTGGAAAGTTCACCAGATACTCCTTGTTAGTGTTGTTCCTCTTCCAATTCTTTGAGGTATACTTGTAAATATGCTTCAACCAAGCATACTGCATTTTGGTACTCAATCCTCTCTATTATTCTACCCTTTTCATATTCTCTAGGTAATTGTTCATCTCTGTCTCTTTTTCTCACGTTTTTCATTGGCCAATTTATTGCAACTGGGAACCATCTCTCAACTTTGTTTTCACACAACTGACATAAATAGAATATTATATATATTACAATTTGTTCTTTTCATTAGAAATATTATATATAGTATTTGGGTGCACATTAATGAAATAGGATGACAGAATATACTTACCATTAAGAACAACAGTGAATTTGTGAAGAATGTTCTTTTGTCTCCCTTCCATTCAATTATTGCATTATTAAGACATTTGATGACATATGCACACCAATTGTAATTGTGTATTTCATTCACATTGCACAAATACTTTAGCACAAGAAAATGACAAGTGCCATTTGCATTTTCAAAAATGCAAGTTGATATGGAATATATTATGAAATCTATAATGAATTCAGGACCATGACCACCATGTTCTAGAATGACATCATCCATCTTTCCAACCTGTGGTCCACCTCTTTCAATATTCCATCTTTTTCTCCATTGCTGTAAAAACTCTATGTCACTTTCTAAACTTTTGCCTTCACTTACTTCAAGCAGCCCCATTGGCAAGCCTAGTGTGACATGGACATCTTCTTCATATATTAGTACTTTACCATTGGGGAGCCTCAGCAAGGTGTCCTATGGGTCATAGTTCTTGATGTAAGTTTCAAGGGAATGAAACAACCCAAGTTAACTCACGTCAAAGGATACTAGAAAGCAAGCAAACACTCATGGCCAGGGAGGCACGGTCGTGCTTGATGGCACGGGGGGACCGTGCCAATTTGCTGCCTTACTTGCCTAGGAAGTTCCTTCTTCACGGTTTGAGGTATCTTTGAGGATTAGTGGAAGTCTGATGCAATTAGCTTTGTCTTGGTCTTGATTTTGTGTGAAGATGAGTAAACAAAGGAGTAAAGGAAGTGAGGAAAGAAAGGAGGATTCAAAACACTAAGAAGATCAAGAGGGAACTCACGGTTTGAGAGGAGAGAAACCAAGAGCTAGCTTAAGAACTTCAAGTGTGTTTAATGAATTTTGGATAGTTCTAAGCTAGATGATTAGATAAGATACACCACTAATCACTTAGCTTAGGGCCCTTAATCTTGGATTAGGATAAGATACACCACCTAATCAAAGATCAAGACTCACTTGGTCACCACCTTAATCGGCCACAATTAAGGATAAGCAAGTTAAGTGTTTAGAAAATCACAAGACACAAAGTCTTTGCTCTCAACTCAATAATCAACTCTATGTGCTTAAAATGAACATACAAGGCTTTTATATGGCCTTGAGAATACATGAGAGAGCTTTCCTTCTAAGGTAGGAAAGTCATTAAGCATGCCTAAGACTACTTAGTACACGGTTTGTCCTAAAACAAACATAAACTGAAAGTTTAAGTTACAAAGCATGATTTTTATCTTCCTAAGCTCTTTCCTATGCATTAAGGAATGTCAATGACTCAATTTCCCAGCTAGGAAGGTAAGGTTTCACGGTTGGCCACCTCAAAAGAGCTGAAGAATGCATGGTTGCCATGTCATGCTAGAGTGGCCGTGTGAAAGCTTGCAAAATGGAGGCTTTTCCCTTGCTCCACGTGTCTCTCTCATAGGTGGCTGGGTGGCAGCTTACCAAGCAGCTCAATTTGACCTGGTAGGCAAGCTTGCAGCTTAAGCAAACCCCTTGAAGGAGGAGAACTACTAGGCTAAGTAACCGGGTGTCAATCAGCCGGTTTCTGCCTCAGATTGTCATGCATGTTTGACACATCAAATGTTGACTAATTGCTACGTTTCTTGCATGGATGGAAACCTCAAGATGTCTAGTTTACCTCCAACTTGAATCGCAGCAATTGGACTTCATTTGCCCCCTGAACAAACCAGAATTCCAAAACCGTGCAGTTTGTAGTGCAATCCGAACAGGGTCAAAAGATGAGCTGTTTTAAGCAACCAATTGAACTCCAAATAATATGAAACCAATTGGACTTAAAATCTAAGATCTTGAGCTTGAAAATTCCCCAAAAAACGAGCACCAAAACGTGCCTTAATCCTATGTAATTAGATAACAAAAACCGGGTGAAAATCTGGATGAGAATCCGGGTGCATCACCTTGTGTTTTCTTCATCAAGTGACTTATGGCCGTGACTTTGGACTTGATTTCTTGATTGTTCTGGATCATTGTGACATTATTAGACCTTGAGGATGGACCTCCATCATTCTCCCCTTGTTGGGAAGATTTGATCCTCAAATCAGAAAGATAACCATCTGCTTCATAAGGGCTTAAATCAGCAACGTTAAACGTAGCTGATACTCCATAATCTCCTGGTAACTCCACCTTATAAGCATTATCATTAATCTTCTCCAAAATCTCGAATGGACCATCTGCTCGTGGCATCAGCTTAGTTTTCCTCTTGGAAGGAAAACGTTCTTTGCGTAGATGTATCCAGACCAAATAACCTGGCTTAAAAAGCTTTTCTCTTTTATGCTTGTTAGCTTGGGCCGTGTATGAGAGTGTAGTTTTCT
This sequence comes from Carnegiea gigantea, assembly GCA_029747015.1. Classification (NCBI taxonomy): domain Eukaryota; kingdom Viridiplantae; phylum Streptophyta; class Magnoliopsida; order Caryophyllales; family Cactaceae; genus Carnegiea; species Carnegiea gigantea. Next base: position 17,163 of record JAKOGI010000269.1, on the reverse strand, counting down.
CGATTTTGGCCTTTACTAACTCATGCAACTTCTGGATTTCTTCCACTCTAGCTGCGGCATCCGCACTTGGCTTCTGATCTAACGGTCGAGGAATAAGATCAAGTGGACTTAGGGGATCAGTTCCATAGACCACCTTAAAGGGTGATAGACCAGTAGCTTTGCTGGGAGTCTTGTTATATGCAAACTCAGCGTGTGGAAGTAACAGATCCCATGCCTTAACTTGGTGCTTAATCAAAACTCTTAATAAGGTACCAAGAGTTCGATTGGTGACCTCTGTTTACCCGTCTGTTTGTGGATGACAAGTGGTGCTGTATTTGAGTTTGGTACCCAACTTCTTCCACAAAGTAATCCAAAAGTGACTTAGGAACTTGGTATCTCGATCTGAGACGATGAAACGAGGAATTCCATGTGATCTCATCACTTCTTTGAAATAGAGCTCAGCGACATGAGTAGCATCATTAGTCTTGTTGTAGGGAATAAAATGAGCCATCTTTGAAAATCGATCCACAACCACAAAGATAGAATCTTTACTCCTTTGTGTCCTTGGTAAACCAAGTATGAAATCTATACTAACGTCTACCCATGGCAACGTAGGAATAGGAAGTGGCGTGTACAATCCCTGGGGGAGCGAATGACTCTTCGCTACCTGAGACGTACTGCACCTTCTAATGATGTCTTGAACGTCTTTCTCCATGCCTGGCTAATAATAGTGTTCCCTAAGCATGATTAGGGTCTTGTCTTCGCCAAAATGACCAGCTAAAGATCCAGCATGGACTTCTCGAATCAACAACTCACGAGTGCTGCATTTGGGGACACATAACCGAGCACCTTTAAAAAGAAACTCTTCTTGAATTAAGAAATCCCCTTTGGGATGTTTAGTACACTCAGAGTATAACACCCCAAAATCTTCATCACCCTGGTATAAAGCCTTTAGATGCTCAAATCCAAGGATACAAGCATCTAATTGGAACATCAATAGATAACGCCGAGAAAGGGCATCGGCGCCTTGATTTAACTTGCCGGACTTATGCTTGATAGTAAAGTGAAGGGACTGCAGGAACTCAACCCATTTAGCATGGCATGAGTTTAACTTATGTTGGCCTTGAATATACTTCAAAGCCTCGTGATCTGAGTGCAGAATGAACTCACTGGCAATCAAATAATGGTTCCAATGTTCTAGGCATCGAACGATGGCATAGAACTCCTTGTCATAAGTTGAATATCTCTTCCTGGTATCACATAACTTCTCACTGAAGAAGGCCAAAGGGCGTCCTTCTTGAGTAAGAATTCCTCCAACACCAACTCCAGAAGCATCGCATTCAACTTCAAAGACTTTCTCAAAACATGGTAGAGCTAAAACCGGTGCTTGAGTTAGCCTCTCTTTCACTTCTTCAAAGGCTGCTTGGGCTTTAGGATTCCAAGCAAACGAGGAACCCTTAAGAACTTCAGTCATAGGAGCTAGAATAGTGCTGAAATTGCGTATGAATCTCCTATAGAAAGAAGCCAAGCCATGAAAGCTTCGAACATCATGAATACTCTTAGGAACAGGCCAAGTCCGAATAGCCTCAATCTCGCTTTCATCTGCCTTAATACCACTTTCAGAAACAATATAACCTAAGAAGGTAACCTCATAGGTAAAGAAGGTACACTTCTTTAGGTTTCCAAACAATTTCTCCTTTTCAAGAACGAGCATCACCTGAGTTAAGTGATTTTGATGCTCTTGCTCATTCTTGCTGAATACCAATATATCATCGAAGTAAACGACCACAAACCTGCCCAAGTATGGCCGAAATACTTGATTCATCAACCTCATAAACGTACTAGGGGCATTGGAAAGACCGAAAGGCATGACTAACCATTTATATAATCCACCCTTAGTCTTGAAAGCAGTTTTCCACTCATCGCCCTCCCTAATACGAATCTGATAATAACCACTCCTTAAATCAATCTTACTAAACACCTTAGAGCTATGTAACTCATCCAACATATCTTCAAGCCTAGGTATAGGGTACCTATACTTAATAGTAATCTTGTTTATGGCCCTACTATCAACACACATCCTCATACTACCATCCTTTTTCGGAACCAAAAGAGCAGGAACAGCACACGGACTTAGGGATTCTCGTACCAATCCCTTGAATATCAGTTCTTCAACTTGACGTTAAATCTCTTGAGTTTCTTTGGGATTTGTCCTGTAGGCTGGTTTATTAGGTAAAATGGATCCTGGGATAAGGTCAATATGATGTTGAATGTCACGCTTTGGGGGTAAACCCGAAGGTATCTCATCTAGAAATAGGTGACTAAACTGATTCAATATGACCTTGGCTATGGGATGTGATGGAAGTGGTGTTTCTGGCTCATCTGTACTTGCAATATCCATTCTTTCAAGGCCTTGAACTCATGTTGAGAGGCTTTTAAAAGTGGTTCAACATATGTCAAAAGCAAGTCAGATTGATTTTGGCTTTTTTGTGGTTTCATTTTGTGGAGTTCGGATGGTGACATAGGATTCAGGGTAATCTTCTTGCCATCTTTGGTAAAAGAGTAAGTATTAAGATAACCATTATGCATAACCTTCCTGACATACATCCATGGTCGTCCTAACAGAATATGGCAAGCATCCATGGGAATAATATCACACCAAAGTTCATCTTGGTAGTTCTTACCAAGAGAGAATGAAATCAAGCAACGAGAGTTAACTTGTAATCCCTTGCCTTGATTTAGCCATTGAATATTGTATGGGTGTGGGTGTGCCGTGGACTGAAGGTCCAGTTTCTCAATCATGCTCAATGAAACAACGTTGGCACAACTTCCTCCATCGATGATTAACGAGCACACTTTGCCTTGGACTGTACACCGTGAGTGAAAGATGTTCTCACGTTGTTCATCCTTAGCAACTCTTTGATTGCTCAATACCCTTCGAATTACTAGCATCTCACCTTCATCTGCGTTTTCCACAAACTCCTCCTGATCATCTTCATGACCGTTCTCAGCATCTTCTTCCTTTTCCTCTTCTTTCTCCTCGGCAAATTCTCCCTCTATGGCTTCCCATTCAGCTAAGGTGACTACCTTTCGACTAGGACAATCAGAAGCAATATGTCCTAAGCCTTGGCACTTGTAACACCTTCTTTGGCTTACGGGGTATGGGTTTGGACGTGGGGGGTTTGGTGGTGGTGGCCTTTGAGGAGCTTGGTTCTTTTGTGGGTTAGATGGGAAAGGGGTAGATGATTTAGGCTGAGGTGTGGTACTCCCCTTGTTAAAGGGTTGCCCACGGTTTGGTGCAGAATAGGGCTTGAATGACTCACGAACATTCATCCTAGACTTTCTTTGTTGCTCCACCTTATGTGCTAGGACACACACTTCGTCAAAGGTGGCATAAGCTTGCAACTCAACCACGTTGGCTATCCTAGGATCAAGCCCTCCTAGGTAACGAACCATGGTCTGCTCTTCAGGCTTATGAATGTCACATTTGATCATGAGTTTCTCAAACTCACGAGTATATTCTTCAACACTCATCTTGCCTTGATTCAAATGGTGAAAGAGCATGTATTGATCTTGGACATACGTGGAAGGCAAAAACCGTGCCTTCATCTTGGCTTTCATCTTATCCCAAGTAGCAATCTTACTCTTCCTCTCCCTAGTTCTCTTAGCATTAAGGTTTGTCCACCACAAGGAGGCATATTTCCTTAGTCTAAGAGCAACTATCTTGACTTTCTTATCCTCTGGAATCTCCTTAAACTCAAAGATACGCTCCACTGTTTGTAACCATTCAATGAACTCATCAGGATCTAACTTACCTTCAAACTCAGGAATTTCAACCTTGAATTCATTAGAGTTGAAAGTAGGCCGTGTTCTTCTTTGTGTTCTTTCGAATGGTACATCCTCTTCAGAGAATGATAGCGCATTGCTAGCTTCCTCTTCATGGCCATAATCCATCCCAATTCGAATGCTTGGTGGCTCTTGGAACTTTTGCTTTTGTTTTATGTACCAAGTTGTTTTCTCAAGTACTCATTTCGAGCCTTGAGTTCTTGATTACTCACACTCATTTCTTGCATTTGCTTGGAAAGAACCTCAAGCTTTTCTTCCACAGACATGCTAGTACTCATTGTGATCGCAGGAATGAACGGTTTGTGCTTGACTGTGTTTGAAATGATTTCAGAGATAGGCTGGGAATGGCGTGGGGTTCAGGCAAGGAGCTGAACTTGCTCTGATACCAAAATTGATGTAAGTTTCAAGGAAATGAAACAACCCAAGTTAACTCACGTCAAAGGATACTAGAAAGCAAGCAAACACTCACGGCCACGGAGGCACGATCGTGCTTGATGGCACGGGGGGACCGTGCCAATTTGCTGCCTTGCTTGCCTAGGAAGTTCCTTCTTCACAGTTTGAGGTATCTTTGAGGATTAGTGGAAGTCTGATGCAATTAGCTTTGTCTTGGTCTTGATTTTGTGTGGAGATGAGTAAACAAAGGAGTAAAGGAAGTGAGGAAAGAAAGGAGGATTCAAAACACTAAGAAGATCAAGAGGGAGCTCACGGTTTGAGAGGAGAGAAACCAAGAGCTAGCTTAAGAACTTCAAGTGTGTTTAATGAATTTTGGATAGTTCTAAGCTAGATGATTAGATAAGATACACCACTAATCACTTAGCTTAGGGCCCTTAATCTTGGATTAGGATAAGATACACCACCTAATCAAAGATCAAGACTCACTTGGTCACCACCTTAATCGACCACAATTAAGGATAAGCAAGTTAAGTGTTTAGGAAATCACAAAACACAAAGTCTTTGCTCTCAACTGAATAATCAACTCTATGTGCTTAAAATGAACATACAAGGCTTTTATATGGCCTTGAGAATACATGAGAGAGCTTTCCTTCTAAGGTAGGAAAGTCATTAAGCATGCCTAAGACTACTTAGTACACGGTTTGTCCTAAAACAAACATAAACTGAAAGTTTAAGTTACAAAGCATGATTTTATCTTCCTAAGCTCTTTCCTATGCATTAAGGAATGTCAATGACTCAATTTCCCAGCTAGGAAGGTAAGGTTTCACGGTTGGCCACCTCAAAAGAGCTGAAGAATGCATGGTTGCCATGTCATGCTAGAGTGGCCGTGTGAAAGCTTGCAAAATGGAGGCTTTTCCCTTGCTCCACGTGTCTCTCTCATGGGTGGCTAGGTGGCAACTTACCAAGCAGCTCAATTTGACCTGGTAGGCAAGCTTGCACCTTAAGCAAACCCCTGGAAGGAGGATAACTACTAGGCTAAGTAACCGGGTGTCAATCAGCCGGTTTCTGCCTCAGATTGTCATGCATGTTTGACACATCAAATGTTGACTAATTGCTACGTTTCTTGCATGGGTGGAAACCTCAAGATGTCTAGTTTACCCTCCAACTTGAATCACAGCAATTGGACTTCATTTGGCTCCTGAACAAACCAGAATTCCAAAACAGTGCAGTTTGTAGTGCAATCCGGACAGGCTCAAAAGATGAGCTGTTTTAAGCAACCAATTGAACTCCAAATAATATGAAACCAATTGGACTTAAAAGCTAAGATCTTGAGCTTGAAAATTCCCCAAAAAACGAGCACCAAAACGTGCCTTAATCCTATGTAATTAGATAACAAATACTGGGTGAAAATCTGGATGAGAATCCGGGTGCATCACCTTGTGTTTTCTTCATCAAGTGACTTATGGCCGTGACTTTGGACTTGATTTCTTGATTGTTCTGGACCATTGAAACATTATTGGACCTTGAGGATGGACCTCCATCAGTTCTTTAATAACCACCTAGCTAATTGTTTAGGAATCAGTCTAGTTCTCACAGCTAGAATCCCTCCAAATCCTGTCTTCATTATGGCTTACCATTGTTCATAGTTTAGCCTCTCCCCAAATTCAAGAAACCACCTATGACCATTATGTGACAAAGTAGTCATATCCATGACTTAGTCCTAGTAATTGAAAGTTCTGGATTGGCAGTTATGGGTCCTTGAACTTGGATACGCTTGAACTGGACTTTCTTTCTATAAGGTGCTTTAGCTGCTGGCTTCAATGTATGATGCTCAATTTCAATCCCAAGATGCTTCTTCTGTTTTTTTTTTTTTTTTATTTATTTACGGCAGGCTCATATGACATAAAAATAGTATCTTTATCATTTTGAGTACCCTGGTTATCAGTACTTTGGAGCTTAGCTTGTGTGCGGGACACTTTTTCATTTCCATCAACTTGGCATAGCAATGTCCAGTCATAAAAAGATGTTATCAGTCCTTGATCTTAAAGTTATAGATACAAAGAGGTTGAATTATGCAACTGTCATTCAAGCAGGTTAAAAAAAAAAAGGCATTAAAAAAAAAACTCTTGGAATACTAATTTGTAAGTTACTTGTTCGTAAGTTACTTCTTTGCGATGATGTTGTTTCTTTTTCAGTAAATGTGATGCAAGGAATCACAATGCAACTTGTGGATTACAGGTGAGCATAATACAATATCTTCTGTGGTTTAAGTTTGCACATTTCAGGCTGCTTCATCTAGTCTGGAGTGAACTGATGTCAATAGCTTGAAAGACTTCACTCTACTTTTTATTACTTTTTACTTAAACTAAGCACAAGAGAGAATTAAGGTATTGAAGGCATTCCATCCATTACCAGTTTAACGCTTTAAGACAATAAACAAAAGAAACGAGTTCATTACTACTTGCCATGTTCAGATCCGTCTTAATCAATAAGGAAAATGTGATAAGTTGTCCAAATCCAACTATATCAAGCTTTCTCAAATAATAACAACCCAATGCTCAAATGCAGATGGTAGTTCATTGAAGCTTTTTCAAATAATAAAGAACCTATGCTCAAATTTGAAACTCGTGAACCCTAGTTACTGCTCTCAAGATTCAGCTCATGACATCACAACACCTTGAAGTTGAAAAAATCAAAGCCAAAAATAATCCTCTTACAAACTGCTATTAACCTAATTACACAGTAAAGCCAACTAAGTAGAACTGGAGTCTAGGTGCAGAATGGCATGAGCATAGCATAAGAAATTGTCAAAATACCTTTTTAACATTTATTTGCTACCCAAAAAAATAGTTTCTCATTCTCCACATTCTATGAAAACTCCTTATTAATTACTTGACAAAAGCAAACTATACAACTCAACAAATATAATTCCTAAACTGTTTTAAACATATGTAAGCATCTGGTGAAAAATATAGGCTCAATGATAAGCAAAATGAAGCTTTACAATGACCGAAGTTGAAGGAGAATATAAAAGCCTATAAAACTCAACATGTTCATTATTTCCTTCAACACTGTTCACTATATGACTTCAATTTGTTCCTAAATTGAATGAGAATCTTCACAACTAAGTGCAGGTTCATGATAAGGTAAGGTCTTTGACAAAGTTCAATTGGTTCATTGGAATATCAACAGGTATTCACTGTGAGAATTAGTTAGTTCATTAAATAGTTGGTGGTTATTCACAATCGCCCTTTAGTGTGGCTCACTATTGAGTTTGGATTAGTTCACTGAGTTGTTGAGTATTGTTCAGTGTAAATGTCAACAACACGGGTTAGAAGGCACTAAGAGGAGAAGAAGCAACATCAATATAGTCAAGTAGCATATGAAGTTCTAACAGCCATTTTTTCACTGTATTGGTTATGAACTATGAAGGAATCAGAACAAGACTCTAATTGTGGTAATTGGCTTAAAAGAATGTCTTTAGCATCTTTTAATGACCGTAATAATCATGCTCTTACCATTATGATTGTCTTCTAATGACTTGGAACCAAAAGCTAGTAGTTAAATACAAAAAATATTCTATTGTTGTGTCAAAAATAATTTCTAAAATGCCAAAAAATATATACGCATATACATATACATATGCATATACATGCGCGCACACGACCAATAAAAATGAATCCTTCAAGTGGTAGATTAATTAAAAATGAATAATAGATTTAGTTGTATTTATATCGTCATTTATAAGTAAGTATAGTTTAGCAGTAAAATATAAAAGTCATTATAGCTCATTCTAAGTGACATATACTATGTCCGTGGCAAAATATAAAAGCTATATATGCAAGAATCCTTTAAACTTTAAATTCTAGTTTTTATTTTTGGTAATTAAGTTGTTGTATTAATCACTAAAGAATTATCACTAAGCATACCCAAGGGTATACGATGCTATTTACACAAGACAGAGCATATTCTATACCAGAACATGTCCGTTTGTATAAAATCTGACTTATAATGAAATACAAACGTTGTCTCATGATTTGGTCTTCATTTTGCTACTTGCCTTCAAACAGCATGCAGTTCCTTTCTCCTTAAATGACATAGAGTAGAGTGGGTGCAGCTGAATATATCATTCTTCTTTGTACCACTTCCCCTACATCTCTTTGCTAACCATACCTACAGAGAACTTGCTGGGATTTGACACTAAATTCAGGCTAAAACTGCACTCAAAAGAGAGAGGGAGCTAAGTTTGCTCTTCATCACAGAACGCACATTCATCATAAAAGTAACAACTATTCACTGGGAGAATTAGTCGGTTCATCATAGATTTGATGGTTGTTCACAGTTGGTTTAGTGTGGTTCACTATTGAGTGTGGGTTAGCTCACTGAGTTGTTGATTATTGTTCAGTGTAAATGTCAACAACACAGGTTAGAAGGCACTAAGTGGAGAAGAAGCAGCATCAATACAGTCAAGTAGCACATGAAGTTCTAACAACCCTTTTTTTCACTATATTGGCTATGAACTATGAAGGAAGCAGCAACAAGGCTACGATTTCCTTCATTGAGAATGCCTTTTGCTCACCCTCAATCTCCAAAACCTAATTATTGGACCCTATCTTATTAGGTAATCGACTTAAAATAATGTCTTTAGCATCTTTTAATGATAGTAATAACCAATGCCCTTACCATTATGTTTTTTAATGACTTCTAATGAAATATAGAAGTTGTCTCATGATTTAGTCTTCATTTTGCTGCTTGCCTTGAAACAATATGCAGTTTCTTTCTCCCTAAATGACATAAAGCAAAGGGGGTGCAGCTAATTATATCAGTCTTCTTTTATACCACTTCATCTCTTTGCTAACCATACCTATAGAGAACTTGCTAGGATTTGACACTAAATTCAAGATAAAACTACACTCAAAAGAAAGTGGGAGCTAATTTTGCTTTCCATCACAGAACATACATTCATCATAAAAGTACAACCAAAACTGTAGACATATATGTTCCCATTTGTTCTTCCAAATATCACAAACCAAAATAATCTAATGGAACCCCAAAAACATGAATCGAAACTGGCACAATATACATATATATAGCATACAACAAAAGGGGTGAAATGGGGCTTAGCATTGGAGCAAAATTATTTAAATTAACCCCTAACACAAACGAGGCCATACATCCCCAAATGAAAACTCACAACAAACCTCAACAACAGAAAAAATCAAGCCCCATGACATCAGAAGGTGACTCCAATTTCAAAAATGAGGTAAGAAAAAAAAAACAGCCCTAATTCATCCCCTCTTCTACAGCTCCTAGAAATCCTAAACTAAAGAAAACTAACGAAGTCAATAGATAAAAACAAAGGGCATTTACACTTACAAATCATCAGAATGCTGAACCGGATACACAGGTTTTTCTGGTTTTTGGGATTCTTGTATCAGGTCAAATTTCAAATACAATTTAATTGAAACTATTCACCAATTTCATCCAATATTTAGAATACGCAATCAATACCATGAAATCAAGCTCTGAACCCCAAATTTCAATTCTTTTGAATTATTCTAACAACTAATCAAATATCTTACTTGGCTTTTTCGCTTGTATGTGATTATCGCTCCTTATTGCGTTCTGGCCTTGTCATTTACTATGGTTTCGGGTTTAACATCATATTTTACATGCATGCCTTCGCAACTCTTTGCCATTGATGATGGTTACAGGCTCAAGTAAACTGATTTCTACTGCTTTTGATTCCTCAATATCTTGCTTGATACCGTGAAGCTAATTGCTTGGATGATGCACAATATAGAGTTTGAGAGAGGAGTTAAGTCGTAGAAGACGAGAAACGACTAGGGACAGACTTGGTGGTTAATGGGAAGTTTTCAGGTTGTGCGTTTTTTTTGGGGTAGTGATGCGGCTACAATAGTTTTTTTCTTTTTTTTTTAACCTTGTGTTCCATCGTGGCAAAATTTGTCCAGCTGTATATAGGGGCATAACTCCCATGTGTATAATATATGTATTGGAGTTTGTTACCCAGATCACGTAACATTTTCCATGTAAGTCATATATCCAAGTATAATACGGAGTACTCGTTTGTCCTCTTCACTGCTAGTTTTTTTCCCGGGGGGATAACGGACGTCAATCAAACAGATTTCACTCTGAATTGAGCCAAGCATGTAATTTCCTTAATTTAGATCTGAATGGAGCTTGATATTTGACGCACAATGAATCCAGAATGGCAACCCATGGAAAGACGAAAAAAGATGAAGAAAACCACGTGAGCAAGAATATATATACCATAATTCCGAAGTGTGTATGCCCTTACTTGCAGTAATTCCCGTTCATAATACATGTTATACCCTCACTAATGATTTGTATGTCGTAGAAAACCAAAATCCCAAGCCCGCAAAATTTTGAAAAAAAAAAAAAATCAACCTACGTAGAACACTAGAAATAATATCTACTATCCCACAAATTCTACAGAGTCCAATAGCAAAAGAATTGCACTGGATAGTATTCAATTCCATGACCAAAAGCATCAATTCTAACCATTGATGAAGATTATATACCGTTTTCAGGTGTGTTGATTCAAGGATAGATCCCTGCAAGGATAGATCCCTGGGACGTGAGGAACTAAAGGTTTGGGTTTCCTGGTTTTCTCCACCAAGATTGCTTGAGTTGTCAGAACAAGACCTGCAATGGAGACTGCATATTGCAGACTGCATCTCGTGACACGACAAGGATCGACAACCCCAGCCTCAATAAGATCTTCAAATCTGCCCATCATTGCGTTATATCCACTCCAATCAGAATCTTGTACTCTATCTACTATAACTTCTCCATCAAACCCTGCATTATCCGCTATTAATTTGGCAGGTGCAAGGAGTGCCTGTGACCATTTATCAATCAAAATTAATTGCACTGGAATTTTCAAAGGTATCTTTCTAGTACCATCAAATGCAGCTAAAAAAAAAAAAGGAGATGCCAGGGGGGGGCTTGCGCATGGGGTGTAGCCCCCATCCTTAATTCCATCAGGGTTGAATTTCAACTATCTTTCATGTCGTAAGCACGTCCAAATTTAAGATGACATACTCCATAATATTGTACAATATTTGCAACCAGGCAACCAGGAAATATTTTGGAAAAAAAAAAAAAGTAATAGAAATGATTGAAGCAACCATAATTTTTTCCTCAAAACACCTGTCACAGTAATCAATAGAATATCATTTGTGAGCAACAATCCACATGCTCCCTCACACTTCATACTGCAAGTTGTAGAGCGGGTGATTGCATGCATATGAGGACACGTTTCTATAAGTGTGTAAACCATGTCTCATCCACAATATGTCTCCAACTTTGAACCAAGTCAAGTAGATGGGAACAAAAATGGCGCTACAATTTAATCCTGCATTTAGCATGGCAACTGATAACAGTAGACTGAATGAGATTTAGTTAATCAAGGCCCATAGGAAATAGAATTAAACAGCAATTCGGCCATTGGGGGCTCTAATACATCATAGTAACTCAATAAAACATACCAAAAGAAGAAAAAACTGCAGCTACATAGTGACAACCTAGAAGCCAGTTGCAGCTACATAGTGACAACCTAGATGCCATTCCACAAGCTACAAATTCCAACACCCAAAATTCTGGGAGGGGGAGAGATATGGTTGTTATGATCGCCGTAAGGTGACAGGTAAATACAGCAAGGAGCGCAACCCTTGTGTTTAGTTGCCAACGTTGAGTTTGGAACGCTGAAGAGACTAGTGGTGATAAGCCGGAGGAAGGCGAGGAAGATGTCGAGTCATCATGCCCCTTATGCCCTGCGCAACACACATGCTACAATGGCCGGGACAAAGGGTCAGGATCCCGCGAGGGTGAGCTAGCGCCAAAAACTCATCCTCAGCTCGGACTGTAAGCAGTGACTCGCCTACATGAAGCCGGAATCGCTACTAATTACCGGTCAGCCATATCGCAGTGAATTCATTCCCAGGCCTTGTGCGCCCGTCACACTGGGAAAGCCCTTAACCGCAAGGGGGGGGCATGTTGAAGGCAGGGCTAGCTACTGGAGTGAAGTCGTAACAAGCCAGCCGTACTGGAAAATGCGGCTAGATTACCTCCTTTTGAGGGAGAGCTAATGCTTGTTGGGTATTTTGGTTTAACATTGCTCGCACCCAAAAAGAAGCGGGCGATGTCTAAGTTAAACTTGGAGATGGAAGTCTTTCTTCTTTCATTTCTCGATGGTGAAGTAAGACCAGGCTCGTGAGCTTATTATCCTAGGTCGGAATAACGTGACAAGATCCCCTTTTTTGCCCCCATGTCCCCCCCTCCGGTGTGGTAACACGAGTACATAAAAAGGAAAGAGAGGGATAGGTTTTCTCTCGCTTTGGCACGGGAGCCTGCACGACAGTAATAGAGTGCGCCCCTGCTAATTGCGTTGTTGTGCATGGGGTGTGAGGGCTTTGAACCACATCGATAGTTCAATGTGCCAAACAGTAGTGCCTCACCTTGATATGTGGATCAATGGATCATCCAAGGCACAATAGCATAGTGTGCCCCTCTTGTTCGAAGCGGAGCTTGAAACCAAACTTCTCCTCAAAGGGAGATCTCATGTAAATCCAACTTTTGATTCACGCGTGGAATCCGAACAGTCCAAGAGGACCACTACAACTCCTCTCTTCTCGAGAATCCATACATCTCTTATCAGCGTATGGACAGGTATCTCTCAAGCACAGATTTAGGTTCGGCTTCAATGGAAATGGAGCACACAACAACGCATCTTCACAGACTAAGAACTACACGATCCCCACTTTCATTCATTCTGGCGTGACGGAAAGATCACACCATTCGAACCTTTTTTTAATATTTTCCCAGAGGTCTGAAGAAAGCTCCAATCAATAAGATTTCCATAATCATACCTTCCTGAAAGGAAGAATGTGAAATTCTTTTTCCCCCACAGGGACCAGAATTGGATCTAACCGTAAGAAGAATGCTTGGTATAAAAAAATTCACTACTTGGTCTTCAACCCCCTCAGCCCCCCCCCCCGATCAATGGAATGGGGTGTGTTTACTTATCTATATCCTGACTCGAAATAGGAAAGCAAGTTTGGAAAAGGATCTTAGAATGTCTAGGGCTGGATTAGGAGGGTCTATTAATGCCTTCTTTTCTCTTCTCATTGGAGTTATTTCACAAAGATTTGCTGTAGTAAGAAAGAAAAAGAGAGGAACAAGCACATTTGGAGAGCACAGTCCAACGGGCCCCATCTCCTATGGGGATCACCCAAAGGGGAAGGCATAGGAAAGAGGAAGGGTTGAAGGGGAGGGCAGCACTCCCACACCACTCGTGGGATTTGAACCCACGTCTCCTTTTTGGAAGGTGAGACAGATCCCACCAAATCATTTGTTCGCAGTTGCCAAATTCTAAGTGTAAAATTGGTTGGGTAGGAAGACAAACAAAAGTAAAGTTGGTCCTTTGACTCCTTCCTCAATCTATTACAAAAGGTTGGACCACTAAACTATAAATATGAAGAAACACGCTCCTGAAGTGGAGTCCACTACAGATTGTGCAAAAATTATTAAATCATGATTTTTGTTAATAATTTAACTCGTAGTGATCTATGCCATTTAATTATAGACTCCTAAAGTTATCCAACATAGTCCGATTAGCACCTAAATTGAACAGAAACACTTCATGAACCTTTATTTGAAAAATGAAAAATCTGGAGGCAGAGTGAATTGGCAATGGGAGATTTTTGCTTGTTTGATGTCTTTCAGCATAGATGATTAGATGCTGTTGGTGAGTTTGGTTGTCACTAGGATTTCTATAGATGAAAAAACAGAGATGCGCCCTTATTAACTTGGCACCAGAGCTTAAATTGATCAAAACGCATTCTGCAGCACTAAGCAGCCGCCCACCCCACGGGGGAAACAACCCCCCCAAAAAAAAAATCCCATGATTTCGTACATCTAAAGAGAATCTAGCTGAACCTACATGTGCATGCGTAACTTTAGCTTATTTCCTCATCTTTTGAAGCTCATTTCAATAAATTTCCAGCTCCATACCCAAGAGCATCGCAGCTGAGATTCCCATAGCACACGACCTCACACTTGAGTAACCCATCATAAAATAAAGGATGGAGCCATTGCTGAATGGAAGGAACAAAATCTCGCACCTGTATCCTCCTTGGAGTGGAGAACAGGAGGCTGTAGGAGAAACAAACACCTGAGAGCTCATCTGCATCCCAAAAAGACTGATGATGAAGGGCAGGAGGGGGGTCAAACGAGGCCAACTCCAAAGTCCCAAATAGGAACAGGGGGAAACAATTCATGCGGATGGGAGCAACCCCCAAGTGCAACACGTGGTTATCAAGAGCCTCTAGAAAGAACTGGGCAAGAAAATTGATAGCAGAAAGTGCTCAAATGATATGCACATTGTCATCTCCAAGCAGAGAAGCCCAACAGAAGACCCATCAACATCCACAAGGTGGGAGGAATTTATGGCTGTTGGAAGTTCAGAAAGCAAATGAGTAAGGATAGCTAAAATTGCATCCAGTAAACCAGCATATAGCCTCCACTCCCCAACTACGTTTCTTCTAGAGGTCACCATACCAAAAAGGCCTCATTCCCAGGGCTGCACTCCTCAACAAAGCCTCCTATACAGGCAATACCGAGGGAAAGAAACCACCCCAGAGGCAATTTGAAGAATTTCATGCTAGACACCATATAGGGAGAGCAAGGTCCTGCCTTGGTCCCCAACAAACTAAAGAACAAGTCGGAATGTATGTCTCTAGATTACAATGCTCTCAACATCACTATTTCGTTCTAAAAATGGGTAAGGCACACAGAGGCACAAAGGGCACCTGAACACGAAGTGTAAATCAAAGGCACGGGTATCACAAACACAAGGCACACATTTTTTATTAAAAAAATGCTTAGAATAATTCCAGAATCAGACTTACGTACTAAGAGCTTTATCTAGTTGCAAATAAAAAGTGATTCTAGACCCAGTTAAACAACTACACACAAATAGGTCTTTCAAAATGAAAAATCTGTTGTTTTGTTTTTTTTCCCCCCTTTCTGAGAGCATAGATAATTTAAATTTAGTAGTCATCAAAGATGAGATAAAGACAATTATTAAAGGTGTAAACAATACTCCAGTAGACTTTGTATGTCCTATTTAACCGGACGTATTTGACTTTGCAAACGAGTTTGTAATTGTGTTTCAAGTACCATGTTTAGTAGTATGAGAGCATCATAATCAAATAAACGAGGTTGTAACTGTGTTTCAAGTACCATGTTTAGTAGTAGGAGAGTATTATAATCAAACAACTACCCAGTAATCTTTCGCTCCCTTCATCGGACACAATTTATATTATAATCATAATTAACATAAAGCAGTTAATTTTGTTTGTTTGCATTACATTCTTATTGCATCATATCCAAAAAAAATGCCACATTTGTAGCTGCAGGCTCATGTCAAGGGTACCATTAAAGTAACCGTAAGATGCCACTAAATAACCCCAAATTGTAGTTTTCAGAACCTGAAGCATGGCTTTGCCCTACTTTAACATTAGATGGGATGGGGGCATTTATGTCGATGAGGAAGAAAAATCGAGAGAGAATTGAAGAAGACAAGCTAGGGATGGCAGCAAGGTGTGGAATCCCCAGCCCCGCTGAGCCCCCGGCCCGCATTGGGGAAAAATCCCCGTCCCCAATGGGGATGGAGACGGGGACGGGGACGGGGACGAGATTTAATCCCCCAGCGGGGACGAGGACTAGGACGGGGTGAAATTTTACCCCGTCTCGCCCCCGCTTACCCGCCCGGGAAAAAAATCTCCATACCCATCTCCGTTTTCCTCTCTCCAATTGGGGAAAAAACTCACCTCCGTCCCCGTTTATAATTAAAATGGCATATAAATCTTTCATTTATAAACATAGACTAAGGTTAAATAGGTAAACTTATCTGAAAAAACTTTAGCTATATAATCTTGTTTTTCTTCTTAGACTTTAGCTAAGCTGTGTTTGACTTCTTAGACTTTGATTAGGTTGTGTAATTTATGCATTGACATTAGACTTGTGCTGCATGGACTAGTTAAACTTTAATTTGGGTTGGATTGTCAACTTTGATGAAGTTTGTTAGACTTGTGTTGTATGGAATCTACAAGAGCTTTGTACAATTAATTACGCTAGGTAAGTTGAGAAACTTGGCATTTCATCCAAGATCAAACTTACAATATAGTTTTCACATAGGAGGAGAAAAAACTTTGCGAGTAAAAATTCCATTGGGGTCCCATCGGGGAATGAATCCCCAGTTGGGACGAGGACGGGGAGGAATTTTTCCCCGCAATCGGGGACGAAGCGTGGAGCTAAGCGGGGACGAGGATGGGGTTGTTTTTTTGGGTGTTCGGAGTCATTCACTGAGCGTGTGCCAGCTCATCCCCCTATCTCTTCCCCTTTTTCCCCAGGTTCCTAAAGTGACATGTAGAAGTAGTTCACGTAAGCTGACGTGGAGCCCGATCTTGCTGCCCTAAAAGTAGACTTATATGCTTTTATAGTTAAATCATGAGCTTAGTAACATATTGTGATGCAAATTAAGTTCTTGAATGCATGTAAGCTAGTTACTGAAGCAGGTAATGCATATTGTCTAAAAGTCGCTCTGTAAGGCCATGCGAGCCAACCATCTGATTTATCATTCGTCCTATAGCTGGAATTATTCATCTTCTTCTGGGATGTAATCCCCAGTACTCTGGATGTGTGATCCGTCGAGTTGTATATTTTATTTCCTTTTTCATGATTGAACTTTATTGTTTGGTTTACTCTGAGCGAGTGACACGTAGAGTTCGTGAACCTTGGTGGGTGTGCGAGTGTATGTGTGTATGTGTGTGCGCGTGAGTGCGTGTGTGTGTACACACGCACGCGGGCACACACACACACGCCCACACACACACACAC